>JAGSMR010000085.1:1760000-2360000 GCA_029286605.1 Sericinus montela | reverse complement strand
AGGGACCGGCTGGGCAGCGTGTGGGCGGAGGCGGGCGCGCACCTGGCGCGCGTGCTGCAGTGGGCGGCGGCGCGCGGCGCGCAGGCGCTGACGCGCGCGCTCACCATGCAGCTGCGCACGGCCGCGCGCCTCATGCGCTGCGAGCTGTGCGCCGCGCAGGTGCTGCACCACCTCACGCTGCTCTTCCGTCTGCCCTACAAGCTCTTCTACCAGCAGGCCGACGTCGTGAGTACACCCCCCCCCCTCTCTCTCTCTCTCTCTCTCTCTATCTCTCTCTCTATCTCTCTCTTTTGCTGCACATTTGTTTTGTATTTTGGCAACTGCCAGATATCGTGCGGTCTGTACGAGCTGGTGAAGACGTCGGCGCAGAACATCCACAGCGCGGAGGAGTGGGAAGTGCTGCTGGCGCTGCTGGCGGCCGCCGGCGCCGGCGCCTGGCCCGCCGCGCCGCTCGCCGCGCCGCTCGCCGCCGCCGCCTGGCCCTCGCACAGCGGCTGTGAGTCAGCCGGCACGTGACTCCCGTGCCGATGTCACTTAGTGCTTAAAATTAATTATATATGTTGAGGATATACGTAAAAAATGTCTTAGTCGCCTGTACCTATTCGAAAGAAGAAAAAAAATGTCTCTTAATTTATAAGTCTCTCACACTCAATTTTCTGAAATAATATTAACAGTGAATCTGTAATTTCATTCACACTAAATAATTGTGAATATTTTTCATCAGCTTCTAGTCGTTCAGAGGGCTCCGAAGATGAGATCGAAAAGAGACCGACCAGCGTGTCCTCAGAAAGCGAGCTTTCACATTCGCCGCAAACTCAGGGTTGGATTTTGGTAAGTGAAATATTTTATACATATATTAAGGAATGACAACACCATGTGTCCATGGGTACTTCATATCTTGGAGATGTGTCTTATTGTATATAAAATACCAGAGCTCATTTGTATTTAAAATAATTGCAGAAAAACTCGATTTACTTGTTGATTGCGTTTTGTCCTGATAGTCTTAAACGAATTACTTATTCTAGATCTAACGTTCTTATTTTTGTACTTTCTATTTAGTACTAGAAATTACAAGGTCATGTTTCTAGTACGTTCTACAACATTCCTCTTTACAAGATCGTTACTACGCATCGACAGCGGTTGAGTTGAATGGTGAATTTCAAGATAAAAAAAAACTAGAAAGTGAAAACGAACAGAAAGACTTGAAGTTAACATTGATAAAACATTGAAATATCGGCCTCTGTCTTCCTTAATTCCCCAACGCATAGTTCGTAACAATAATAAACTTGTCCACTATGCATAGCTTATATATTTTATAATTTACGTCCCAATATTAACCCAGCTTATAATAAATTGTAAGTCGAATTGTAATTACAGAGATCGCTACAAAATGTTTCGTTGTGAATGTCATTAACAAAACCAAACGAATAACGGGGCTTCTAACTGGGATTCCTGAAACTTTTTGACATTAGCCGTTAAGAATCATCGCTTCGGATTTATTATAAAGTATCGACATAATAAATTATAAAGATTTATGACAATATGTTTTCTCAATAACGTAAATTGTAATTTTTGCTAAAAGCTTAATCGTTATTAATACATTACCTCTAGCGTACCACAAGGTTCTTATTTAGGCCCATCCTTTTTTCTAGTTTTTGTTAATGATATTGAAGCTTGTTTTTATGGAAATGTCTATGAATTATCTGAAAATTTATAAGGCAGATGTTAAATAGTTACGTCACCACTAGTTATTTCTCCAGCTTTGAGCTCTAATATTTATTTCATTGAATGAAAAAATTACAGGTTTAAGAAATTTCTCAATTTTTTTTATTGATTTAAAAGCAGTTATGCAGAACTTTTTGTTATTAAATTAAAAAGAAAAAAATTAAATATTTATATCAATATCTCAATTTAAAATTATATTTTATATGTTTATTTAAGATATAAAATTATCTTAAAATATTCTTACTTACTTATCTTCACGCACAATCCCTGACGGGGTAGCCAGAGAGAACAGATCGCCAAGTGTCACGATCTCTTGACCCTCCCCTCTTCGAGCAATCTTAAAATATCTTTATAAAATTATTTTTTAATAGATATAAACAATCATTAAAAATGATATTTAATGATTAAGATTTCTTAAGATTATTATAATATAAATGAAAACGTTAATTATAACAACCCATGGGAATGTGAAGATAGCTCCCAAGATTATTTTCGAAAAAACAATTTCATATTGTCTTTTTATTATTATGAAAAATTAAATATGTCGATGATAAACATGTGTGGATTTTGTCTGGGATGATTTTGGTTTTACGAATCGGTGTAGTTTTTACATTTTATTGTATATATAAGACCTTCAAGGACATCTTAAAAAAAGAGCAGTTTAAGAATTGTTTTAAAGATAAAGAGATCTCAGTCCTCGGGGCGACAACGTATTTGTAACCTCTTCTTTTTTTGAAATTGTGTTCAGGTGTTACGGGTTGCAGTTACACTTACTAGCAGGATGACTATTAACTCGTTGTGCTTCCTAATCTCATACATAGATAAAAAAAATTGATAATATTTATTTTAAAAACTTATTCATAAGTAATTTTTAAAATTAAATGTGTTTGAACAGGTGAAGAAGGAGACGAGCACTGGAGGCGACGGAATCGGAAAGCTGTGGAGTGAAGAAATAGAAGGCGTTCGACTCCGAGCTCACCGGGCGTCGGCGCTCGCGCGGTGTGCGGAGGCACTCGCGCTGGTGGTGCGCGACGTGGCGCACGTGACGCCGCACAACTGCCGCGCCGCCGTGCGCGCCGTGCGCCTGCTGGCGCGCGCCACGCTGCAGCCGCACGGTACGTGCCGCGCCGTGCGCACGTGACGCACAACTGCCGCGCCGCCGTGCGCGCCGTGCGCTCGCTGGCGCGCCACGCTGCAGCCGCACGGTACGTGCCGCGCCGTGCGCACGTGACGCACAACTGCCGCGCCGCCGTGCGCGCCGTGCGCCTGCTGGCGCGCGCCACGCTGCAGCCGCACGGTACGTGCCGCGCCGTGCGCACGTGACGCACAACTGCCGCGCCGCCGTGCGCGCCGTGCGCCTGCTGGCGCGCGCCACGCTGCAGCCGCACGGTACGTGCCGCGCCGTGCGCGTGACGCACAACTGCCGCCGCCGTGCGCCGCCGTGCGCGCCGTGCGCGCCGTGCGCGCCGTGCGCGCCGTGCGCGTGACGCACAACTGCCGCGCTGCCGTGCGCGCCGTGCGCGCCGTGCGCGCGCCGTGCGCACGACGCACAACCGCCGCGCCGTGCGCGCCGTGCGCGCCGTGCCTGCTGGCGCGCCACGCCAGCCGCACGGTACGTGCCGCGCCGCGCACGTGACGCAACTGCCGCGCCGTGGCGCACGTGACGCACAACCGCCGCGCCGTGCGCGCCGTGCGCCTGCTGGCGCGCGCCACGCTGCAGCCGCACGGTACGTGCTGCGCCGTGCGCACGTGACGCACAACCGTTGCGCTGCCGTGCGCGCCGTGCGCGCCGTGCGCACGACGCACAACTGCCGCGCGCCGTGCGCTCGCTGGCGCGCCACGCTGCAGCCGCATCGGTACGTGCCGCGCCGTGCGCACGACGCACAACTGCCGCGCCGTGCGCACGACGCACAACCGCCGCGCCGCCGTGCGCGCCGTGCGCTCGCTGGCGCGCGCCACGCCGCAGCCGCACGGTACGTGCCGCGCCGCGCACGTGACGCACAACCGTTGCGCTGCCGTGCGCGCCGTGCGCTCGCTGGCGCGCGCCACGCTGCAGCCGCACGGTACGTGCCGCGCCGTGCGCGCCGTGCGCACGTGACGCAACTGCCGCGCCGCCGTGCGCCGCCGTGCGCGCCGTGCGCGCCGTGCTCGCTGGCGCGCGCGCCACGCTGCAGCCGCACGGTACGTGCCGCGCCGTGCGCGCACGTGACGCACAACTGCCGCGCTGCCGTGCGCGCTGTGCGCTCGCTGGCGCGCGCCACGCTGCAGCCGCACGGTACGTGCCGCCGTGCGCACGTGACGCAACTGCCGCGCCGCCGTGCGCGCCGTGCGCACGTGACGCACAACCGTTGCGCCGCCGTGCGCGCTGTGCGCCTGCTGGCGCGCGCCACGCTGCAGCCGCACGGTACGTGCCGCGCCGTGCGCGCCGTGCGCACGTGACGCACAACCGTTGCGCCGCCGTGCGCCGCCGTGCGCGCCGTGCGCGCCGTGCTCGCTGGCGCGCGCGCCACGCTGCAGCCGCACGGTACGTGCCGCGCCGTGCGCGCCGTGCGCGCCGTGCGCACGTGACGCACAACTGCCGCGCCGCCGTGCGCGCCGTGCGCACGACGCACAACTGCCGCGCTGCCGTGCGCGCCGTGCGCCTGCTGGCGCGCCACGCTGCAGCCGCACGGTACGTGCCGCGCCGCGCACGTGACGCACAACTGCCGCGCTGCCGTGCGCGCCGTGCGCGCCGTGCGCTCGCTGGCGCGCGCGCCACGCTGCAGCCGCACGGTACGTGCTGCGCCGTGCGCACGTGACGCACAACCGCCGCGCCGCCGTGCGCGCCGTGCGCGCCGTGCGCTCGCTGGCGCGCGCCACGCTGCAGCCGCACGGTACGTGCCGCGCCGTGCGCACGTGACGCACAACTGCCGCGCCGCCGTGCGCGCCGTGCGCGCCGTGCGCCTGCTGGCGCGCGCCACGCTGCAGCCGCACGGTACGTGCCGCGCCGTGCGCACGTGACGCACAACTGCCGCGCCGCCGTGCGCGCCGTGCGCCTCGCTGGCGCGCGCCACGCTGCAGCCGCACGGTACGTGCCGCGCCGTGCGCACGTGACGCACAACTGCCGCGCCGTGCGCACGTGACGCACAACTGCCGCGCCGTGGCGCACGTGACGCACAACCGCCGCGCCGTGGCGCACGTGACGCACAACCGCCGCGCCGTGGCGCACGTGACGCACAACTGCCGCGCCGCCGTGCGCGCCGTGCGCGCCGTGCGCCTGCTGGCGCGCGCCACGCTGCAGCCGCACGGTACGTGCCGCGCCGTGCGCACGTGACGCACAACTGCCGCGCCGCCGTGCGCGCCGTGCGCGCCGTGCGCACGTGACGCACAACTGCCGCGCCGTGGCGCACGTGACGCACAACTGCCGCGCCGCCGTGCGCACGTGACGCACAACCGCCGCGCCGCCGTGCGCGCCGTGCGCTCGCTGGCGCGCGCGCCACGCTGCAGCCGCACGGTACGTGCCGCGCCGTGCGCACGTGACGCACAACTGCCGCGCCGCCGTGCGCGCCGTGCGCCTGCTGGCGCGCGCCACGCTGCAGCCGCACGGTACGTGCCGCGCCGTGCGCACGTGACGCACAACTGCCGCGCCGTGGCGCACGTGACGCACAACTGCCGTACAACCACGAGAGTAGTTTCGTGTGGTAACGGAGGAAGAATGTTGCCACTCCCTTCTGTGCCGTCAGTAAAACAAAAAACTAAGGGAAACAGCTTTCAATATCGTTATGGCAATCGACAGACGGCGGGATAACCATCTCTAAAAATATCAGACCGAAATAATCAGACCAAAGCAGCAGCTACGACGCACTACGATCGGCAATCCGCGTGCCATTCGTGGCGATTTTGTCAAATCCTCCCTGGGACAGGCCTAGGTCCTGCAGTGGACTTTAATAGTCCGTTATGTATGTATGTATGTATGAATGTATGTATGTATGTATGTATGTATATATGTATGTACGTATGTGGAGACGCTCTTACATAGCCACTGTATCTTAACATATTGATGTTTTAGAAGAAATTTTGACACTCTGTGGTATGTTTTTTAGGGGCGAGAGATTGCGAAGAAGTTACTCGGTTGTTGTTTGTATGATTGTATATGATTTGAACACACCACCTGTCTCCCTCTAACCGTGTGGCGGGGTGCAGGCCGGAGGGCGGGGCGCGGGCGGGGCGCGGGCGGGGCGCGGGGCGCGGCGCCGCTCGGACTCCAGCGACGAGGAGCTGGACGCGCTGGACCAGTACCACATGGTCAGCATACAGGTCGGGTATCGGATGCCTTCCATTTGTACCGAATTTCCTAGGAATTGTTTGACAAGATGAACATGAAATGATAACTAGTACGTCACGAGTCACGATAGCCGAGTGGTTGGGTGATCGGAATGCGAGTCGAGAGATCCGAGCACAATCCTCAAACCTCGTACCGTATTTTTTAAACTTATGTATAATTTATATCGTTTACACAAGACGGCGATGGGCTCACCACTTGTCACGTAGTCCCGAAAATAGAATAGGGAGGCAAACGAGCAGGCTCATGTGATGGTAAGTGATTACCGCCGCCAATGAACACCTGCAATACCAAAGGCTTAGCAGATGCGTTGCCGACCTAAGAATAAGTCGGAATAGCGTGAAGACAACTAGAGACAAAGAGCATAATATTTATAATATTGAATACACACAATTGTTGTCTCTTGGTCGAATTTTATCTTGAAATAAATTCAAAATCAAAACTAACAACATATCATCTAATCTCTTCTCTCCTAATCTATCTCACTTGACTTCAATATTTGTTATGACACTAAGACGGCGATAAGCTCACCACCAGTTACGTTGTTCCGAATAGAGTTGCATGTAAAGGTGGATCGAAAGCACTTAAATTCTAGAGCTATGTGTACCCCCAGTATTGGGAAAACGCGTGATGTTTGCTTGACCGAAACCTCTCTATTGTTGTAGCTTCTCGATCTGATGCACACACTGCACAGTCGCACAGCGCAGATCTTCAAATGGTGGCGCGACGAGTCCGACCAGGGACAAGGTAATCATTGTATTAAAAAAAAAACTATAACAATATCTTTATTTACCTAAACACAGAGAATACACGTGGTTACTGTTATCTGGTGTCTCCTTTAAACAATACATTCTTGTGCCAAGAGTGTGTCTTCCATATCTTAACGAAATAGACTATGTATGTATATTTCACGTAGTCACGATAGCCGAGTTGTTGGGTGGTCGGAATTTCGAGTCGAGAGACCCGAGTTCGATCCCCAGGTGGCAGTACCAATGAGTTTTTCAAAAAACTTATTTACGAATTTCATCGTTGGCTTGGACATAAAGGCGGCGACGGGCTCACCACCTGTCACTTTGTCCCGAAAATATCTTCGGTGGAAGGTGGGTCGAAGGGACTTAATTGTCTAGACTAAGATCTCTGTCTACATCTGTATTGGGATTTTCGTGAAGATATATATTTATTTTATTTATTTATTTATTTGATTATTGTGTAAACTTAGTTTATTTGGAACAAACCAAAAAAAATTGTGTATAAGTTTGCGCGCACACTAGTGTGAGTGTGCGTGGGTATATGAGTGTGTGTAATTTTATGAATTCACCAGAATCAGACAGTATTTAATCAAATACGATGGTAATTGCTTATCTGTTCATGTAATTCATCACCTACCGTGTGTTTATCAGCAAAAGGGCAATTAAAGGTCCTTGGCAAATGGCAAATCTTTACATATTTGACGTGGACGAGTGCCGCATTCGCCGGTTTTCGTGGTGTCACCAGTTCCGTAGTGTAAGGTTCGTTCCTGGTCGAAAAAAAAGCACTTTTTCTACATTGTCTAAGGTTACATTGTTAAGGTTGTGATGCCTTCGTTGTTTCTGATTCCATACAACAACCCATCCCACTCTTCCACGCTGACGAAGGACCACCCCGACCGGTCCGAAACTAGTCGATTTTTTAGATATGTCAACACCGATTGTTTAGACATGAGTTTAGCCATTTTCAATTATGTGAAGTTTTTTTTTTTTTTTTTTTATATATATATAGGAAAAGTCTTTTGAATAATATTTTATGGGTGTAGCAGATGAGGTGCTACAGCAATAGGGTCGAACACCCGACAAGTCGGGTATTGGTCTGAATAGGACGTCGCCACCGCCAGTGAGCTATCGATACTTGTATATATGGGTGTAATCATTAAGAAACTTCGATAGCGCGATGTAGGGTGTCGATGTGTTTCCTGCGTAGTCTGCTACTAGTGAGCTTCCAATGTGGAGACATAGGTGTTGCCACAATCGGAGATACTAAATGGTATATGTTACAGATGTAGATCGAATGACAAATAAAACACTTGAAAACTTATTGTAATAAGTCATATTTCAGCAGCGTGACGTCGTATAGTTCTAATATGATAATAATAACACTACCACAAAGTTGCGACATATATTTGTATTACGAAATGTCATAACAACTTATATAATTATATCTTATAATCATAAATCTAATAAAAATAAATATCTTCGCGCAATTCTCAATACAGGGGTAGACAGAGGTCTAGTTTAGACAATTAAGTCCTATCGACCCAACTTCCACGTGAAGATATCTTCAGGACGGATATTTTATAATCATAAATCTCGTTACAATATCCTTATTTATTTGTAAATTGTACAAACAACATTATATTCTTATAACTGTTTCGATATCACTATGTAAGTTAAATGTCAATGAATAAACATAGCAGTGACTGTATTATTTAACATATATTCAATCTTTTATTGATTAGGAGCCGAAGAATACGACCTGTGGGAGGTCGCATGGAAACCGTTGCTGCAGGGCATCGCGGAGTTCTGCACTGACCGGAGACGGCAGGTACGTTTCTATTGATATTAAACTAAAGGGTTTGTTTAAAAAAATTCACCTGACACGCTCTGAATTGCGGGACGAACCCGCGACCACTGCGGTACCGTGGCAATGCTCTTACCTCTGTGCCACCGGGTCATACATACGCATCATCATTAGTTGAATTTCTAAATCTCTCTGTTTATTTATACTTCTTTGCATTAACTCCGTCTGCCAGAAACTATTACAACTTTTATGTATTTTAATGTTTGTATTGAATTAAGTATAGTTTATTTATGAGCTCCGATGTTAAATTGATTTAAAATGCTATCCTGTCAATTTTCTTTTATTCTGTGTAAATTCTATAATAAATACAAATAATAAGATAAATATAAATATCTTCACGCAATTCCCAATACAGGGGTAGACAGAGGTCTAGTCTAGACAATTAAGTCACTTTGACCCACCTTCCACGAAAAATATTTTCGGCACAACGTGACAGGTGGCGACCTGTCACGTTGTGCCGAATTATTATTTACGAAATTACATCAAAGACCAATTGTAATAACGTAACAATTTGATCGCTTTAGTCTCAATTCTTCTGTTCTTGAGTCGCATGTTCTCTCTCATAAAATTTTTGCCATAATTGCCACATGCCCATTTTAGCTTTTAAAGATGATTATTCAGTCATCTGTTACACAGCACAGATTTCGGAATTTCGTGTCAGGAGACCCGAATTCGATCCCCTGGTGGCAGGCTCGTACCAGTGGGTTTTTCAAAAAACTTATGTACGAATTATATATTTGGCTTGGACATAAAGACGGCGACGGGCTCACCACCTGTCACGTTGTCCCGAAAATATCTTCGGTGGAAGGTGGTTCAAAGGGACTTAATTGTCTAGACTAGACCGCTGTCTACCCCTGTATTGGAAATCGTGTGAAGATATTTATATTTTTAACTCTCTCGTCATCTGTCAATCCTATGTTACTTTTAAGCCTTAGACGCTCCTTAACACCCATGTGAGAGAGAGTGGGGCGAAATATTCTTACGCCAATGCACACAATACACGGCAACTGTGTGATGTGTGTGTAAAAGCGAATGTAACTTTACGACCTCCGTGGAGGCGTAAAACACCGGTTTTCAGGTGTCGCCATCTCGAGGTCCCGGGTTCGATTCCCGGTCGGTTCAACTTAGAAAACACACTTTTTCTATATGTTCTCGGTTCTGCGTGTTTGTGGTGCCTTCTATGTTTCCGATTCCCATACCACAAATGCTTTCCATGAGGTAAGGGTCGGACTGAAAGTCAGTGTCGGGTTATCCCGGCTACAACTGAGTTCGATCCATTTCGTCGTCGTATACTGCAGCACGGAATGACATATTTGTTATTTTAGTTACATGAGTATTTATAAGGTCTCTTCAATATGCTATGCTTTCGTTATTTTATTCTATGTTGTCTTCGTGCTGCATTCGGTCCACGAATAAACGAATTTCTTTCTTCTTTCTGTCTTTCTATTATTTATTATTAACTTTACGGTACATTGTACGGTCGCGGTGACGTCACGTGCGTGCGTCACGCGCAAATTCCAATCAATCGCTCCGCTGAGCGCAATCAGATAGCTGTAATTATTTAACGCAGCGCCGCAGCTGCGTCCCCGAGATAAAGCGTTATGTGTCGCCAGAACCTATTCGATACTTGACAGTATATAATATATGACAATATTGTTTTACGAGAGAGAGAGAGAGAAAAAGCCGATAGCTGTTTGTTTTGTTTATTAAAATATATTTACATTATTATGTCGATGGCTAATAAAGTGTTTCTATTATTTTCTGTTCTATTCTGTTGATGTGTACTTTGTATGCACTTGGAGTTGGAATGTGCTGCCGTCAGCGGTTTTTCCGGACCGATACGACTTAGTGACCTTCTAGATGAGAGCCTATACCTTTCTCAAAGGCCGGCAACGCATCTGCTATTCCTCTGGTATTGCAGGTGTTAATAGGCGGCTGTGATCACTTACCATCACGTGAGCCACCTGCACGTTTGCCTCCCTATTCTATAAAATAAAAATTGCACAAACTTTGTGTGTAAAAAAATTTTTTTAATAGTTTTTGGATGTTTTTGCGATTAGCTTAATTCGTGTCTGAGATCAATTATGATCATATTTCTTGTTTGTTTCAATTGCTCGTATGATTATTAATATTAATTTTAAATTGAACTTCCCCCCTTAATGATTAATAAAAACAATCATTCTAATCCGTTCAAAAGACGCAGGAGTAGATAAGAATCTAATTTTAGATAATTATTATTAATTATCTAAAATTAGATTCTTTTATTAATAAAAACAATCATTCTAATCCGTTCTAAATGCGTAAATTTCGGGCAAAGGTAAGTGACCAACTAATGAATATCTGTGTGGTAGAATTCAGAATTAATTAATTATGTATCTATATGACCCTTGTGCCTTTGGGACAGGACATTTTCAAAGCTTTTTCATTTCTTTTACACTGTTGATTGTGTCACTCCCTACTTCCTTAATAATATTATAAAAGCAAAAGCAAATTTGTTTGTTTATCACACTTTCGAACCAAAAGAATGAATGGCTTGAAAGATGATCTTATCACAAATTAGATATGGGCGTGCTTTGATGGTTCGGGCACGTTGAGCGAATGAATGAAGACCGAATGGTGAAGAAAATAGGTAGGCCAGGAGTAACTTTCCAAGACCATGATAGCAAATTATTCTAAGAGGAGAATATCAAGAGTACTCTGATACTCGGATGTGTGTAAGAAAATATTATGAATTTGAAAGAAACTAAAGATGTATGTAAGGATCGTGACAGTTAAATATGGATCGAAAGGACTTCTAGCTACGAAAGAAGGATTTCTAGCTACTCCTGTATTGGTAAATGCTTGAAGATAATGATAAATATTGTTTATTTATTATTATATTAAAATCAGCCCGGTGGTTACGACGACGATTAGAATACCAATACCACCACCGTGAAAAGCTTTAAAAATACAATTAGCTACCAATAGACGACTATATTGAATAGATAGACGCATAATATTTTTTTTTAACACGCTTTTATTAGCTTCACCTGTATGTTTGTAACCGACTTCTTTGGGCGCGATTTTGACCCACTTTAACCGACCAGATTTCGTTCAAACTTTGTAGATTTATCGAGGACAGATGACAATACACTAATTTGATAAAAAAACTAAAAAGTAAAAAATAAATAATAGTTTAAAAAAAGGAAAAAACACGCTTTTTATAGAACATCGAATTAAAAAATAGAAAATAAATTTTAATAAATTTAAATTAAGAATAGCGTTAAAAATTTTATAAATTAATAATAGTTGTGAATAAAAAAAATATTTTATTTAAAAAAAGCGTGGGGTGCTTTTAAAGGTATTATCAAAATGATGATCACTCTAATCATATCTGTCAATAAAATATTTATAACTATTGACACCATGCACCCCACGCTTTTTTTAAAATAAAATATTTTTTTATTCACACTATTATTAATTTATATTTATTGAAATTTTAAACGCTATTCTTAATTTAACATTTATTAAAATTTATTTTCTATTTTTTAGTTCAGTTTACTATAAAAAGCGTGTTTAAAAAACTAAAAAAGTTTTTTAAAACTATTATTTATTTTACAAACAGAATACTAGAAATACCAAATAACATTACTACTATTTCTATTATACCACTCCAACTAAGCTGCAATTCTTTTGTCTGTAGTGGTTTCCGAAAATAGACGAATGGTGGGTCCGAACCTGCGTCGTTATGTTTAGCAGTCCGTACCCTAAACCATTAGGCTGTTGACGCTTACATAGCTAGCATAGATGTCTGACCAAAATGCAGACAGTAGACCGGTGACGGTCGGGAGAGTCTTTGTCTTGAGTATACTTTTACAGGTCATTATGACGAACACATATAAGTGTAAGAAAACCACCAAACGATTCAAGATAGGCAACAAAATTCACTATCATTAAAAAAATTCGAATTGTCAACTTTGAACTGACTTTAAACTGACGCTCTCTGAATAGGCTCTGTAAAGTTATTAAGTGCCAGTGATTTTTGGTAATTGGATTTAACCAATATTTTAATTGCAAATAAACAAAATAAGGAAACTGAGAGGTAAGTAACACTCTTATAATTTGTAATTCATTATTTAAAAAAAATCATTAACCTAACCTTATTTAATCATCTCGCTTGTGTGAATTTAAATAACTATAAAATTTTATAAATCAGTCAATCGTTTTACTTATTAGAAAAAGTATTCGATGAAATACAAAATCCTTTTTCGCTCGGCGACTAAGTGGCCGCCCACACAGTATCTATCTCATTTAAAACTCATTCAGAATGTCCTTGCGTACGATGTTGCAAAATTGGGTCCATTCTAGCGTTTAATGGAAGTTCGATCGGGATAGCTTCCTAAGCGGTATAAAAGACGCTTCGGGGCCCGTTCTCAGTCAGTACAGATCCAGCCTCCGACGGTGAAACAACACTTCACTAAGAGTCCAGTTATGTATTGCTGGTATTTACTACTGGCGTTTCTTGGGCTCTCGCAGCCAAGTACATCTCATAGTTTTGATGGAAGGCAGTGCAACAGTATACCCAACCAGGATTCTACCAACACCACATATCCTGTGTGTGAAAGTCGTGGAGATAAACCACGGCTTGATTTTCTATATTTGAATCGTGCACCTGATGTCCTCACGGCAAGTCGAATAGATGTAAGAAATTCGCCCCTTCGATCGCCTGAGGAAAGTAAATATCTACGACAACATGGAGAAGGAAACGCGAGAAAGATACCGAAACAACGTAATGAACAACAGAATCGAAAAAATACGCCATCGTTGAATAATGAAAACGATAGTAAATTTTCACGAAAAGTTGTACATTGGGAATTTATAAGTGGTCATAATATTAGGCGCAATGATGAAAGCACTCGTCAATCACGTAATAGAATACAGTCTACTGACAATGGTTATATTCAAAGATTTGAAAATGGAAAAGGTTTGATGAGAAAACTTGAAGACACTAGAGGCACCAGGGAAACACGTTATGTTCGTCATGACATAAATAGAAATGTTGATAGCCATAGAGTAACTCAAGAAAGTGAAAAAGATGAAAGACGTCAAGTTAGGTCAAAACTGGAATCTGCGGTTCGACGTGATGTCTACGGAGTACTTTCAAGAAAATTTGAAAATCTAAGTTCAGATAGACGCCTAAACAATGGCGTAAGAAACAATATTCCTCATACAATTGAAATCAATCGACTTGGTACTGACCAGCTGTCACCATTTAAAGAATCCCGATCGACAGTCATTCGTCCTGAGAATCGATTTACCATTAGAGAGGCACGTAATACCCATGAGAATTATGACACAGAGCTTTCTGGAAACCGATTAGTTTCTAAACGTCAATTAACGCGTTCGAATCCTAAACTCGCAGACGTTCGACACACTATCGCACCTGAAACTTTACATACCGCCACAGAACGGCCTCAAGGTCGAAGAGGCGAACCACGCCAGAGCTCTCGTATCGAAATAAGTCGCCAAGAAAACCGACGCCGTATTGAAACCCAAAACAGACGTTTGTCTATAGAGCGAAGAGATATACGTAGCTTTAAAAGTGATACCTCTCATGCAAGCAATAACAATAAATTTGCAATTAACAATAATATTGAAGTCCAAAACTCGCGTATCGCTACAATTCGAAAAGATTACCGTCGCAATATGGCACATGGCCACCCTGCTGAACGCACTGGTCCTCGACGCCGCTTTGAACGTGAATTGTTACCAGCAACCATGGAACGCTCTGAAAATCGACGTAGCGTAGATAACCGGAATTCTCGTGTGGCTACAACTCGTCCAGATATTCGTTCTATTGATCGAACAGACGACCGACGCAGTTTGGAACTTGAACTCTCTCATACCGTCAAAGAAGGTCTTCGAAGTCGACGTGCCGCTGAACGACAAAATTCTCGTATTCCTACAACTAGCCGAAATAATCAACCTGATCTAGATGTTCGAAGCAATTTTCAACTTGATTTTATGCCGATTACTACTGAAGGGTCTGAAAATCGTCGTAGCGAAGGACGCCGAAATTCCCGTAGTGGTACATCTCGACTTGATGGCCGATGCAGTAGTGAACTTCGTCGCTCTACTAAGCACACTGATGTTACAAGTTTTGAACGTGAAATTGTTGCTCCAGATCGTACAAAAGATCGGCATAGCGTAGAACGCCAAAATTCTCCAATGGCTGCAACACGTCAATATGACCGAAGCAGTATTGAACATCGCCGCGATGATAAACGCAACATAGAGCTTAAAGTCTCTCACATCGCCACAGAGCGCCCTGAGAATCGACGCAACATAGAACGCCGCAGTATTGAAGTTCGACGCTCTATGGAGCGCACCGAAATTAAACCTAATTTTGAGCAGAAAGTCTCTCGTATCGCCACAGAGCGCCCGGAGAATCGACGCAACCTCGAAAGTCAGGAGTCTCGTATTCCCTCAACGCGACAAGACAACCGACGCAGTACTGAACTTCGTCGCTCTAATGAGCGTACCGATATAAGACGCAACTTAGAGCAGGAAGTCTCTCGTATCGCCACAGAGCGCCCGGAGAACCGACGCAACATGGAACGCCAGGAGTCTCGTATCCCCACAACTCGACGAGATAACCGACGCAGCGTTGAACCTCGCCGCTCTACTGAGCGCACCGATGTTAGACTGAAGTTAAAACAGGAATTGTCTCGCATCGCCACAGAACGCCCTGAGACTCGACCTAACTTTGCACGTCAGGACTCTCGTATCTCCATAGCTCGACAAGATAACCGACGCAGCGTTGAACTACGTCGTTCTACTGAGCGTACCGATTTAAAAAGCAACTTAGAGCAGGAACTCTCTCACGTCGCTAGAGAGCGCCTTGAGAACCGACGCAACGTTGAACGCCAGGAGTCTCGTATCTCCATAACGCGCCAAGACAACCGACACAGTATTGAACTTCGTCCCTCTACTGAGCGCACCGATGTTAGACACAACTTAGAGATGCAACTCTCTCACTTGGCAACAGAGCGCCCTGAGAACCGACGTAACATAGAACGCGAGGAGTCTCGTATTTCCACAATTCGTCAAGATAACCGACGGAGTTTTGAACTACGTCGCTCTACGGAGCGCAGCGATGACAAACGCGGCGTAGTGCATGGACTCTCTCACATCGCCACAGAACGCACTGACCGACGCAACAAGGAACGCCAGAAATCTCGTATCTACACAACGCGCCAAGATAGTCGATACAGTACTGAAATTCGGCGCTCTACTGAGCGCACTGATACTCAACGCGAATTAGAGCATGAACTCTTCCTCATCGCCACAGAACGCCCTGACCGACGCAACATCGAACGCCTGGTCTCTCGTTTCTCTGCACCTCGTCAGGACAGCCGACGCAGTACTGAACTTCGCCGCTCCATTCAGCGAACCGATGTAAGACGCAACTCAGAGCAGAAACTCTCCCACATCGCAACAGAGTACCCTGAGAACCGACGCAACATCGAACGCCAGGAGTCTCGTATCTCCACAACGCGACAAGATAATCGACGCAATATTGAAATTCGGCGCTCTACTGAGCGCACCGATGTTCGACGCAACTTTGAGAAGCAACTATCTCACTTCGCCACAGAGCACCCTGAGAACCAAGGTAACATTGTACGCCTGTTCTCTCGTGACTCTGCACCTCCTCAGGACAACCGACGTAATATTGAACTACGTCGCTCCACTGAGCGTACCGATTCTAGACGCAACTTAAAGTTGGAACTCTCTCACATCGGCACAGAACTCACTGACCGACGCGGCGACGCGACTACGGAACGCCAGGAGTCTCGTATCTCTACAACGCGACAAGATGACCGACGCAGTATTGAAGTACGTCGCTCTACGGAGCGCAGCGATGATAAACGCATCTTAAAGCACGGACTCTCTCACATCGCCACAGAACGCCCTGAGAACCGACGCAACATGGAACCCCAGGAGTCCCGTATCTACACAACGCGACAAGACAACCGACGCAGTATTGAACTACGTCGCTCTATTGAGCGTACTGATGTCAGACGCAACTTAGAAATGCACCTCTCTCACTTCGCCACAGAACGCCATGATAACCGACGCAACATAGAACGCCAGGAGTCTCGTATCCCCACAACGCGACAAGTTAACCGACGTAGTATTGAACTACGTCGCTCCACTGACCGCACCGATGTAAGAAGCAACTTAGAGCTGGAATTATCTCGTATCGCCACAGAACGCCCTGATAACCGACGCAACATAGAACGCCAGGAGTCTCGTATCCCCACAACGCGACAAGTTAACAGACGTAGTATTGAACTACGTCGCTCCACTGACCGCACCGATGTAAGAAGCAACTTAGAGCAGGAATTATCTCGTATCGCCACAGAACGCCCTGATAACCGACGCAACACGGAACGTCAAGAGTCTCGTATCTCTATAACGCAACAAGATAATCGACGCAGCATTGAAATTCGGCGCTCTACTGAGCGTACCGATTCTAGACGCAACTTAAAGTTGGAACTCTCTCACGTCGCAACAGAGCGTCCTGAGACCCGACGCAACATTGAACGCCAGACTTCTCGGCCCACTGTTGAACGTTTTTATATACGAAACGGCGATCGTAGACCTCCATCTCTCGCACGAAAGGAAATACCTGAATACGAAATACGAAACATTGCTCAATCCTCTACTCTTAGACGGAGGTATGACACTATTTTACCTCGTTCTGAATCAAAAATTCGCAACGTTCAATACAATAATGGTAATACTGAAACACGATCGACTGATCGTCAAATTTCTGTTTCTGACACTGATGCTTCCCTTAAAAATATCCAACGCGTAAATACTCTGGCTAATGTGAACAGTGAAAAGCCTCATCCAGTTTTGAAAGTTGATCGAAATAACATTATTTGGAATGACACCAACGAGAAGGGAAACTACGAGCGGGAGTACGTCTTCAACTGGCAATATCTATTTTACATCGTTCAAGCTATTTATTTATGCGGTGTGTTTCTTCAATTACACACGGACGGCGGGAACGACAAAATTAAAAGGTGCGTATGCAAAATTCATCTTCTCTTATAGTTATTTCAAATATTTTAAAGAAAATATTCAGTTTACTTGGAATAAAGAATAAATGTGGAATAAGTAAAAGTTAATTTTAATGCGTTTTGGAAAATATTTATACCACAGCACACAATTAGAATTTACACTTGACAGCTAAGTGGCAATACAATTTATATGGCTATAGTTTTATATAGTTTTGAATTTATATGTAAAATATGCATATTTTAATTAGAGTTCTTAACTTGATTTTATTAGAATGCAACAGTTAACCAACTCTTGTAATATCTTCCTACTCTAATATTTTATTTTATTTTAATTTTACTTATTTAATTTTTTTCACTTTTTATAATTAATTTTGGTAATCATAGTTATTGTTACTTCATTGTCGTAACTAGATATAACTTAAATACATGGTATATTAAATAATAAACGATTATGTATAAAATTATTCACTACTTTCAGACACGTTGGATGGTGGGACCCCATGTATCACATGAAGCTGGATTAGAAAACTGGAACTAACTACACGGGCACTAGATCCATATTCGATAAATTTGGAGAAGAAAATGTTTAAGAGTTATGTAATGTGTATGCTGTAGCAAAAAAATAAATATTTATTCTGTTACCGTGTTGTTTGGTTATTGCTACATAAAATTCATTACTTTTCATTTCATATACGAATGGAATAGTTGCACACAGTAAAAAGAACGTAACGTTACAGACAATAAAAAAATTGCTTCCGTGTATTTGTGGCCGCAAAACTGTAACGATGCCCTGAAATGTCGACAAATATTTGCATTTTTCACCTAGAGTCATTTCTAACTTTGTATCCCAAAGTTTCCACGGGAACGGGAAACATATTTGTAAAAACCTTATTATCTTTGTACTAAGAAGATGGTAACCTTCTTTACTCGAATTGCCGTAGATACCCGTGGCTTGTAGTCATAAACAGGTGAACTATTTATTACTTTGTTTTTTGCAGGTTGCAATCAATTCTTGTAGCATCTCATTAAGAGAGAGAGATTAGGTTGATATTTAGTCATTACATTGTAATTTCACCCCCTCTTGTAACTGACCCTCTTTAATTAGGCTTTTAAAAAGAATTTTTATAATTATTAAAACATACCAAGCCAATACTGGGCTTTTTTTATTTTTTTTTTTAAAGAGAATACTGACAATGCCAAATAACATTACTATTGTTCCTCTTCACCACTCCAACTATGCTTGTACAATGCTTGTATTTGTAAGAGTGGTTACGGCAATAGTCGAATGGCGGAACCAAACCCGCGACGTTATGTTTTGCAATCCGCACATTACTTTTATTTTAGAATAATAATTAAGGCTCCGCGTTAAATGTTAAACCGCAGCCAAAGCCGCAGGGGACAGCTAGTTGTTAAATAATTTATAAAATAAATAAATAAATATCTTCACACAATTTTCAATACAGGAGTAGACAATTAAGTCCCTACGGCCCACCTTCCACCGAAGATATTTTCGGGACAACGTGACAGGAGGTGAGCCCGTCGCCGTCTTTATGTCCAAGCCAACGTACATAAGTTTTTTAACAACTTATTGGTACAAGCCTGCCACCTGGGATCGAACTCGGGTCTCTCGACTCAAAATTCCGACCACCCAACCACGCGGCTACCGTGACTCTTTTTTAAAATAATTTGTTAGCATTTACATAGACTATGCCTCTAGGGTGATTTTATTTGAAGAAAAAACCTGAAACATTTCTTTATTCTCGTGGGCAAGGGTTGCAAACGGTTGCTGTTCCTATCTTGTACCTATGAGAAAACAGATGAATGTCATGCGTGGAATTCTAGCATTTAGGAACTAATTCTGAATTCTCATCCACAATACGCGTGCTTTAGCTATTTACTTTGGGATCATAGCAATGTATGTGTTGTTGTCCCTATCAATATTTTCTTTTGTCTTCACGCATTTCCCAATACCAGGGATAGCCAGAGTATTGACAATTTAGTCCTTTCGACCCACATTTCACCGGAGCTTATTTTGGGATAAGGACCAGTGATGAGGCTGTCACCATATTTACGTCCAAGCCAATGTAAATCGTACACAAGTTTCTGATAAGAGTCAACGGTACGAGCATCGAGGATCGAACTCCAGATGCTCTTGACATGCATCCCGATCACCCGACCACTCTGTATCGTGCTTGTTGTCGTTTCGCCCCCCTACCTCTGTACGTAATGAGACAACGGCCCGCAGGTGGCCAACAGCGCGATCGCGTACCTGCAGCGCGCGCTGCTGGCGCCGGCGCTGGGCGGCCTGGGCGGCGGCGGCTGGGAGGCGTGCTTCGAGCACGTGCTGCTGCCGCTGCTCGCCGAGCCGCCGCGCCGCGCCGACGCTGCCGCGCGCGCCGACACCGTCATGTGCAAGGTCGCCGCCTTCTGCTCGAATGTCCCTCACACTCATCTCAAAATTACGGCATCTTTATATTCCCGAATTTACGATTTTAAAATTCCACTCACATAGCGTCCTTTCCTAATCAGGATTCCTAATCGTCATTTCATGATTTCCGAAGTCGTTTATAATGTTTGTAACAAAGTCCTACGAAGCTATTTCTAAAAATAAAAATAAAATATCTTCACGCAATTCCCAATACGGGGGTAGACAGAGGTCGAGTCTAGACAATTAAGTCCCTTCGACCCACCTTCCACCGAAGATATTTTCGGGACAACGTGACAGGAGGTGAGCCCGTCGCCGTCTTTATGTCCAAGCCAACGTACATAAGTTTTTTAACAACTTATTGGTACAAGCCTGCCTACCTACCTGGGATCGAACTCGGGTCTCTCGACTCAAAATTCCGACCACCCAACCACGCGGCTACCGTGACTCTTTTTATAAATATTTTGTTAGCATTTACATAGACTATGCCTCTAGGGTGATTTTATTTGAAGAAAAAACCTGAAAAATTTCTTTATTCTCGTGGGCAAGGGTTGCAAACGGTTGCTGTTCCTATCTTGTACCTATGAGAAAACAGATGAATGTCATGCGTGGAATTCTAGCATTTAGGAACTAATTCTGAATTCTCATCCACAATACGCGTGCTTTAGCTATTTACTTTGGGATCATAGCAATGTATGTGTTGTTGTCCCTATCAATATTTTCTTTTGTCTTCACGCATTTCCCAATACCAGGGATAGCCAGAGTATTGACAATTTAGTCCTTTCGACCCACATTTCACCGGAGCTTATTTTGGGATAAGGACCAGTGATGAGGCTGTCACCATATTTACGTCCAAGCCAATGTAAATCGTACACAAGTTTCTGATAAGAGTCAACGGTACGAGCATCGAGGATCGAACTCCAGATGCTCTTGACATGCATCCCGATCACCCGACCACTCTGTATCGTGCTTGTTGTCGTTTCGCCCCCCTACCTCTGTACGTAATGAGACAACGGCCCGCAGGTGGCCAACAGCGCGATCGCGTACCTGCAGCGCGCGCTGCTGGCGCCGGCGCTGGGCGGCCTGGGCGGCGGCGGCTGGGAGGCGTGCTTCGAGCACGTGCTGCTGCCGCTGCTCGCCGAGCCGCCGCGCCGCGCCGACGCCGCCGCGCGCGCCGACACCGTCATGTGCAAGGTCGCCGCCTTCTGCTCGAATGTCCCCTCACACTCATCTTAAAATTACGGCATCTTTATATTCCCGAATTTACGATTTTAAAATTCCACTCACATAGCGTCCTTTCCTAATCAGGATTCCTAATCGTCATTTCATGATTTCCGAAGTCGTTTATAATGTTTGTAACAAAGTCCTACGAAGCTATTTCTAAAAATAAAAATAAAATATCTTCACGCAATTCCCAATACGGGGGTAGACAGAGGTCGAGTCTAGACAATTAAGTCCCTTCGACCCACCTTCCACCGAAGATATTTTCGGGACAACGTGACAGGTGGTGAGCCCGTCGCCGTCTTCATGTCCAAGCCAACGATATTTGTACATGAGTTTTTTGAAAAACCAATCGGTACGAGCCTACCAGCTGGGGATCGAACTCAGGTCTATTGACTCTCGAAACCAACCACTCAACCACTCGGCTACCGTGACTACTAGTTACTTCCGGTTTACAATTTACCCTGTTTTAGTCACGTGAACGTTTAGGAAAAGACCGCAATGTGTGGGGGGTGTTATTCGGTGCGTGCAGGTGTTCCTGCAGCACCTGCAGGCGCTGGGCGCGCGGCCGTCGTTCGCGGCGCTGTGGGCGCGGGTGCTGCGCGTGCAGCGCGCGCTGCTGGCCGCGCCGCAGGAGCCGCTGCGCGAGGCGGCGCTCGAGTCGCTCAAGAACATGCTCCTCGTCATGCACTCCGTCCAGGTGAGTCGCTGGAGCTCGTTGCAGCTGCCGCACTCTGCAAGCACAAACACCACATCGCATTTTAAGTGATATTAAAAAAAAAGATCAAAGAGGATACCTACGGAGTTTCTTACACCTGTTTCTCCTTCGACAGAGGAACCTCATTACGAAATGAATGCGGCCAAAGAATCAAAGAAGTTCGACCAATAATAAAAACAGAATATCTACCGATAAACGAATCTATTTTCTTATTTCGATGGATAAGTGATTTGATTTGATCGAATAAAAATATTTCTTTGTCATTTATTAATTCTGGTATGTCCTTTTCAGATTTTCAACACAGGTGACAACTATAACGACCTTTGGTATATTACGTGGGAGATCATTGGCGAATTTCTACCCAATCTGAAGGAGGAACTATTCCCTGAAGGTATGGCTCTTCCACTTTAAAACATATTTTATTATGTTTCAATGGTTATCTTTAAGTTTTCTTTTTGTTTTAGTCAACGACAACATGAAATCAGCTTCGAACCTGCCGAGTCACATGCAGCCGACGCTTCCATCGACTTTACCAACCCTCATCCCCGTTGGACCAAGTACGCCAACAATCCTTCCCGTTCCAATACAGCCAAATCCGTCCAACGTAGTCGTACCCAAAGCGTCTAACCAAACGCCAAACACTGCGCAAACATTCCGGCCAATCCACGTCCAAACATCCATGGCACAGTCACCGAACATTCTAGTCGCATCGGTGGCACACTCGCCGGTCAACTTAATACAAACGGCTCCGCTAATGTCCACGCCATCTTTAGTAGCACCGACACCAATAAGTGTTGGTCCAAATACTGCGCCAACATTAAGCGGCGTGGTTCCACCTCCTGCCGGAACTGTACCAACTCCAGCGCCAGTGAGTGGAATGGTGCCAATAAGGAATTCGCTTTACGATCAATCCGGATTGACATCTTCAGTGCTTTTGCAGCCTTTAAATGAGGTAGGTCAAGTAACCGCGATGTAAATAACAAAAGCATAATTTTATTTACAAATACAATAGAACTCTTAAGAGCGTTAGATCAAAATAAGATTAAAGAAATTAATAATATTAGATAAATTAGTGATATATCTTTAAAATGTTTTTCAGATGATTTCAACGCCAATAGGAATATCAATACAAACCCAGCCGCCAGTTCTGTACCCACAACCTTGTAACTCAAATCAGAGCTCACATCAACTGCAACCGGAGGCAAGCCAAAATGAATCAAATTCCGAAAATATAAAGTCAATATCCAGTAACAACCCAGTGGATAATAATTTAACGAATGCGCAGCAAAGCGAATTATACGCAGAATATCTAACTAATCCATACAATGATGCAAAGGAGATATCAATAAAAGAGGCCACTTTATACGATCCGGAAGAAAATCGTCTAATATCCGGCCCGAAGGACCAAACTGTACACGATTCTGAATCTTTAGAAACCCAAACAATACCGTCGCACCACAAGTCGTTTAGTGCCAATGCAACCCCGATGCATAGTAAAAATAAAGCTCAATTTGGCTCAAGTGAGAATTTAAGACAGGAATCTAGTATTTTCAATTTTTCTAGCTACTTTGGAACCGGAAATGACTATATTATACCGGGTTCTGAAGTTTTTGACACTTTAATGTCGACCCAAGACGGATAGCCGGGGGTCGATATTGATTTAGGCACATGGTTATAATCATACAGTACACTTGTATATTCATTGTAGATTAACTCTATTCTATAGTCTATGTACATAAACAACTTATGCAATTCTCTTTCATGAAGGTTTTGAAAACCGAAGTTGATTAAAATTCAAACTAAAAAATACTTGTATAGAATATTTTTTGGTCCACTCCTATCGGTGTATAATTAATTAATTAAATAAAAGCAAATGAACTGTTTATAACGCATAATTTGTCATCTCTGTGTCTATATCTTCTTCAACATAATCTGTGGTATAGTTAATTGTAACATAGACTAAATACTTTAAAAATTTGTACCGATATAGACAATAGTCACATCTTTCTGACGCCTTTGTAAAAATTATGTTTCTAATTATTATGAAGCATGTAATGAAATAATGCTGAAAAGCCACGATACCTATCTTGGAATTACAAAAACGCATTGGCATATCTAACTGTATTACGATAAACATAAAAATCCTACAAAGATATTTAAATATTTTGCAAGTATTACACTCGGACGGTTAGGATACTAACTGATAACACCTCAAGACAAAGTCCACCATGTCGTAAATTTGTCGTATTCATAATTGACCAGCCCGTGTTAGTGGCATGAGAATAGAAAAAAAATTACAAGTCTGAATGGTAAATTTTTTCCTACTGACTTATTAGTTGACTTAATTTTAACTTTTTAAAATTTCATACTTGTCTGGGAATAAAAAAATGTTAATCTGCTTCTGTGTGCTATCTAAAAAGGTAAACAAATAGGGTTTTTGACTGTATTTAAAAATTTCTCTTTTGCTTGGTGTTTTACTGAACTAAAATATTTATTGTAATTATTAGATGCAGATGCACATTGCAGATGATATAAAAGGAATTTTGTGTGCAAAAATGCACACAAAATTCCTTAAATTTTCTTAAACAAAACTAAAAAACGTTAGCATCTGACACTGTTTAATGTAATCCAATGCTGGCAGTAATTTCATTTATTATACATAATATTATTATGTAATACATTTGTACACAACATTTGGCTGTGGCTTCGTCTGCATTTAACTGAAAGTGTAACGAACAAACAAAATCACTTTCACATTTGTTATAGATATTATTATGGATTATAATGAAATATGCATATAGTTAGCAAAGCATAATGTAAATATGAGATAATTGTCTAAAAACAGTCAAATACCCTGTAATACCTACAATGAAACACTAATAACCGAATAAAATTTTATACTTTTATTGTAATAGAGTAAAATTGTGGACGGCCTATCCTATTAGTGTAAGTTACTCCAGTATTTCAACAAAAAACTTAAAATGGTTTTGAAAGAAAGAAAGAAACTTTATTTGTTGCTTTTTTTTACCGGAACATGAGTCAAAAATAAAAACAAGTAAATACACTTTTTCTGTTTTCTTTTTCTGTTACAATATATAATTAAATTAAATATTTGTCTATGAAATTATTGTAGTTTCCATAATTTTTTATGTAATAGTACTTTTTTTAATATTATTTTAGATAACCATATATATATCTTATAATCTTTTTACATTCCTGACTGGTTTATTTAGCTTTTTAACTTATTATGATGCTATTTTAAACTATAATTTTTCTTTAATTTTTCCGTTGTATTCCACTATTACTAAGTCATGTTGAAAAATGAAATTTTCAGGGTTACTAAAATAATGTTATATTGTAAATTGTGTAATTATTATTCAAATGTTTCACTTTTGTATAGAGAGTATTTATATATGTTTATCTACTTATCAGCGTAGTATATGTTTAGAAATTTATAAATAAATGTGTTTAACTATAATGAATGGTTTTACTATTGTGAATTCTTCTTTAGAACCTATCAGACGTCCTCAGAACATAGACCTCACCCAAAATTGCTATAAAAAACGGTCCTAAGCTACCTGCATCCCTCAACTCTCGTCCTATACTGCATTTGTCTTTTATTTCTTTCTCAGCTGTTGGCAGTTGGGAAATATATAAATCTTTCATTTGGCCTGTGGCCTGTTCATTACCACTTCAGCATGCTTATCTTACGGCTGTGTCAGATTCTATCACACAGAGAAACACCAAGCATAGGTCTTCCATAGCCTGTCAACCAACCTAAGCTTCATAATTTCATCTGCAGTGAAGCAAGTCTGTTCTTCTGTACTTGAAGTATAAGACCTAATATAGTTTCCGAAATGTTGCCTTCCCGAGTTGGGCTCGTCTATTAACGTCTGGGTAGGTACATATACGTTATATTCGTCAACGACATTAAGCCCGTAGCCCAACAACCATCGGCCTTGATCTAACATGGATCCATGCTGTATGCTATGTATATAACTGATGTTAATACAATACCTTTCCTAGTTCAGTAATAGAAGGCTCATAGATAAACGATTTATGTCGCCGGCTTGGATATTAAGATCGATTGCTCACAACCTGCTATGTTGTCCAACATGTTCTTCGGAGAAATGTGGATCGTAAGGACTAAATTGTTATTGGAATACTTCAAATTTGAAAACAAGTCTGAACTCTGCACGTTATCAACTCTCAGATCAGACAAAGTCATTGCTCACTGCAGAAACGGTGGCTTTGCAGTGAGCATTTGCAGGTCTATACTTTGTCTGTGACTGCCTAAATTATATCATTGTTTCCGATATATAGTGCTATAACAGTAAATGCTTTGCCAAAATTGTTCAAATCATTGCAAACAACGTACATAACGTGCTCAATATGTACTGGTTAAAAGACAAGACCACGATTCTCTAAACTCGGCTTAAACACACGATACAATGCATACTAAATATACAAATATACTAAAATGAATAAACGCCATCTCGCGGAATATTGAGGTACCAACCAAACTTTGAAGCCACTTTAATTCGTTAGTATTAACTAACTACGTCTAGATGGCGCTGTTACTAAAAATTAATAATGTTATTCGCAAGCCACTATTTAAAAAATCAAAAATGTTTTATTTCGATGGGCAAAACAGAATAACGCTAAGCATCAATATCCTCAGAGAATACCCGATTACTTTTTCTAATAAAAGTGATAGTTTACACTTATGATGACCTCCGTAGAAGAGTGGCGTAAACACCGGTTTTCAAGGTGTCGCCATCTCGAGTTCCCGGGTTGGATTCCATGGTCGGGTCCATGTAGAAAAACAACTTTTTCTACATCTGCACGGGTCTTGGTGTTTGTGGAACCTTCGTTGTTTCCGATTCCCATATCTTAAGCACTTTAGCATCTTACATTGGGATCGGAGCAATGTATATGATGTTGTCCCTATCTAAATATGTGAATTTATTTATTTATGATAAATATCTTATGTTATATATTAACGTATCGGTGTATTGCCAGACACCTTCATCAACTCCGGTTTCTGGCTAAGAAACTCACATCAGCAATAACAAGTCAGACAGACAATGTCATGTCCAGCTGCCATGTGGTATGGGCGTCGTTAAAGGCTAATATTTACTAAATACTGTCTTTAACATTTTTTGCTCTACATTTTAGACGCGGAAGAGTCGTTTCTACTGCGATTCGTATGCCACAACCTCGCAGAAAAACGGCGTGGAGATGCATCTCTGTCTCTTTCTGTGCTCGAAGTAATCAAAGGCCCATATCCTTACATATTCTTACATTGTAGACCCGCAGCGCGCTTGCTGCACTTCTGCAGTTGCGAATGTAAATAAACTTCGGTAATCACTTGCCACAAAGTGAGCCCTTTACTTACTTGCTATCGATATAAATTATACCGATATAAATTAACCATAACATAAGAAATATTACAAAACCGCCTAGTCGCTCTCGCATTTTTCGAAGAACTGCTTTCGTTAATAGGGCTTCACAGACGTAGCCATTATGGCATTTTTCTTCTCCGAATTACGGCATACTTCTAAAGATGAAGCTATATAGGCTTCCGGGTTAACCGAATCTCGTGGATGCTTCTTTCCAAGATAGTAGAGTGTTAGGGAGATAAGAATACGTTGGTTGAATGGTTTAAGTTTGATCCCTATAACATGGCTGATTAACTTTCCAATCGAAAGACATATCTAGTTTGTAAATAACTTTGTTGAGCGACATATAAAAACGACTAAGTTTTGTTTACAACGTAAAAAGAAGAGATTTTACATGATCTCGCAAATTTTTACGTAGGATTGATTGGTTTATGAGACTTTTTGTTTTTAATGAGACCTAATTTCTTTTAATATGTAAAAAAAACTTAGAGCTTGATTTTGACTTTAAGCATTGAAAATTTTTTATTTTATTGTTACAAGATAATTAAAATATAAATATATATGAATTAATTTACATATATTAATTAATTTATATATATTAATTAATATATATTTATGTTACGTAGTTTCTACATACTACTACTACCTAAAAAAATTGGTTGTCTCTAATGAAGTTCTAATAAAAACTACCACTAATAAAAATATAAGAACAATCTATGATCCTTCATGGCCATATTCACGCCGATGGGGAAAATAGGTACATATTTCAAATATCGTCATGTTATACGAATAGGAAATAGTCGGGTGCCAATTTGCCTAACGGGATTGGCATATCCTTGAGAGTATTTTGTAGATGCTTTTATAAGTTTTAATATTTGATAATTCTTTGTCTTGGGATCCAGGACATTTTCGAAATGGGGTTTAAATTAAATAAATCAAATTATATTTGTATAAAAATCAACATTATATTATTTAAATTTTAGATTTACACTATTTACATAAATTTGTACAATATCGAGAGCGCCTTCACAGAAGGCATTGATTATAGAGGCACTGAGTTCCACACATAGTCTCTGAGACGCGCGCTGTCAAACTCTTGACACGTGCAGGGGACGCTTATAGTAGGGGTGCTGTGGTCGTAATAAGGGTGGAGCACAACACGGAGCTTTCCTCGGGGGGCACAGCGCCTTTCTCCAGACCAATCCCGACTTCCTGGACCACGCCCAGGCTCCTGCGGCGATTCCACAGGACAACCACAAACAAATCGATACCCCGCTGGAACCCGCCGTGTCGGTCACGTTTCCGGCTTCTAAAGCCGCCAGCAGCGCTATATTCGTCTGAACTTCTCTTGCTCGCGCCTCCAATAACTTGGAACCGATTGCAATTGCTGCTAGTAACAAGTAGAGCAGACCGCCGACTGCCGCGCGAACCGCCAGCCTGCCCACCCTCTTCGCTCCGCGAGAGTCCAACGCTCGACGCACTCTCATTATTCCCGGGCAGGCTCCAACCGCCAGGGCTATGGAGGTGACGAGCAGTGCGCCTCTCGGGACCCCAATCAGCGCAGCGGCGGCTGCGTCTGATATACCGCACGTTCCGGTCAGCTCGTCGGCTGTGACCCTCCGCAGCGCTAAAGCGGCGGCAGTCCACGCGCCCGCCCAGCCCCACGCCACCGCGTGGAGATACGCCGCGGCGCGCTCCAGCGCCTCGGTGGACCACTCGCTCGCCGCCGTCAGGTACCACGCGACGCACGCGTTGGCGAACCACGCGTCCGCCGCCAACGTGAAGTAATAAGTCAATGAGAAGAAAGCAACACAGGTTGGCGACGCCAGGCCGTCCACCGCCAGCGTACCGCCGGAACAGGACACCGCCTTCGCTCCCAACCAACTTCGCGTGACGTGCACCATCGCGACAATAGCGTGGCACGCCGCCATCCACACCGCCGGTCGTTCGGGATACCGATATCTCGACGGCTCGGCGCAGAAAGTGAGTAGAGCGAACGAAGTTGACAGCAAGGAGAACCACGCAACCGTGTTCATCCAGATCTTTGCAGTCTTTTTATCGGCTTGCGTGTACCTCGCGTGTTGTCCGCACGCGGGCCAGCACTCGCCCGTCGGCGATCTGGTGTAGGCGGGTGGACAGCCGTGGTCTCGGAGCTCGTGTTCATGGAACGGCCACCTCGGCGGCGGCTGAGGCTCGGGCTCGAGCTCGCTGGCGTTCGGCGGCCTCATGCACAGTCTCCGGACGGCTCGCAAGGGGAACGCGTTACAGTCCAGCGTGACACTCGGCGCCAAGAGCTTCAGTTGCTCCTTACAATCGTCGGCCACGGTCTCGCAGAGGGCGCGGCAGGCGCTCACGGAGCCCGACACCTGCTCCGAGCAAAGCGGAGCGAAGGCGGAACAGAGGAGGAACCTCGCGTGCATCGAGCAGTCGCTTGAGATGACGCTCGCAAACTTCTCCATCTGAAACAATGAATAAGATATTAATTATTAAATGCTCCATTACAGTATTAGCTTTTGAAAAAGATTTTTTTTTCTTTCGGTATTGCATCGAGTGAAATGTTATCAATCCATGCTATTATTAGCGAGTTTTGTTTCCAACAAAGGGTTTCGTTTCTTTTCGCCGCGCCAATGAAAGCAGTTTGGAGACTAAAAACTCGGCGCGAATTACAGGTTGGGACAAAGGCAAGGTCGCCGGCGACCTTTTTTTACCTTGACGTCGGACGGATGTCAATCGGACGACAAGGACTAAGCTTGATTTAGAACAATTCTGGTTTTTGCGTCGTTAAAACGGTTATTATGCGTCCGTTTGTACATTAGTGCCTTCGATAATTAATATAAGCAACGGGCGACGTAATGAGAGAGTAATTACGCCTCTCGGAGGCTATAATTATACTTTTTATTCTCCTCAAAGAATATTGATTGCAGATAAGCAGAGCAATTGAATTAATTTATAGAGTGGAAGGCCATACAAGAGCCAACCGTGGATTTTTCCCTTTTGGTTATTCGCAGTGCGATTATTATTAATTCATGTAGCGATACCTACATACCGATTTACAAACAACAAACAAAAAAAATTATATGACTAATTTAAAAGTCTATTAAGTATAAGTACATATTTTTTTACTCACAGGGTAACTTAATGTTGTCACTTTATACACATGTATAATTAAAAAAATACCATGTAAAATAATTTTGCACGCAGTTCTCTTGCATCAATCAAAATACGTAAGATCTTATGTACACAATCTATTCAATAATTGAACCCGTATTGCCGTAATGTAACACCTCTTTTCTTACTGTGTGTGTCGTAAAAGCTCTAAAAAAAGTGACGGGCAGCAGCGTCTAATCGCGTGCCGTGATCGACAATCCACTTGCCAAGTGTGGCGATTGTGGCAAACTCTCCCGTACGGAGAGACCTATATCCTCTAGTGATCATTTACATGCCGTTGTGGTTATGATGATGATTATACACATGCTGTATTTGTGACATGTTAAAAATTTTAAATAAAAAAAATAAAATATCTTCACGCAATTCCCAATACAGGGGTAGACAGAGGTCGAGTCTAGACAATCAAGTCCCTTCGACCCACCTTCCACCGAAGATATTTTCGGGACAACGTGACAGGTGGTGAGCCCGTCGCCGTCTTTATGTCCAAGCCAACGATATTCGTACATAAATTTTTGAAAAACCCATTGGTACGTGCCTACCAACTGGGGATCGAACTCGGGTCTATTGACTCGAAATTCCGACCACCCAACCACTCGGCTATCGTGACTTTAAAATTGATAAAAATTGTTAAAAATTTTCTTTCGTCTATTAATTTATTGTAAAATAAATTCTACCCGCGGCAGCCAGCAGTATCTCTTTTTCCCTCTCCGACTCAACGACAAAGAATACATTACGTGAACGGATTCTTTGTTAACTTATCTATATTTTTTTTAAATAAGATGGCCTTTTACATGACTCACTTAGGCTTGAATAGACGTGGTATTTTTCGTTTAAAAAACTGCACAAACACTATAATGTTGTTTGTTTTCTTTAGAGAATCACTTTCCGGATTAGCTCTCCGTTTATAGAGTACCTGCCCTGCTCTTAATCCTATTAGAGAATGGTAGGCTGCACTCCTAGTGAAGCGTTTTCGAGGGGTTTTTGTGACTATTTAAGCCAACAATTGTGTGCAAACACGCTTGTTTGAGCTCGGGGCAAGGTATAGGTTACGTCGGCGCACTTAAAATGTTTTTGTTAAGGAACAGATCTGTATTGCATTTTTATTTTTTATAGTATTATTGTTTATGTAAGTCACGATAGCCGAGTGGTTGGGTGGTCGGAATTTCGAGTCAAGAGACCTGAGTTCGATACCCAGGTGGCAGGTTCGTACCAGTGGGTTTTTAAAAAAAACTTATGTACAAATTATATCCTTGGCTTGGACATAAAGACGGCAACGGGTTCACCACCTGTCACGTTGTCCCGAAAATGTCTTCGGTGGAAGGTGGGACGAAGGGACTTAATTGTCTAGACTAGACCTCTGTCTACCCCTGTATTGAGAATATTTATTTTTATTTTTTAAACCTGGCTACTATATGTGTATAAATAATATAGACTATGTTTTGAAGAAAATATTTCCCGTTCCCGAAAAATATATAAACTCTCGGCGAAAAATGTGACGACCTGTCAAAATTTCAATTCAAACCACTTGAGTGCTGGAAATCAAATTTTAATATATAAAAATTTCATCGTCTTAAACGATATGTTAAAGTTTGGCTAATTATGCTATGATTTTATAACTGAAGTAAACTGTCTTAAGATTCCAAATGGATTACAGAATTATAAATTAAAACATTTCGTTATTTGTAAACGCAATGAGGTTTTAGTAAAAACTCATTCCTTTGATATTTTCAAGCTCTGCACACAGGAGCCTCGCCTTAACGCATATTTGCCTCGGAGTACTCTCTTAGCCGTCTTTGGATCACATTCAATGGTTTCTATTGATACAAATATAAAGCTTAAGCAATTCTGAAACCTACACGTTTCTAATACGGTCGATATATGTTTACGAAAAACTTCAAAGCACTTCATGCGTGTTTGTTTACATTGGCCTAATCCATAGGGTTACACAATTCTTGGTACTTAGTTGTATTATTTATTTACACGAATAAACATTTGATATACGAGCGCTGAATGAAGAATTCCCGAAGACTGCTTTGTTATTGAATTTAAAGATCGAATTATGAACTGGCCGAGTTTGTGTTGATTCAGTCATTCGTTCTAAAACGTCAGGTAAGTTTAAAAAGAGAACGTTTTAGTAACTTCAAAGGAATGTTGATCAGTCACACAGACATTGTTCATCAAAGACGTAAATGCGTAGCTTTTTGGGAGAATTTCACAGAAAATATCTTCTTAATTTCATAGACCACTTGTCAAATTCTCTCTTTTTAAGTTGACAATAATTTTCATATTTACACGTACTTGTTACTCGATGGCCGAGTTGTTGGGTGGTCGGATTTCGAGTCGAGAGACCCGAGTTCGATCCCCAGGTGGCAGTACCAATGAGTTTTTCAAAAACTTATGTACGAATTTCATCGTTGGCTTGGACATAAAGGCGACGACGGGCTCACCACCTGTCACGTTCCGAAAATATCTTCGGTGGAAGGTGGGTCAAAGGGACTTAATTGTCTAGACTTGACCTCTGTCTACCCCTGTATTGGGAATTGCGTGAAGATATTTATATTTTATTTACACGTACTTGAAAGAAATCATGATACCACGAAGTGCGTTAAAGAACAATAGTCAGAGGTCCGGTTGATGTGTTCCTTTTGACTAACATCGCACCGGTGCTTATTTGGGACGTGACATGTGTTGAGCCTGTCGCCATCTTATTACCAACGATACAAATCGTACATAAGTTTCGAAAAAACACATTGTAATAAGTCGACGTCTACGGCGATGTTATTATTATTGAAGGGGAATTTGTCATTTTTCCATTAAGATAATAATTATTTTTTTCCTTTTCAGTTTTTATTTAAAATTTAATTTTGACAGAGTCGGAGCTTAATAATTTTATGATTATTTATTTAATTACTTTAACGTAATTTTAGACTGAACAGACTACAACAAAAGAGTCGACGACAAAGTATCAAGTAGTTATAACGTCTCCGGAAATAGGCGAGCTTTGATCTCCGGACATTTGACGCGGGAACTCTATGCAGCTGTTAAGAATATATTTCAGTTCTGCATCATAAAATGTTGTTTACAAAGTTTTTAAAAGAATTTTCTCTCACTGTAAGATAAAATCACTAAGATAAGATCACTAAAGTAAAGCTTTAGAATCGCCAATTGTTATACAAAAATATTTAACTCAACAATAAATATCTTATTTTTGTTAAGTAATGTATGTTATGTAGTAAAACAAACCCAGTAGTTGGGTGAATGGAATTGGAGACCCGAGACCCGAGTTCGAGGTCCTAGATTCCCTAGGTGGTAGGTAGGTTGTTAAACTTATGAACATTTCATACACACGGACATAACAGACTCTCTACCTGTTATGTTTTCTAAGGTTAAAAGTCCTAATTAGGTCGAAAGGTCGAAAGGACCTAATTGTCTAGACCTCTACATACCACGGCATTGTGAATGCCTTGAAGATTTTTTTGTAAATCTCCGTCTTAGTTTATACTCTTTATACATGTTTTTTAATCAATACATGCATTTTGTAGTGGTCGCAACAATTTAGCGATCTGTTTCGGTTTCTAATCAAGGTATCAGTTTTTTCATGAACACATCAGAAATAAATAAGTTAATTAACAACTTATTACCTGCATAACATGGTAACACTACTTACATGTCAATTAGACAGCCCTCCAAAATCCTTTGATCGTCAAAAAAGGCGCGTAAATCGGGAGCACTTTGAAGTTGCGCCCTCCTCGCCTTGCCGGTTTACGCGCTATTTATACGCGGGAAATGTTAACACTGCGTTTGATGTTTATGTAATGTTTTTTTCACATCTTCACGCAGTTTCCCACACTGAGGTAGGCAGGGTCACTACCAACTCGGCTGCCAGGTCGTCTATACGTTATAAATATAAAAAAAAAACTTTTAAAATCTAGGTCTATTTTTAAACATGAATAGACTACACTTTTGTCAACAAAGCAGATATTCTAAAATGCATTCCCGTTGCCGTCTTTATGTCCAAGCCCGGTGGTTATATAATTTGTATAAAATTTTTGAAAAACCCATTGGTACGAGCCTGCCACCTGGGAATCGAACTCGGGTCTCTCGACTCGAAATTCCGACCACCCAACCACGGCTATCGTAACTATACTATTGTGAATCTTTATCAATCATTCGTAAAAGTGAAATTATTTAATTTCAATAAATAAAATAATAAATGTGTGTTCTAACAATAATAAAAATGTGGAACTCTGACCTTTACACTAGGCGTGGCCTGTATTATAGACGTCAGAGCAATAACGTTATAATAATTATAACCTTATAATTAATATAATAATTATAATATTTCATTGCGATCTTACCGGTGTGGTAATTTTATTTATAATTATATAATGGATGTGTAACGAACATTAGCCACATCATGACGGACGATTATGAAGAAGTAATTTATGAATTTTTGAGTAACTCATGATTATTTATGATTTTATATATATAGTAATTATAAATTTAATATATTAGCTGCGATCAAAACGGCAGGGCGCATCGAATACTTAACATTTTATCTATGTGTAATTACTAATTAGGCTGCTGTCACAATTTGCCGAACCAGAACATCCGACAAAATTATCAAATGATACAGATAGAAATATTTTTTAATTATTTCATTTACAGCCAGTTCGCCAATTAGTTGGCATCGGTAATTATTTAAAACGAGAATTTTAATTATGGCTGTCGAGTTATAAGCTAATTAAAATCGACGGAAAGAGCATTTAGCGGCTAGTTAATGCCGAGTTAATTACCTTGATTACATGTTATCGTAACAAAAAGATAGAGAATAGAATATTTTAGCGATGTAAACGATTTAGAAAAAAATTAAACCTATTTCAAATTAATACGACAACAAAAAAGGAATAACTTTTTTATTTATGCTTATTACGTGATATTTTAAATATAATAATATATTTTTGCTATTTTAGATGTTTTATCCAATTGGCGTGTTTCAACCGGTCGCCTGTCTCGTCGGCCACGGGAAGAAAAGCCTACACCTAAATTTTTAGGCCACAAAGGCATAAAAAATTTTTTTTTAACTTAATCCAGGTCAACATATATCTTGTATTATATACACAATCAGTACATTACTCCTTAGTATACTAATATTCATTATCATTAACAACGGTCTGTAAAAGTCCACTGCAAGGTGCAGGTTATGGAAGATTTAACGTAAACGCTGCACCACCGATCTGACAGTAACCCCATTTCATTTACAAGGCCTTTCCCCTAGGAGCATCTTAGGATACCCATGAAAACAAACGTACAATCTTAAACCGATGCCAAACGGTTTTCACATTTTAATTTAAAATAGAAACGAAGAAAAATAAACGAAAAAAGAAAAACTAATTTATGATGATAAGCAAACACTTGTCATCGTCTCAATCTCAACTCATAAATGCCGATTGTTTTTAAATAAAAAGAACTATCCCTTCTGTCGAAGTATGCGAAATATATTGATGTATGAGTTTCTATGTGTGTTGTGTGTGTTTATGAATATTATAATTGCTACATATGCTACACACAAGTGTTTGTACGTGTACTGGCCACAAGAGTAACAGACCGTTAGTTTTGATCGTACCGACATTCCGTAAGACCCTGAAAAGTTGCGTTGCTACAGACGAGCTGTTATATTACAAACACCAATCGCTATAAACCCTTGCCCTCGTTAGAGGCCGCCACTGTTCCCCATCAGAGTAATTGGAGCTTTACGGCCACCGGACGAGCGATTTACAACCTGCACTCGACGTTAACTGCTCAAACTATGTGCGGAGAATTTCATTCAAATTTGGAATCGACCCTGTTACCGTTACGCGGTCTAATTTAGGGAAACGCTTTAGCCGCGTTCGTTTTAATACGATACGTAAATTTTACGAGCACTATATTTCTATATTTTTAACCGTAGAAGTTTTTAGAGGACTCTATTTACCGAACGGTGGTAGATTGAATAATGACTATCGATAAATGAATGTAACATACATTTATGAATGTTAATTTTTAATATGGAAAAGGAAGGCAAACGAGCAGGTGGCTCACGTGATGGTAAGTGATTACCGCCGCCCATGAACACCCGCAATACCAGAGGCATTACAGATGCGTTGCCGACATTAGAAGGCCACCTCCCCCCCCATCCCGAATTGGCGGAGGGGGGTGTGTGGGCCTCTGGTTACCTGCACTCACCAGACGAAACGCAGAAGTTTGTTAGACTTCTACTTCACGCCGGTATTCTGTGAGGTCGTGGTACTTCCCCGGTCGAGCCGGCCCATTCATGCAACAACAAAAGCTGATGCGTGGCTCTACCACTCTAAAATTCGTTTATTTTGATGAATAAATGATTTGATTTGATATATTGTGGAATATTATGAAATTTGCCGTGTGTGGTTGGAGTATTGCCAATTCTTTGCCGTAGCTAGAACATATACTCGTATATCAAAGGATCTCCGTGGACGAGTGGCTAACAACGGTTATCACAATGCCGCGAGCTCCGAGGTCCACGGGTTTGATTCCCGTGAAAATATAAATAATAATAAATATAAATATCTTCACGCAATTCCCAATACAGGGGTAGACAGAGGTCAAGTATAGACAATTAAGTCCCTTTGACCCACCTTCTACCGAAGATATTTTCGGGACAATGTGACAGGTGGTGAGTCCGTCGCCGCCTTTATCTCCAAGCCAACGATGAAATTCGTACATAAGTTTTTGAAAAACTCATTGGTACTGCCCCCTGGGGATCGAACTCGGGTCTCTTGACTCGAAATTCCTACCACCCAACAACTCGGCTATCGTGACTTTTTTATGAAAATATAGAAAACACTTTTTCTACATTTTCTCGGGTGTGGGTGTTTGTGGTACCTTTGTTGTTTCCGAGTCCATATTACAAATCTTTGAGGCGTATATACACAGATATATAGTCATTTAGTATCTGTATTATTTAGTTTATGTATTGCCATTGTCACGATAAGGACGATTTTGCCCAACATCAAAGTGGTAGCGGATGTATTTTTTATGCTAAAATGTGATTAATCCAAGAAATATGTAATTAACTTGAAAACATTGACGCGGCGCCGCAAGAGATGCGGCAAGAGAAAAGGTGAGCGAGTCTGAAAGCTAGTTTCGATATAAATGCATTAATGGAAGCCATTAAAGCGTAGATATCGGAGTAACGATCATTATGAATTAAAACGCGCTGCACTGAGCCGATGTAATCAAGTAAACGGGTGCTGTTTCATATAGGAGCGGAAGCGGAGAGGTAGCGAGAAGCGTTTTCTTCGTAACATAATTAAATAATTAACAGCTTGTATAAGACAATCTTCATATAAGCCGTACATACCGGATTTCATGGTGTCGCAAATTCTGAGGTCCCGGGTTCCGTTCCAGACAGAATGTACAAAACTACTTTCATTTACTTTGTACTGGGTCTGGGTGGTAGTGGTGTCTTTGTTGTTATAACAAAAACACAAAAGATTTTCTTTGAGATTAAAGCAATGCATGTGACGCTGTCCTTATCTATTCTAAGTATGTACTTATTTATTTATCACTTAAAAATAAGAGACCTCACATGGTCTTCTCTCAAATACTCGAGGGAGATTAGAACTCGGGAACACTGCTCCGGTGTGTGGCGGACTTCACGATCGATTCAAATATTTTTTGACTATTTCTCAGATTCGGCCAGATTTCCTAACGATGTTTTTTTAGTAAATTCAGTACCACCGGGGTTCGTGCAAGGGAAACGAACATGGATCACTCAATATATAAAGCAAGTGCTCTGGACACTAGGCTACCACGGTTATCATTAAATAGTTACTAGTAAATTTATATGTGAACTTTAATGCCGTACAAAGCTTCGTTCACAGTTCAACCAAGCAGTTTCTTAAGGTTGTACGAAATTATATAAAAGATTTTCATATTCGTATTTTTATATACCCGCTGTTCTTATATTACTGTGCCCAGCGCCCAAACCTAGACACCAACCCTTTCGGAAGAGGAACACGCGATAGTGCTTTATCAAAACTGGACTCTATCAGAAGGCAGTACATGCTATTATCGCGATGAGATAATCGCGGCTAATGATCTAACAATCAGGCCATCACTTTGGTGCCGGGTATCCGCCGATTACGAATTAGACGCGCTCGGACGAGATGCCCGTTGGGTTAATACTATAAATTAAAAAATAACTTCACGCCCATTACCAATACAGAGGTAGATAGAGGTCTAGCCAATTAAGTCCTTTCGTCTCACCTTCCACCGAAGATATTTTAGGACAACGTGACAGGTGGTGAGCCTGTTTCCGAATTTAAGCCAAAGATGTAAATCGTACATAAGTTTTGAAAAAGAAAACTCTTTGGTACGTGCCTACCATCTCCGGATCGAACTCGGGTCCTTTGACTAGAATTCTGATCACTCAACTAGCTATCATGACTAACTAGAATAAAAAATATGTATACCTATTTCGGTTTATATGCATGGTATGGATTTACGTTTGAAGGTAGTTGAAACAAGCTTCAATAGTCTTTTGAAACTGGTTGTATTCTTATAAAAAATTCTTATATGAGTATGTAAAATTTAAGCTAATTGACCACCGACCGTGGATAAGATTTATATCTGTCAACAGTTGCAGCAAGTTTTCTGGACGCTGCGACCGCCAATCCGCTTGTCAAGCGCTGAGATTGCCCCAAACATTCCCATTACAGGAGAAGCCTGTGCCCTTCAGTGGACTTTTGTTATCTATATGAATCATTTACTGTGGATATATCATTACGGACTGGAACAGTAAAATGTAACAAAAAAATGGGCAAGGCGCCAAAAATATGTTTATTATAACAATTAATTCCGGAAGTGCGTCGTAAATACATTCATAGCTCGCTTATGTCGCTATAAAACCGACCGTAATGTCGAATACACAAGGTATTACCACTTATCACTTCATTGCACGTACCGTAGACAGATCGTATTTCTGTCTGTAGCACCCACAAAATTATGCGAAGAATTTATATAAGTAGATGTTGTTTTTCTGTTGTAGAGGTTGGATTTTAGCACTATTATGGATAGTTTTTGGTGTAACATTTAGATATATTTATGTTAAAGATAGGAATGCAGTATTTATATAAAATAATATTTTATTTACATAAAATTGTTAATATTTAACATACATCAAATAATAACAAAGTTAAAGTCACAATAGCTGAGTGGTTGGGTGACCGAGAAAAACTTTTGTACGATTTATATCGTTGGCTTCGGCATAAACACGGCGACGGGCTCACAACCTATCACGTTGACCCAAGAAATGTTTTCAGTGGAAGGCGGGTCGAAAGGACTTCATTGTCTAGATCTCTGTCTACCCTTGTAATGAAATTGGCGTGAATATTAGTATGAAATTTCATCAACATAACTTCCATATCTGTAAGGCGAAACGAAAGGAGTGTAAAGCGTGGGCGCGAGTTCGAGCGGATGTAATTTCCGCTCGAACGCTTGCTTCGCTACGAGCGATGTCACTCGGGCGTGCTGACACTGATGTTGCTTACGCTTGAATGCATTAATGCCGGCTCCCATTGAAGTTGCGAGTTAATTAAATTGAGAAAAGCCCAGATGATCTGTTAATGAACTATTATATATTGTAGCTACTGCAATTCAATTGAAGCTTGTAAACTGAAAAATTTCTTTACGCCATTCCCTATCGAGAAATGGACAGACGTCTAGACGACTAAGTCCTTTCGACATTTTTTAGGACAACGTGATAGGTGGTGAGCTCGTCGCTATCTTTATGTCCAAGCAAATCGTATGTAAGTTTTCAAAAAAACTCATTGGTACCAGCTTTGTAACCTGAGTAGAATATTTTCTTTTTAACTAGAACTTTCTTTGTTTACGTAGAGAATGACGTGTATAAGACCTTTTTAGTTAGCAAGTTAGTTTTTTCATCTCTGTTCCGGGTAGTAGAGACGTGTCTATACAGGTTCAAGTCACTTAGCGAGTTCGCTACCTTCCTAAAACCACTAAGATGCGATGCTGTTGGTCAGGACGCCTTTACAGCATCATATATAGGCAGTGACGAGAGCGTAAGCCGCACCTAATCGACCAGACCTGGACCACATGGATTAATTGCATAAAGAGACTGCACCATTACGTCGGAAAGAGATGACGTTATACAAACCTCTAGTATTTAATTTCTTAGGCAATTTTGGCTGGATGTTTATTATTATTATTTAAGTTTTGTTAACGCTTTCCCAGTACAATACATAGCCAGATATCTAAACGAATTAGATCTTTCTACCTAAATGTAAGCAGACACAATGTGGCACGTGATGAGTCTGTCACAGTCTTAGTGATTGAGACTATAAATCGAAAATAATCGTAAAAAAACTCATTCATATGAAAACTCCCTCAATTAGTATGCAAAAAAAACGAAATACGATAGCTGATTAGTAGATGTCCAAAAAATGTTAAAGCTCATTAAAGCTCATTTATATTTCTTTCAACATTCGAGGCGAAAGTTAATTATGTTTTAATTATAAATCTCTGATATTTAAGCTCGTTTCTATAAATTATTTGTAGCGTCAGCTGTTGCTTTTATATCGTGGAAATTGTGTGCAAGGCGTAAGGCATCGGCCGTTGCCTGCTCCTCTTGTACACATCGTAAATAAAACATTGTTTAGATACCCGGCGTTTTAAGCTTGCGGCGCCATCTTATCTATCAGCTGATAACGTTCGTAATTAGAACAGACGTCTCTTGAATCGTTTCTCAGTTTACGAAAGTTTGAATAATGTGTTTCAGGTGAAATGCATTATTTCAAATCAAGTCATTGTCAAAACTACAGAGATCCGTTTATTAAGACAAAACGTATGTTAGTAATGCAGCTAAGAATATAATAATATAAGTAATATAATATTTTTTACATTTTAACAAGCTCATAATTGCTTATCCTCTATTTCGTTTGTCGAACGGAGTTTCTTTTTTGGCGTGTGGTAATTTGCTACCCCTTTTTATTCAGGGTGTAAAAAGAGGCGACTGATGAAAGGCCACGAGAATTGCTTCGTTTTCGACAGATGGCGGATTAAACATCTCGAAAAATAATACGTCACTACTAATAGGACTGGCGATAGGCAACAGCATCTAAAATATTTATTTTACAGCGCATAAAGACAGATAAATAAATTTCGTAGTACAGAAAATTTGAAATTTACGGTGTCGGTGTATATGATGTAGTAGATAGACAAAGTATATGATGTACATTGATTTCATACTAAAAAGCGAACCACCCACGAGTGGCAAATGCGGCAATAACTAACGTAATCCGAGTAAATATTGCGCGGCCGTCGCCATTGAAATTGTTTGTACATCTTTATTACTATTTAGCACACTTTACGACATTTAAATATTACCGCGCCGAAATCTTTTTTGGGTTGACGTGGATTAAATAGATGATGTTAAATAAATATATGTACTTTTACTTTAGAGTCTTACCACACTACTAAATAAACGTGCGTTTTAATTTCATAGTACGCAAGTTAACTGATTAATATGCAGTTAAAATATTCATTTATTGCAATTTGAATGTTAAACAGACTCCACGATAGCCGAGTGGTTGGGTGGTCGGAATTTCGAGTCAAGAGACCCGTGTTCGATCCTCAAGTGGCCGTACCAATGGGTTTTTCTCAAAACCTATGTACAAATTATATCGTTGGCTTGGACATAAAGACGGCGACGGGCTCAGCACCTGTCACGTTGTCCCGAAATATCTTCGGTGGAAGGTGGGTCAAAGGGACTAAATTGTCTAAACTAGACCTCTGTCTACCCCTGTATTGGGAATTGCGTGAAGATATTTTTTTAAAACAGACTCCGGTGAAATGTAGGTCGACAAGGTAACTCTATCTAGGATAAGCATCTGCTTATCCTTTCATCTATATAAAAAAATAAGTACATTCCTAGATATGAGGTTTGACGACCTCCGTGGCCGAGTGGCGACTGTTTTCATGGTAAGATGACTCGTACGGGAATCGAATGGCCCGGATTTGCTGTAGAAAACCACATTTCTTTGTTTCAGATTCCATAACACAATTACTTTTAGCTACTTACTTCATTATCAGAGTGTTCAATGTATGTGACGTTGTCCCTATCTATGTATCTATTTATATAAACAGTATACATTAGCTGGCAGAGGTCGTAATCTACTCGCCACATTCCATCTTGATTAAATTGAAGCATGCTTTATTGAGTTTCTTCATTTCACGTTCATCTCGATCAGTTCTCAGCGGATATGCCTATCTAGTCAACTTCAGAGCAAATACAAAATACTAGCCGTTATATTTATGACGATTAAGCCGATAATATAAATAAAAGTAACTAAATAAATATACAACAACGTGTAATTTTGTGTATATTATTTAATATTTGTATTAGTGTTTTACTACGGTACAATACAAATCTTACATAAGTCTCCAAAACTCATTTATACGAGATCTCTTTCTGGGGATTGAACACGAGTCTCCAGATTCATCTCTTAACTATAAACTAGTAAACTTCTACTACTAATACTCGTGTATATACTATAATTGAATTAATTAGCAAAACAAGTACAAATTCGTGAATCGATTTTATAACGAATGTCCTCTTACATAAGTCTCCAAAACTCATTTATACGAGATCTCTTTCTGGGGATTGAACACGAGTCTCCAGATTCATCTCTTAACTAAAAACTAGTAAACTTCGACTACTAATACTCGTGTATATACTATAATTGAATTAATCAGCAAAACAAGTACAAATTCGTGAATCGATTTTATAACGAATGTCCTCTTACATAAGTCTCCAAAACTCATTTATACGAGATCTCTTTCTGGGGATTAAACACGAGTCTCCAGATTCATCTCTTAACTAAAAACTAGTAAACTTCTACTACTAATACTCGTGTATATACTATAATTGAATTAATTAGCAAAACAAGTACAAATTCGTGAATCGATTTTAAATCGATCTCGTCGCATGTATTGTAAATTTGGATGCTGCAAACAAGATAAATTGGTATATATCTTTATTCATACCTTTTTGTTACTTTAACAAAGTCAGTTTAACGCTCGAACGTCTCACGATTAAAGGCGGTCTGTCGAATTTAATTTACGTCAAAATTGTGTATGCTTCACATAAAAAAGGTTGATTATTTAAGGAATTAGGGTTGCCTCTTTTAGCGATAATTCACTGTTTTCGTAATATTTATTTGTAACTGTGATTTTATGGTTGCCTGCAACCGTAACCGATACTATTTCAGATATCAGTCTATCTGAAACCATCCTAGATTTTGGTATATTGCCTATTATAGAGGCGAGATGTTTGGTAAAAAAATTATGTACCATTTACGAGGCTAAGTCTATCAAAGTCGACTCTTACAACACGCATGGAGAGGAAGGTAAGGAAGAAAACAATAAAGTCATACGCCGATACCATACAGAAACAACATCTCTGTCAGAATAATATTTTTAATACATATTAAATATTTTTAGTATGTTAACTTCCAGATAAGACAACTTTTTAAGCAAACTAACATAAAAATCTTTTTAAAGCAAAACATTATAATTTGATTAATATTGAGAGTATTTTCTGAGAATCAAATATATACAGTAATATCAAATAAAAATAAAAGATATTTCAGCTACCATACCTCGTTTAAATTAATGAGATTATAATAATTAAATGCCAAATAGTCCGAAGCCCTTTAGACTTGTAGCAACCCTACGCGTTAAGCGACAAAGTCCGTAGAGACAGATATATAGAACCGACTGTATTGCTTTAATTGACAACTCTACGGGGCGGTGTTGCCGGTCAAAGTAGATTACGCAGTTTTTTCCAATAGCAATACATACATACATACATACATACATAAATAGCGTATTGCGTTACAAAAGTAAACGAACGAAGGAATTAAATACATCATGCTGTAGTTAATTCGTTTTCATTAAATTTAAGTCTTCATTCGTATTTCGTTTTTTTTTCATAGCGTAGCCTTTGACTTTAGATTCGTACAGCGTGGTAAGTTAATTATGTGATTTCTTTGACAGAGGGCGAATCAGATTGCAAGTATAATGTCGGTGGAAAACAATATATTGATTATGACGGGATCACGTTCAACATAATTGAATTCGACGTGTGCTGTTTTTTGAAGTATATATTAAAAACAAGTATGTAGAAAGAAGATAGAAATATAATAATAGAAGATAGAAGTATGGGTCCGAACTTGTTTCGGCATCGAAACGGGGATTAGTCCTGTCTGGGTTTTTACGAAATTGTTGTCGTGTCATGTACTTAGCAACATTGCAACATAGTCTTTGCTATTAGCAACATTTTTACTTTAGTAACCTGTTATCCCCTTTCTACCCGGGGTATCCACTGGTAGAAAGGGGAAGTGAGGAAGTGTGCGGTAAGGAATACATAATGGCCGGTAAAAGTTCACTGCAGGAATTTTCTGCTCTATGTGTTTCCAATAATCTAAATATTTAACAAATAAATATGTGGATTCCATACTACTATATTACTAAAAAAATGTCCTCACGCCATGCCCAATACAGGGTTAGACAGAGGTCAAGACAATTAAGACTTTTTGACCGGAGACATTTTTTGGGACTACGTGACAGGTGGTGAGTCCGTCGCCGTCTTTATGTCCAAGCTAACAGCGATAATTCGTACTTGAATTTTTGATCGAATTCAGGTCTATTGACTCGAATCCCGGTCACCAGACCTCTCGGCTATTATGACTTCGATAAAACAGTACCTTATCACTAATCAATTAAAAAGTAATGTTACTAAAATTAAAAAAAATCCTTACTAATGTAAGTAATACTAACTAACACATGGTTGATGACTCCAACATATTTTATTTTATTATTTTTCTTACCAAATAATGGAGTATTATGTATATATTTTAACTAGGTGCCCCCGCGGCTTTGCCGGCAGTTTAACACTGAACATGGAACCCTAATTATGTTTCTAAAATTAAAGTAGTCTATGTTACTCCTTAAAACATTAGCTATCTGTCAGTGAAAGTCCTATTAAAATCGGTCCAGCCGTTAGAGAGATTAGCCGGAGAAAACAGACAGAGAAAAATTGTAAAAAAAATTGTTTTGGTGTATGTGCCGTATACATTCATATACATCTAGTAAAAAACGTTAAAGTTATTTCAATATTACAAACAGACACCTTGGGTCTTGAGTAGACCCAAAATTACCTTTTATAAAAATATATATAAATATCTTCACGCAATTCCCAATACAGGGGTAGACAGAGGTCTAGTCTAGACATTTAAGTCCCTTCGACCCACCTTCCACCGAAGATATTTTCGGGACAATTTTATTTATATGTATAGATTTTCGATACTTCTAGTCCTATTTTTCTCCTGCTAATAGATATATAAATTAAGAACAGTTGTCTCATTCGTTCTATTATAGAATAACAATAGACGCTTCGCCCGATGCATCGCCGGATGGGATTCGAATCGGGGAACTGTGTAATTAGAACGCATTCCTAGCGCCTCCCACCACGCTGCCAAACGCCTCAATTCACGGTATTGTGAAGGGTCGACGGTGTGAAACTTTTGAGAGATATTTAGTCATGTGAGACAACCTTTATCATCCTATAAAAATATCTTCAAGCCATTCCCAATACAGGGGTACACAGAGGTCTACATTTAAGTGCTTTCGACTCACCTACCACCGAAGAAGTGTTTTTTGGGCCGTCTTTATGTATGACAACGATATAAATTGTACAGAACTTTGTAAAAACCCGTTGGTACGAGCCTGCCACCAGGGGATCGAACTCGGGTCTCTTAAATCGAATTTCGATCACCCATCCACTCGCTATACTCGGTTACCGTGATTCTGTATGAAGTTAATTATGAATTAAATAAAAGCAAAAGTATATATATAAGAGCCGTGACACCACTCGATCTGTTCTTTCTAGCAACTCTGTCAGGGTGTGTATAATAATTGTAAAGTCAGGTAATTTTAAATACCTGTTTATAAAAAAAAATTCGTATTAGTAATTATTTTTCTTCTTTCTAAGTCACGATAGCCGAGTGGTTGGGTGGTCAGAATTTTGAGTCAAGAGACCCGAGTTCGATCCCCAGATGGCAGACTCGTACCAATGGGTTCTTCAAAAACTTATGTACGAATTACATCGTTGGCTTGGACATAAAGGCGGCGACGGGCTCACCACCTGTCACGTTGTCTCGAAAATATCTTCGGTGGAAGGTGGGTCGAAGGGAATTGTCTAGACTAGACCTCTGTCTACCCCTGTATTGGGAATTGCGTGAAGATAATATTTCTTCTTTCTACAGAAAATACTTTTTGTTTAATGAAAAAAAGCGCATCTTCTGTCACATTCATTCGCAACCTCAATGAAATGCCGCCATGACAACACGAAAGGCATAATCGCTAACGCACCGGTAGCTATTAAAGTGATGTACCAATGCACATTCGATGCAAATATCTCAATTTCGCTACATTAGAAACCGAGGAATATTCTTTATCTTCATTCATTTTCCCATTACTGGGGTAGGCAGAGGTGTAGACAATTATCCTTTCAACCAACCTTTACCAATGTTTATCAATAGCTTACCGCTATTTTAGTGTCCAAGCTAACGTTATAATAAAATATTTACATATATAATAATTCATATGAGTCGAGTACAAAAATTCACATTCATCACACAATTTTTTGTACCTAGCGGGATTCGAACCAGCCACCCTAAGCCTGGAAGGCATGATCACTACCAATTTGGCATTTAGGTCGCAGGCACATTATTAGAAATAAGCCAAATGAAAAAAAAAATAATTTAAAACTCTAGATAAAATATTTTCATTGATTCTCAATCACAAGAACAATGCTATGTGTCGCTAGTAGACTTGTGTAGATAAATTTTTTACAATAATGGGCTAAAAAAAAACTGTTAATTAATAACAAAAGTAGGGCATGAGTTTATGGCGAGTGGGGAAATATTATAAATACCAAACTTTGAATAAATAAGTTATAATATTTTTTATTGTATTTATAGATTTAAATAATGCAATAGTATCATATCGATCAATCGATCAAAAAAGTAAATACAATCGACAATTTAAAATAATACATCACTAGCCATCGGGTCGATGGACGAGGAGCGCAATAAAACAACAGAGATGCGCCTGCGCATCGCTCCGTAATCGCCTTCGTTTGATCTTACCGCCCCCGCCTCCCCCTCCTCCCCCACCGCAACGTCGTAACGTCTATATTACGTAGACCCCGCAATTATTACAACTCAGCAACGATAAAATGCGGCAAAGATAATCCGCACGCTAATTAAATACAATCGGTAAGCATCCTCAATATTACAAGATGTTTGTAAGTCATTCGTACCCAAGATTAAATATACATAAGCACCATAGACTATATAGAAAATTAAATTTGTGCTTTTTTTTAATTTTACACAAAAAGAATTGCCTTCTTGCTTAGTTTTAGTTAAAGTTTTCTACTTCTGACGCGAGGAGTAAACTGTAAGGAGTAAACTGTAGTAAGCAAGTTAATTGTAGAATTAAGTAACTTTAAGATTGTGTCAAAAATATTGTGTTATTCTCGTATTAGCAGTTTGGACGAATCTTTGTAGATCGCAGACCGTATTCTCGAGATCGAGTAAGCAAAAGTCTTTGATTTTTAGTTCTACACATTCAATTGTAACAAAAACCAATTTGTTGAAATTTAATAACAAAATGTAAAATTCATATGCCACTACCTCCATCGGGATTAATCTTACCAAAGCAATCCACTAAAACTCAACTTTGCATACGCTTTTTCTATAACAAACCACATTTCCGCCGAATATTAACTCGCGCATAAGTTTATATCTACGAAGAACCAGTTTTTGAATAACTTAGCACGTTTTTTTAACTTAAAAAAGCGGACTGCTTTGTGCGGCCTCCTACCTGATGTAATTAGGAGGGGCAATTTGTACGTTCAGTCTTTTTTGCCGTTTTAGCCGAAGCGAGCGCCGCGGGGTTACCCTACAGCGTTAAGGAAATTTAAGACTATAACAACAATTCTCCTTTGCCGTTTTGAGGATTAAAAATAATGGGGCAGCTGTCATTTATGGGTGTATGGTTACAGGTGTATATAAAGACTTCTGTATGCATCAATGAACATGTAGAGAGTTAGTTTTTACCACAAATTATGGTACAAAGCAGGAACGCGGCTTCGTCAGAAAACCGTAAAGTTGGAGTATTTAGTGATTACGGGTTTCGTCCTGTAATTGAGATCAGTAGATTCCTTATGATAGATACCCTCACTGAGGGAAAAGGGTCCTTTTCCCCATCTCCTTTCCTTGCCTTTCTTAAAAGTAGGGGGGCCAGAACAGAGTAGACCTAGTTAGGGGCACTTACCACGAGTGACGTCAACATATGCCTTAGGCTGTATATTTACAGTATACTTTTTTGTTATAATAAAAAGAAAAAAGAATCTTGGGAGCATTACCAAAGCAAAACATTTCTTAGTAATATTTCAATAAAATTTGAAATTAGAAATATGATATAGTATTATATGAATAAATTTACTATTTATAGTAGTAGCTAAAGGACATGTGTTATGGAATCTGTCAAGTGGTTATCTACATTGACGAGACCGAATCGAACCCCGGACACTAGAGTTGGCGAGGTAAAATGTTCATACTTATGACATACATTACTTATAACATAAAATTATCAAAAACATCAATAAATATATTTGCATGGAACAGTATTCGACAACACCCGACACGAGAAAGAGTTCTCAGACTAACTTATGATATTAATTATACATAAATATGCTAATCAGTCAAATTGCTAACACTAACTAGACCGTGTGAAATGTGCTTTATAAATTATACTTAACATAATCTGTAGATATTATTATTTTTTATCTGTTACATCATCGGCTCTGCCGTCTAAGGATGTATGGGTGTTAAAAACTTTCTATCACAAAAGAATTGAGTGGTTTTTGTTGTGTTCCATTATCCTCGCATACCTCTACTAATGATAGGGTGCAGTTTCACGGAACGGTGCCCGATACTTCTCAATAACACCTCGGCAGATGTACTTAGTAGGGTCACCATGTTCTTGAGTAGACCCAAAATTACCTTATATAAAAATATATATAAATATCTTCACGCAATTCCCAATACAGGGGTAGACCTCTGTCTCTGGGTCGAAGGGACTTAATTGTCTAGACTAGTTCTCTATCTAGTCTAGACAATTAAGTCCCTTCGACCCACTTTCCACCGAAGATATTTTCGGGACAACGTGACAGGTGATGAGCCTGTCGCTGTCTTTATATCCAAGCCAACGATATAATTCGTACCTAAGTTTTGAAAAACTCATTGCTACTAGCCTGCCACCTGGGGATTGAAAACGGATCTCTGGATTCGAAATTCCAACCACCCAACCATTCGGCTATCGTGACTATTACCTTATAAATTACCTAACCATTAGTATTATAATACGTAATATAAGTTCGAGCCTTTTTCCCGTACTCTCAATACCTTATAAAAAGCTACACAATTATATAACATAGAAAAAGTTCAAGCATTTTCCCTACAGTCACGTTTCATCAAAGTAAAGGGTCTGAATTGGAACTTTGGTAATATCGCCTTTACCATTATCTCTATTGTTTATCTCCTTCGATCTTCACATGCTCAAATCAACTAAGCATACCTTTCCCAATTATAGTTCTTCCCTTATTTTACGCTATAATACTAGTTTTCTCAATAATCACCGCGAAAGTAAATAAATCCCGCGCCGGGCTACGTTGTGCTTCACTTTTAACAATATGTGATAAAATTTTTAAAAGAATCCAAAATCATCATCTCTCAGAACACATTGTCAAGAATGATATAAGTGGCGTTTCTCAACTGGGAAATTCAAAGTTTAAAAGCGAAAATGCTGGTATTAAGAAGAAATAACTTTATAAAAAATAAAACAAATGAATATTTTAATATCATATATATGATAATACAACATAAATATGCGCTACAAATATGGATTACTCCGTAACTACGTTCCCAATTATGGTTACCCACCACGAAGACATTTCACTGTGGTAACAAAAAAACGTAAGCAATTTGAAGCAGTCGACAAAGAGAGCCGACGGATATAGGGAAATGGGTTATCATACTTTTCGGCCAATTTTATGTCTCGTGTTGTTCAACATTTAATTGTTTTATTGCCGCAATATAGATATTGGCGTTAGAGGATAAAGCCAGTGTTGCTTAAAAATCCATAGCTCCATTTTACTGTTTTAAAAAGTTTCCTTTCTTTTAAGTGAAAACCTATTTTTCGGTGTAATATTTACCATTCGAACAATAAAGAAATGGTCAAACAATTGTAATACTGAATGGTCTTTGTTTTATAGTATCATCTTAATAGTTAACGAGTAAATTCATGAATTTATACTTAGTAATTAGCTAATTCTGTTAGAATTTTAATTTATCTGAATAGGAGTTATCACTGACAGAATTCGTTTGTAAACAAAAACATTATTAATCATTAAGGGCTAAGTATCGGCCTATTTCGCACTCCCATGTATTCTCTTTCGTGGACGAGTGGTGTACGCACCGATTTAATGGGGTAGCCAGCTCCATGGTCCCGGGTTCATTTCCGGACAGAGCAATATAGTCAGGTAATTTTTCTATATTGTCTGGGGTCTAGTTGTTAATGGTACCTTCCTTGGTTCCGACTTCATACCACAAGTGCTTTAGCACTTACGAGTATGTACTTACTTTGGGGTCAGACCTATGTACGTGATGATGTTTCTATATTTGTATGTATTTATTTATAATATAAAATAAGTAGAAATATCTTCACGCAATTCCCAAGGGTAGGCAGAGGTCTAGTCTAGACAATAAAATTCCTTTGACCCACATTCCACCGAAGATATTTTCGGGACAACGTGACAGGTGGTGAGCCCGTCGCCATCTTTATGCCCAAGCCAACTATATAATTCGTGCATTAATTTTATACAAAAACCCTTTGGTACGAGCCTGGGGATAGAACTCGGGTCTCTTGGCTCGAAATTCCGACCACCTAGCCACTCGGCTATCGTGTATTTTTTTTTTTTTATGGAATAATATAGTTAATGTTATAATAACAAATAAGCTTTGGTGACTAGTGGATCGAAAGAGCATTGTCTTGAACTTTACCTATCCCAGTATGGCAAATTGCGTGACGACGACGATATAAAAAAATTAAATGTAGTATGTGTCTTTAGTCGTTATAAAGGAACTCGGCGCTCACCGGCAACCCATAAAAATTCTTTATATTGATGTATTCATATCAAGCTAACTTCACAGTTTAATATGAAAATTGTGGACCTAACCTAGGTTTTGTTCCTATTCGGTATTGTATATATTTTTTAAAAAAATCTACAAAATAATATCTCTAGCCGATTCGAACTGCGTACCGAGGTGAACGAACCCGCGCGTTTGTGGCATCAGATGTTACTTCACGTGAATGGAGCGGGCTGGCTGATCCAAGATATAAAAGATTACACAGACACTTGCCGACATCTTGCGTACTTGTTTTTTTTTTCCTTTTGTGGATGAATACATAGACACGATAGCCGAGTGGTTGGGTTATCGGAATGCGATTTAAGAGACCCAAGTTCGTACCAATGGTTTTTTTTTTCAAAAATTATGTACTATTTATATAGTTGGCTTGGACATAAAGACGGCGAAGGGGCTCACCACCTGTCACGTTGTCCCAAAAGAAGTCTTCGATGGAAGCTGGGTCGAAAGGACTTAATTGTCTAGACCTCTTTCTACCCCTGTATTGGGAATGGCGTAGATGAATACAATAAATGTAGGTAACTAGGTCTAGACCACTGTCTTGACCTAGTCTAGAGTTATTTTGAAAAGGTAAAGAATGATTCCTTTACTTAAAAGAAAGCGTTAATCTTGACTTAATCACCTAGACAAGTCATATCTTTTGACAACACAGAGCGAACTTATGTTTAAATTAAGTTTGCCCTTAATACCTTTTCCATCTAGACCTCTGTATACTCCGGCATTTCTTTTATTGGGAGATGTATGGAGTAATAGTCGCCTTGCCATGTAGTACCGATGTCTGAATGTCTGAATTAAGGAAGCGGAATAAACAAGTCGATAAACACAAGATCAAAATTCAGCAGACGGATTACGGGCAGCAGAGCCTTCTGAGCAAGAATCTGCCATCGCCAATCCGCCTGCCAAACGTCCAGCCATTACGATTGTTAATGGTAATGGCTGGACGTTTGGCAGGCGGAGTTAAAGGCAGGCTTGTTAAGCCTGGACTTTAACGGTCACAAACCGTTTAGCGACGTGGTGTAAAATACATATATTTACACCACGTCGCTGTCTATTACTATACAGTCAGGAGAGACTGTATAAACGGTAATATACTAAAATAAAATTGGGTCTTCATTACAAGAACCGCTATGAATCTGTGGTTTCAACACCGCATCAAGATTTAGGCAATGCGAAGCGTGATCGTCGAAAATTTGGCCTCACGACGCTGAACTGAGATACTTGTCGGAGTTGGACGTACAGGAAGTATTAATTGAGCTGTTTTTATTTATGTTAAAAGTATAGAAAATTAATCCTCGAGAGTTTTAAAATAGAATTGTTTTTTTTTATTTCTATTTAATAAATGATTACTACATTTACAAATCATATAAAATTTCATAAACTTATAAAATAATAAATTTAGATTTCAATAAAGCTTAAAACGAAATATACAAAGCAAATTGTGAAAAAATAAATTAATTTTACGATCATTAACTACGACAGACTAACACGGAAACATTAGACGTAGCCGCCATTTAAAATGCGCAGGAAAATGCATTACATTTGCACAGATAACACATATGACAATAGTTATCCGTCGGCGAGTAAACGAGCATTAAATAAACGAAGCCCACTACCGGTACCTTCGCGTCGATAAATGACAACGGTATCTTTATAAGGTAATAACGAAAAAGCAACTCTTTATTTTTATTTATACGGCGTTATCTCTGTCGATATCTCGCCTTAAGTGCCGATGGGTATCTGCTAATGCCTGGCTATCGTCGGTATCCTACAAAGTACAGATAGGCATACGTTGAGATAACTACAGGATTATTAGATAGTTACTATCGGAAGTGTATTTTTATTGTAACATCATAACATGAATGAAATGCGCATGCTTTTTGTTGTTTTCTTTTATTTTAGGCAGTGATATTTGACGTTTGGCGCACTTTCTTGCGATCACGATTTAAAAAGGTCTTGTTTGTACAACTATGTAATTTTATAAAAATTCTGCAGTCCCGTAAGATATGTTGCTTGATATATATGCTAAGGTATAATACCTTAGCATATATATTTTTTGAATTTGTTGATTGAATGTTCTTAGAATGGATGTCACTTTATGAATTTTAGCTATTGGCGGGTTTCGATAAAACATTTTATAATTTGAATGAGAATGACTTTACAGAAAAAAAGAAGGATTCTAATTATAATCTAAATTATTATATTTTAATCATGGTTATATGACTGAATTAATATGAATGGAGTTTGACATTATTGCAAGGACTTGCCAGCCGTTCTTAATTCTTTTGATTCTCAATGTTATTTTAAATTTGTATCTATGATTTAAGTTAGTGTTAAGTAGTATAGTAGTAAAGTTAGTGTTATAATACCTGAACTTTCTTTTTAATTCGGCTCTACGTATTATGTGGCGGTACGGTAAGAAATACAAATATAGCAAAAAAACAAAGGCGCTTCATACTACATTTGGATGTATGAACTTTTGTTAAGGAATTACTAAAGATAAGAAATTCAACTAATTTTGTTTGAATTATTATTGGAGAATCGTATACTATAATTTTCATATTTATTGTCATTGCATTTTCTTCGTCTAATAGCTTTTTCTTGCGTATTCATCATTCATTAGAGTAAAATTACTCGAAATCAGTTGCGAGATAAATGTGAAACCGTAAGAAACAAAGTTTCGCATTTACAATATTAGTAAAGATTAAAACAATGGACAATTCATCGAACACACCTAAGCAGTATAAATTATTTTATACCTTACAGGACTGCATAATTATTTACGAGAATAAAATCACCACTTTTAATACACGACAAAAGTAGCATAGAGTTTTTGTAGTCGAATAAATCAAACACAATTCTGTATAAATAATAAGCATCAAAGAGTATACAATCGTGATAAGTATGACTGGCCAGTTCACCTTCAAACTCTATGACTTCGCAAAAAAGCAAAAAGCCGGCAAAACATCACAAGCGACTGTACTAGATACATGCCTGGGTAAATTCACACGGCCACACAAGTGAGACCGGTCCGCGCTGAGTAATCTGTATCGCGGCGTTCCTTTGATGTGCCCTGATAACAGTTACAGGCAGTCGCTGACGAGCTGACCGCATACGCCATCTTGTGTCCCGCTCGGACCTTTTAAGCTCGTTTAAATTGTTTTTGCCTTGCATCGGCCGCTTTGAGTAATTGCTGGGAATAGAACTTAAAACTATTCTGTGTTTTATTTGCTGTTTCCAATGCTGTATGTATTATAAGAATTAATTTCACATTAAATATGATGATGAGATCACAAAAACAGGATAAATACGTCGATGGCTCGAGGACGTAAGACGCATGAATAAAGAACGAATGGTGAAGATCACTAATACGGCGCGAATGTGATCGTGTAAGCAAAAACTGGTTACGTGTTACATAGACGCTTTGTTGTTACGGCGTTATAATATGCCACCCTTTCATCCCGTGATAGATGTGACTAAGGGAAAAGTTTTGAAATACCACTGGCAGCATTTAAAAAAGAAGAAGAGAATAAAATAGGATTTTTTGCGAGCTTTTGAAAAGTGCGTAGCGACCTCGCAGTGTCGTCAGCTCTGAGATTCCGGGACCGACTCCCGGTCTATTCCTTAAGTAGAAAATCACTTTTTTTACATTTTCTCAGGTATCTTCGTTGTTTCTGATTTCATAACACGCGAGATAAAGCTACTTACTTTGTATCAGAGCAATGTATGTGATATTGCACCTATGTGGTATGTATTTATTATTATTAGTTAATACATGTTTTTTATTTTAACCACATGTATGTACAAAAATCTCGTTTATAGCTCTCAGATACTATACATGGTTGCCTTATATAAAAAGTCAATAACTATACATAATACATAATGAATTAAGAACAAAATAATAATATATATAATAATATAATAACAAAAACTATCACGCATCACCCGAATGAAACGATACTGGTTTGGATACGGCAGCTTACATCAATCTTTCCCCTCAACACAACCCCATGTGATTGTTATCAGTTTTACAAGCCATAAAATCTATTCAACAATAACTCGTAAATGTATAGCGCACCCTAAAAGGACACCAGAAGAGCCCTCATGACGTGTATTTTTTCATTTAACGCGGTTGTCCGACCCAGCAACCTTGGGACTCTCGTTTCATACATTGAGCAGGCTATCCCGCACAAAAATTACGGCAGTAAATTAGCAGAATGATATCTGTTTGTTATTAATTGCTTTAGGACAATTTAAAATGGATAAACTACTTGCTATTTCAATTACACAATAATTAATTATACATAGTAATTTATTTTAACATAATTTAACGTTTTGGCCCACGATGACTAATATGTGATTATTAATCATTAAAATAATTCACAATAACTATATAATATCAGGAAGCTTTCTACGTTAATTTTCTTATTTTGAACTAAACATAACTAAACATATTAATACGTTATAAAGTTTTGTGTTTAAGTAATATGTAACATGATGCAGGAGAGAAACAACACACAACTAACCAAATTGTATAAATGTGTACATAAAACCAAAACATCATGCGAACATAATAATATAAAAATATCATCACGAAAATCTTTTGATTTTTGTAATATGTCCGTTTGTTTGTGACAATTAAACGTAGTACAAAATTCAAATCTTAAAAATTATTTTTTCAAAAAAGGACTAACATTTATATTATATTTATACTATATTTAAAAACGAGCCCCTGGAGATCCATTCTTTCGGGTAGCTCGTAGTCTTTTCAAACAATATTTTTCCAGTGCTTATATATTATGCATTAACGTTAGAATTGGTGAGCTTATCAGCATCTTTGTGTCTAAGCCAAATTTGAAAACACAATGAAATGTATGTATGACTTAATACAAATCGTAAATACATTTCCAAAAATTGCTTCAGAGGATCGAACTCGAGTCTCCCGAATACAATTCCGGTCACCCATCTCTATGACTATAACTCGTGTATATACAGCAATACGTAAAAAAAACTTAATTTCCCATTCTAATTTAATAATTTAGCATAATAACCCAAACAATCATACATACATAGCAATCATAAGTCAAGAAACATTTATTGGTACAAGAAACTAGTTCGAACCTATAAGGTTCGAACTAGTTTCCTAATGCGAATTAAGATCATCCAACTACTCAGTTGTAGTAACTTTATAACTTTTATGCATACGTAAAATTAAATATTATTTCCAATAAATGTAGTCCTTAGAAATAACGATAGCCGAGTGAGTAGTAGGATGATCGAAACCAGAGTTAATGTTGATCGTACTAATGCGTTTTATCACAACTTATGTACGACTTATATCGTAGTCCTGGACATAAATACGGCGACAGGCTTACCACCTGTCACGTCCCAAAAAAACGTTCCAGTAAAATGTGGGTCGAAAGAATTAATTATGTAGTCTTCTGACTATTCCGGTCTTGAGAAATACATGAAGATAAATAAGTCTAATAAATGTTTTATTTTGACAATTTATCTAAATCATACAGTTCACCGAACTTCATTAGCGGCTATTAATTTGTTGTTTAGCATTGATTAATTAAGAAAATAATAAGGGAAATCGATTGATAATAACATTTTTTTTTAAATTAAACCAGCGCAGATGTTTTCTCGAAGTTAAATGAGTAAATTAAGCAAGTTTTAATTCAGTATTTTCACCTAAGTTCTAACAACAAAATGGGTCATATTGTAAAAATTTTCTTTCGAGGCTGATATGATTAACAAACTCTATCACAATAAAATAAAGTGTAAATAAACGCAAATGTTTATTGTTTATGTTAAAATTAAAGCTTACCGCTTCTTCAGCTTCCTTTTGCTCCATGTGACCCATTAGATTGGGCATGGCAGTCCAATTGTAGCCCAGGTCTTGACATTGTGAAAGTTTGATTCTCTCGCATTTCCCACCTTCACTTTCGTCCTGATGGGCAGCCGCCAAATGAGCGCAAAGCAAAACAACACTGAAAATCCGCGCCATCATAATAAAGTAAACACAGTTATATATATATACACTTGTTTATGTCATACTAAGTCACTGTTTGCAAACACAAGAATATCGTAAACATAACGCTAGTTTTAATTTCGTAAACACGTCCTCACGATAACAGAGCTCGCAATCGACTGATTTCAAAATTCAATTCAAATTACGAACGCGGCGCGTTGCGGCCAATTCAAAGGCGAAGGCAGGGCAGAACTCGGTGGAATGAAACCGGTCGACTGGCCGGCGGCCAGTGTGTTCAAAAACTTGCATATGTTTCAATAAAAGGTCTGAACGAATGAACAGAGCGTTATGAAGTAAAAAAAAAGTAGAAAAGGGTCTAATAAGTACGGCTCACCGCAATCAGCGAGAGAAATTTTTTAACAAGTCACTTTGTCGTATGTTCGTTTAAACGTAGGGAATGATTAAAGTAAGACAATGGTTAATAAACAGGTCGCAGTATTAAGTTTAACACTTCATGAAAATACATTTATCCGTTCCTACTTGTCATAACTAAAAAACAGTGGTATTTATAAAAACTAAATAAATGTAAGTATATATAAATATTAAATTGAAGAGAAAGAATGTTTTTAAGATTTCAATTGACAAGGGCAGGATTCGCACCCCCGACCTCTGCCGAACGGCAACGCTCTTACCTCAGAGCCACCGTGTCTTACACGCATCAGTTGAAATTTTAAATATGTATTCTTTCTTTATCTATGCCGGTTTTTGGCATCAGTGCCAAATATTGTCCTTTTTGCAACTAAACATAACTATATATAACTAAACAAAAAGAAACTAAACAAAAATTAAATAAATTTAAGTATATATCGTACACTAACACAACATAGGCTGGTTACTTTTTACCAAGAAGTTATGTGTAAGTAGAAGTCTACTAAAGCCTACATCAGGTCAAAGGACTTATGCGAAATATAAGAGAAATTAAACCAGGGGTGTACCACCCCGCTCCAGTCTACAGTCTTCGTAAGCTGGCGGACTTCACACGTATTGAAATAATGTTTAGTAAGAAAATAAATTGAAAAAATTACATATATTTTCAAAAAAAAAAAATCCATAGATGGGAACAATATCACCTGCTCTCCTATGATCCACAGTAAGTTGCTATAGCACTTGTACTATTAAATCGGAAACAACGAAGGTTGGTGGTACCAATGTTGAAAGCGAAATGTAAAGTGGTAATTGAATTACTAAAAAAATCCGACTGGGTATTTTTTAACTTGTTATTCCTACAATGAAATAGAATCTATCGACGATCACGGAGGCTTATAGTAAAACTGTACCCATTTTTTTGGCAGTCGGCATAATATCATATTTACTGTGTAGAAGTAGAAATCTATCTTAAATTCAGTGACAAATGTAAATAAAAATAAATATATTTACGCAATTCCCAATACAGGGCAAGACAGAGCTCTAGTCTAGACAATTAAGTCCCTTCGACCCACCTTCCACCGAAGATATTTTCGGAACAACGTGACAGGTGGTGAGCCTGTCGTTGTCTTTATGTCAACTTGACTCGAAATTCGACCAAATAACCACTCGGCTATTGCGACTTATGTCATGGTTTAGATATTGAATATTCAACCACATGATGAATGTAACTCATGGTATTACCAAAAAATCGTTTGTGTCGTCTTATCGATAAAAAAATATTATCGACGCATCAAAGCATAGTTCGTTAATGTCGATATCATATCTTTACAACTTCAATTTATTGGTGGTACAAATTACAGGCAAAGATTATACCACGTGTCGGCATAGTTGAATCGAGGAGCCTTCCATTTAAAGTTATGATAGTTACTCTCAATGTAAATAAAATTATTATATACTTCATTATCAGAATTTATACTTACACGTTACCCCTTTTAACGCGACCTCGAATGATGTGCGAGCGTGAAAACGTCCTTTACCGCTCCCTCTTTTATCTTACGTTCAGGCATCCCAAGTAGAATACACAATTAGGCCCCTTCATTATATCACTCCAATAACACCTTTATGCAATAACGCCTATGCAAATAGAAACCTTAAGCTAAACTAGTAAAGCATAAAATGGAATGCGTTTAAGAATATCGTCGTCACCCAGCGCGACCAGTGTAACATGGCCTGTCAGACGAAGGATGTTCGTTTCATGTTGAATAGAACGGCTGGGTCTTCTTGGACCGTAAGTTCGGGTATGAATAGGTGCATTGTGCGAGCGGGACGGCCTAGCGGCGTCAAAGGCGCCGCCTGCACGGTGCGCGTACGCAGCGCGGACGAGAGCGGAATGCCTAATTAAAGACGCATGCGCGGACTGTGGGGTGTGGCGTTTGGTGCAAAGGCAAGCAAAACCGCATTTATTATTAAACATTTATACGATATTTATGAATTATGCAACAAATCTTACACTTATCTATGCATAAATAGTTAAAATTTTAATACACCCATGATGTACGTCAGCCTCTAAGGTACTAACATAAAATAATTTATTTACTTGTGTAAGTAGTCCTAAGTTAAAATTATTTAATGTGTCACGTCACGGCGTGCCAAGCGAAAAAGTGAAACAATTTTTCCTATCGGAAACATGTACCCAATATCCGGCAACAGATGAGAAAGGCTCGTAGCAATAAGTTTTTGCGAAACGATATAATTTGTATCGTTAGATGATGACAGGCTCAGGTCATATTGTACCAAGTAAGCTTTGTAGAGAAGTGGGTCGAAAGGACTTGTCTAGTAAAAAATATGAGGAACAGGAACCTGTGTACAAAACGTAGGAGCACAGTGAACAAATAATAGGAACCTGTTTACAAAATTTTGTAAATTAAAATTATCTGCGCTACTTATTATCGATAAAAAAATTAAAAATAAAATAATTAAATGAATATCTTCACGCAATTCCCAATATACGGGTAGCCCCTCCGACCCACTTTCCACCGAATATATTTTCGGGACAGCGTGACAGGTGGTGAGCCCGTTGCGTCCTTTATGTCCAAGCCAACGATACATAATTCGTACATAAGTTTTTGAAAAACCCATTGGTACGAGCCTGGCACCTAGAGGTCGAACCCGGGTCTCTTGGCTGGAAATTCCGACCACCCAACCATTCGGCTATCGTGACTTATATCGATGAATAAATAATTCGATTTGAAAGGAATTATTCGCAGTATCGTGGTTGTTTATATTTTTTATTAGCACTTACGCCAAGCTCTCGGAGGGCACAGCGCGGAATCGTAATTAAAACATCAGATGCGGCGCGCGCAGGTCCGATTGGCGGCAAATGGTAATGTCGTGCTTCGTGCACCAGAGGAAGTACTCGCCGAATAACAAAATCCGGCGCTTGGTGGCTTGGTATTGGCTGGAAATAGTGATGTTACTTTAACTTCACCGGACCTCTGCATTCATAATTTTTAAAAAACATAAGAAAGTTAAAAAAAGAAAGTTTCGTTATAACGTAATACACATAGGCACAATCTTAACCGAATGAGTTCTGACCTGGCATTAGGAAACTTGTGTTCGAATCAGGCGTGAAAGACTGATAATATCAATTTATTTATGTTTTAATGTCAACACCTTATTTAAAAAAAGGGGAATCCCGTGCTGTGCTGTGGGATGAGAAGCTTGTCTTTATTTAGTGCACGATGTTCTCGGTAATGTTGATTTTGAAAATTATCCTTTAAATAGGACGGAATGTTAGGATCACTTAAAATAACACATAATGTTAATAAAATTCTGGAGCTACGCCTTTGACGAATAGTGAGCCATTTGAGCTTAGAACGATAGGAAGAAACATGGTCGTACTTACGTAAGACGAAGATATAACGTATACAATTGTTAGGTAGGCGCTTCAACTTATCAAGAGGATTTTGCGATAGCTCCGGATAATACACATCTGCATAATCAATTATGGGTAATAAAAAAATATTTGGGTATAAAAAAACATGAGCTTTGTTCTAAATGGTAATTTTTTTATGACGATTAAGGGAACGCAGAGTGGCAGTGGAGACCTCGGCCACCTGAGTCTCCCAAATCATACTCTGATCCATGTGAAAGTCAAGATTTTTTACGGAACTTGAGAATAGAATTAATATTCCGTTGTAAAGTAGGGGAGAAAGGCTGCCGTAATCAACCTAGGCCAACAAATTTGGAAAAAAAATGGATTTACAGAAATCCCATGTCTATGTGACCAGTTACAGATGGCTTCAAGGTTATCATTAAGATTTTTAATAACTAGTAAAGTTGATTTAAATTGTTGATGTAATTCGTTTGTTTTTTGTTAGCTTGGACCTTATCTGGTACGTTGTCCATAATCAGTTCTGATTAATTTATTGAACCACGAATAAAATACATGCTTATACTTTTTTATCCTCATGCAACTTCCCACACTGGGGTAGACAGGGGTTGAGAAAATGAAGTCCTTTCAACCCACTTTTCACCGGAGCTTATTTGGGACAATATGACAGGTGGTGGCTGATACTTACAATTATTATTAGCAGCAGGGTTTTCAAGTAGCACACATTTTTAGAACAGTTCATAACATGCTCAATAATTAAAATAATAATCGTAGAGTAACTAATAGTTAAACAAGACTTGAAGAATTTACTGAAAAAAAAAGTCACGACAGCCAAGTGGTTGGGTGATGAGTAATTCGAATCAAGAGACCTGAGTTCGATTCCCTAGGCCGGTACCAATGGGTTTATTCAAAAAACTTATGAACAATTTATATTGTTGGCTTGGACATAAAGATGGCGACGGGCTCACCACCGGTCACGTTGCACCAAAAATGTCTTCGGTGGAAGGTGGCTGGAAAGGACTTAATTGTCTATACCTCTGCTTGCCCTTGTATTGGAAATGGTGCGAATCTATTTTATTTTTTATTTTATTACAAATTTACACAAAATTTTATACAAAGCTAATTAAATGAGATACATTAAATGTAGACTTAATTACTATGACCTCACTCAAATAAAAATAGTGTGTCAACTCCAACCCATGTCGTATGATTGGAGATTGCGACGATTATAAAATATGTTGATTAGTAAGTGAGAGCAAATGAACACATTTTTATAGTATTGAAAGCATGCATGATACATTTGTTTACATTAATTATATAATTTACATTCATCAAACTATATTTCACAGTTATTGAAGCATAAAGTATTGTTGCAGCCGAGAATACTGAGAATACTGTGGGCTGCGCAAGATAGGCACGAAATGAGCTGTGTTCAAATCTCAGCATAGCATAAAGTTTGATTCTCTCAAATATGAAAATGGATTGCTATGAAGTAAACTCCAAAAGTAAACTTAATCGATTTAATATCTGGACGTGATCAAATTAAGAAAATTTCTTTTTCTCATTTGCTGATGAATAGTGAATGTGGATTGAAAGAACTATCAAACTGTGTAAATCTCGCATCACTTGTATACACCGTAGAAGTATATGATAGAGAATAATAATGTGATCATTTTTGTGGTTTATTCTCACTTGGCTATGGTCCAACCGCGTGGTAACTTATTTTCGTAAAAAAAAATATCGTTTAAAGTATCCTAGGTAGAGTTCAATCTTGCTGCATACCAAACTTTATCAAAATGGGGGAAGTTTTAACAGAAAGACAAATAGAGTTACATTCACATTTATTTTATTAAATTAAGTATGGGTAATTGAAAATGTAGCCTACATTAATTTAAAAAGAATCCTTTCTTGCCTCGAACGAAAATTTCAGCACGGAAATAAGAAACGTAAGTGAGCTAAGCTAAGGTTAAACGAATTTATGAATAACAGTATAATAATGTTATGTCGGTTAAACCCGTACATACTGATACATGTCCATAATGAGTCATTCCGACTAAGGGAGTGACGACTTCATCGAATAATGTTGGCATAACCAGAGAGTAAGTAAGTATATTCTACTTTAGGTTCTTAATCCAGTATTGGGAATATGCATGAAGTCATAAGATTATTAAATGAGTTTACTTAAAAGATTCAGAAAAACCGGAAAAATATTGTATTGATACCTATTTACTCTCGCACCATATTAATATATGTAATAAAAGCAAAAAATATAAGAGAAACAACAAGACAAGCGCTGTGTTTTGTATGATACATTGCTATAACTGTATACATATATGAAATAAGTAATTTATCTGAACCGCAGAAACACGAACAGATATTGTCTAGCAACTTTAGCTACCAAAAGATATCGTCCTAATGATGCTGATGACAGTATTTCACAGGCATTTTATGATTTGCTGGCATTTTGAAGGACACATGGGCTCCTGTCATTAGCGTGGAAGGCTTTCAAAAGGCTGTCACGCAGCGGCGGAAAGGTCCCGGCAACAATTATCGCGAGACTCGCGCGTCCCGGGGTCGTAGACACAATTAAGTGAATTTGCCAGAGTGAACAAAAACTTGCACGGCATTGAAATACGGTGACCACATCTGGATTGGCACTGAGACAGTACTCTGCATTTAAATTTTTGTATTTTATACTTCCAAACTTCAAATTTTAAAGGTGGTAGAATCCTGATCTTTCTAGGAGTCGTCAGAGTCACAAACACACACTTGCATTGTAACAACTATTTTGACTGCTTTTAAAGGAAAAAAAAAGAAAGCTAAATAAATATATGAAGACAATCGTTGTTCTGATCCCAAAGTAATTTAGCTAAAGCAGCACTTGTCGGAAACAATGAAGATATCGCAATTAAATAGACCCCCAAGAAAAAGTAGTTTTATACATTAAATCGTCCGTAAATCGTACCCGCGACATCAGAGCTAGCATCACCATGAAAAACGGTATGTACGCCATTCGCCCGCGTCTAATAAGTCGGGAGACTTATCGATAATAATTAAATAATAGTTTTCTTCATTGACCCGTCCGTTTATCAAACACGGGACGCTATTAGCGACACCATGAAAATAGACCTCCACGTCTTATTGGGGGACTTATCTATAAACTTACATAACATTTGGTCCCATCACAGCGTCCGTGTAATTTGAAAGGAACGTAGCGTCGACAAAACTATGATGTAAAAACTGTGACGGACGCGTCGGCAGCCGCAGCAAAAAGGGAGCCAGCCCAAGGAGGAAAATTTCGGCACGCCTGAGAAACTCAGCTAACCGTCGAGGCATTATAATTTGTTTAAATGCGTTAATTTTTCCAGTGAAAAATGTTTCATCGTAAAAGTTCACTGCAGGAAATAGGCCTACATAGGCTGTTTACCTACTAAGGGAAACAGCCTTGAATAATGTTATGGTAACCAATAGATGGCGGGATAACCATCTCTAAAAAAATATCAGACCAAAATAATTAGATCAAGATGGGCGGCAGCGTCTGCGGTGCGAGTGGTCTGCTACTGCCATTGCCAATCCGACTGCCAAGCGTGGCAATTATGGCAAATGGGAGAGGCACATAGGCCCTGCAGTGGATACTAACAGGCCTTTAACAGTTATGTATGTATGTATGTATATTTCTATATGTGTGTATCTATATATATATATATGTATATATATAAATATTTGTTTATTTACGTTTGTTATATGTATATATGTAATGCTATTGTATTTATTATGGTTATGTTGTACACGGTAATCTGCCATTTTGTAACCCATTTCCAGTCACAAGTATGCATGGAGGAGACATCTAAAGAAATAATCAGTGCGTTTGTACAAATTTCATGCTGTGATATATAGCTACCCTTAGCTTCGAACTCCGCTTCTTGGCGCTAAACATTTTTGTTGTTGTTTTCTCATTTTTAATTACTTCCCGTATATAATTATGTCTTGGTCAAATAAATAATTATAGGAGATTGTTGTCGGCGTCGCACTTAATTACACATAATGCCAGATAATTTACGCAAAATTACCGACGTGGTAAATTAATATAATTAAAAATCATAATTTCTGTTTTAAATATATTTCTTACTTATACTTACTTAAATGGTCGTAAAAGTCGTTCGCCTCTCCAGTGAAGCGGCCTTGCTAAAATCGCTACGCTTGGCAAGCTGTTTGACGATCACGGTACCAGATACCTCGTTTTAGACGTGCTGCTCGTGACTAGTCCAATTTGTTGGTTTCGAGATGGTTTTTCCGCTATCTCTACGGTAAGCCTTTTTCTTTAGTCACCTCTTACGACACCCACGGGATGTAAACAAATAAACTAAATATAATTAAAACACGGTGGCTACACTTGATGACCTTAAGGTCACCAGCGCACTGACCAGTGAAGCTGTAAATGCCGAAAAATCTAACAGCGAAAACATCTACGAATCCCTGTTAATTCCTGTTCTGATTTAGAATTAGACTTAAAATTATTAATTAATTAAGACTTAAAATGTTTTACTCACTTACTTTATTATCTTATATTCCTACAATCCAACTATCCATTCTTCCGACCCCATGACTTAGTTGGTGGTGACACGGCCTTCAAAGCTGTGGGTTGCGCGTGGAGTGTCGCTAGAGGCAAATATTTGTTTGACGAATATGATTCCTACTGTACCCGAATAATTATATTTATATATAAATAAATAAATATGTTTACGCAATTCCCAATACAGGGGTAGACAGAGGTCTAGTTTAGACAATTAAGTCCCTTTGACCCACCTTCCACCGAAGATATTTCGGGACAACGTGACAGGTGCTGAGCCCGTCGCCGTCTTTATGTCCAAGCCAACGATATATTTTGTACATAAGTTTTTGAATAAACTCATTAGTACGTGCCTGCCTATTGTACGTGCCTGTGGGGATCGAACTCTGGCCTCACGACTCGAAAATCCGACCACCCAACCACTCGACTGTCTTGACTTTATTATATTTATATATGTAAGTGTTTATTTATTTAAATTAATATGAATGTAAGTTTATTGCACCGTTGTATTAGACATTAAGACACGTTCTCGTAATATAGGTTATAGGCTTCGGTTCGGGAAAGTGGGTCGAAAGGACTTAATCGTCTTGACCTCTGTCTACCCTAGTATTAGAAAACGCGTGAACATCTATTTATTTATTTTTATTTATTTAACATTTTATTTACACAGTAAACACAAAGCTAACAATGTAATTACAAGATAAAATGTTGTACAGAGCCACTACGTTAGGAACATATTTATTTATTTATATTTTTAAATAATAGTTATCACGATAGTCTTGTGGTTGGCTGATCTGAATTCAAATTGCAATTGATATAAAATCGATTCGAATCCAATTTTTTCGAAATTTATTTAAATACAAATTTAACCGTTGGCTAGAACACCACGACAGATATCTGTTACGTTGTCACCAATACTCTCCAAATTTTATATTTGGAGATTATTGGTGCATCGAAAGGACTAAATTATTTAGTCCTGAGACTATACCGGTATTAGGAAATACGTGAAAATAAAAACACTTTTTATAACCTAAATGTAAAATGTAAGATGTTAAGAATGTAGTCAGGCGTTAAAATCGTTTTTCGAACTCGTCATAACGATTTAACATATAACTGCTATTCAGACTATTTCTTTTACAGCACAATTCACTTTAAGGCTCTGTTAAATCTCACATATACCTGCTACGTAAATAGTTTAGCTAGTGAATGCACCATTTAATAACATCGGCTTTGCTTTGAGGTGATATTGCTCAAAAAGCAAAGTACAATCCCTCACAATTCATGTTAAACAGAATTTTGACTTTATGTCCTTGGAAAAGATACTATTATTGTATGTAATTTAACTAGAGTTTGGTTACGCAATGTAATATTGGTGAAAGGGTGAAAACAATAAAACAATAAAGTAATATTTTCCAACTTTACGGGTTTCTCGTGAATTCTTTTGAATAGTAAATGAATGGAGAACTAAAGATTGTGTAAGTACACTACTTATTTTTCGTTTAGTATTATAAATATTATTAGTAGTATTATAAATATTATTTATGTGCTTGTCTCTGAATCACGTAAAAATTAGACAATTTAATAAGGCTCAAATAATCGGGATTAACATATCTTTGTGGTTTACAGGAGATATTCTTAATGTTTCATTTTACATTATTTTTAAATGTATCCCTACTAATATTATAAATGTGAATGTAAGTTTGTTACGCTTTCATGCGAAACTTCATACTCAACAGATCATCATGAAACTTTGTACACATATTCTTTGAGGTATTAGAAGTAAGAAAAGGTAATTTTATAACTTATTATTAAAAAAAATTATAAAAAATAATTTTATATTATTATTTTTGAAAAAAAATAATTTGTCAAAAATATTTGCTGATGTTATAAATAGTAACTTAAGCTTCTTTTTTCGAATTTACCATTTTAGAAAAATAATTAGGATGCCGCGTTAAGTGTTATACCGCGTGCGAAGCCGCGTGGGGCGGCTAGTACATAAATAAAAAACAATCAAGATAGTTTTTAATGAAAAATATGTATACCTGTGAATCGTCGAATGTCTAAAGTAAATATAAGGTTAATAATATAACGTGTAAATATTGCAAAATATAAAATTTAAATCTTTAACCCACCATAAGAATAAAAAAAATCTTAAAAGTTAGATCTAAAACTGTTCAGTGTCTGTCTAATACTTACTATTACACAGAAACTGGACAGTTTTTTTAATCTAACACTTCAAACAATCAATTCTAACACTTCAATTCAGTCTAACTGACAGACACTGAACAGTTTTTGATCTATCTTTTAAATTTTTTTTTATTCTTATTATGTTTTGACGTAATGCCAAATATTTTATTTATATTAATATTTATTTCATCTTGCCGACTTCAGTGGACGAGTATCGATAACACCGGTTTTCATGGTGTCGCCAGCTCTGAGGTCTAGGGTTCGACACTCGGTCGGATCAATGTAGAAAACACTTTTTCTATATTTTTTTAAGTTTGGATGTTTGAGGTATCTTCGTTGTTTCCGATTCCATAACGCAAGTGCTGAAGTTGCTTACATTGGAATCAGAGCAATGTATGTCATATTGTCCCTATCTATCTATGTACTTATTTCGCCTGTTTAAAAAAAAACTTGAGAATTTCATCCGGGGATCGGACTCAAGTATCCCGATTCGAGTTCCGATCATCCAACAACTTTGCTGTGGTGGTGTAATAGGTACCTATAGATGTAAGTCCAGAATAAACACATATAAAAAAAGAGACACACTTCTTGATTCAATCATATTTAGTTCCCTTTTAACACTCTTCCGCTACTACCCATTAAGATGTAGGGCTTCAGCCATTCGTAAAAAAGTGTGAATCATAAAGCAATCGGTTTTAGTCGTTATTTCGAATGCAATAAAGAGTTATATGGAATATTCAATAATTACATCAAAAGGGTTTTCTAAACCAGTGTTTTGAAACGCAATTCCTAGTTCTATTCGAAACTAATAAAGTTAAAAATTGCAAAGCTGACAGCAATCGTGTGTCCGGTAATAAACTTTTAACATGACAACACGAAATTAAGAGTAGGTATTAAAACAACATATGGGAGACAATGGTGCGGCGAGTACAAAAGCGGCGGCGCCTTTGATGTGCACGCCGCGCCGGTTAATTTTACACCGGCTCTGTGCCCACCCGAGGTGAACGGCGTAACACATTCAGTGACATGAGGTGTGTGGTTTATTTATATTTTTTTTTTCGTTACCATCCTTTTATTTTTTGGTTTATTAGATCTATTGCTAAGACAAGTAATATTAAAGTTACATCCGTACAAATAAATACAATCAGAGTGTCTGTTTGTAATATTGAAATAACCGTTTTTTACCACATGTATATGAATATATACGGTACATACACCAAAATAATCTTTTTTTACTATTTTGTCTGTGTCTGTCTGTCTGTTTCCTCCGGCTAATCTCTGCAACGGCTGGACCTATTTTAACAGGATTTTCACTGACAGATAGCTAATGTTATAAGAAGTAACAAAGGCTATTTTTTTATTTTAGAAACATAATTAGGGTTCCGCGTTAAGTGTTAACCTCCGGACAAAGCCGCGGGGGCAGCTAGTACAAAATAATCATCATTGTATCTCAAATACTTGTATACCTACATACATCATGCATCGGCCCGTGGGTTTGCCACTATCGCCACGAGTCAAAACGGAGTTGGATTGGGGATCGAAATATAAGACTTGCAGTTTAGACGCTACTGCCCATCACCGGTCTGTGAAATTTTGTTCAGACTTTCTTCGATAATTTTACGGGAAAAGAGGTTAATTGCTTTTTCAAAGCTTTCGTGTTGCCTCTCACGATACCCAGGGGAAGAAAAGGGATAGTATATCCTTACGTCTACTCTGTAACCACATAGCCTCTTTAACATAATATAAAATAATAATCTATCGCATCTAACAATGGCATCACGAAATCACGATAGCCGTGTGATTGGATGATCGTAATTCGAGACCCGAGTTTGATCTCCAGGTCGATAGGCTCGTACCAATGAGTTTAAAAGGTTGTCGTTTAAACTCATTGGTACGTGCCTGCCGACCTCACGTGACTCACTTACTGTCACTTTATCCCAAAAATTTTTTCAAAGAAAGGTGGGACGAAAAACTTAAGTGTCTGGACCTCGGTATAATAAAAATAATAAAAAAATATCTTCACTGTTTAATAATAAAAACAAATATCTTTACATAATTTCCAATACTGTACAATACTTGGAGATGGTGTGAAGAAAACTTTATTTGTCTAAACTGCTAAATCAGCAGAGACGTGTAATGACTGATGTTTAGTACTTACGCGGATGTGTAGTGTGTACACTACACACTACACTAACCAGACGGTCGCGGTCAAAGGGCGCACACTATCGGAGCGAGCGGAGAATCCCACTCGTGGCATGCATGGGGTGCTTCGGTCTCTTTTGCCGCTTCCTGTCGACGCTCGTGAACCTAGCAATCATGGACACAACATCACAGCTTCACGATCATAAAGAGAAATATATTTAAATAAAAATTATATCCAAAAACAAAAATATTTTAAAAGGTTGTACGGAAGAAATCGGTTTCAGCAATAAGTACGCCGTTTGCTACTATCATCATATGTGTTTTAATTAATTTTATGACCTATAAATAATAATAATAATAAATACATACATACATATGGCCATCATACTTTGCTCTAATCACGAATTAAATAGCTAAAGCACTTGTATTATGGATTATATTGTATTATACATTGAACCACAAACAACAAGCCCCGAGAAAATGTAGAAATAGCAACTCCACCTTAAAAATAATATTTAAAAGATAATATATCTTTTAAATATTGTTTTTAAGATTGATTGGAGCCGGGAAATGCCCAGGTCCCCATGTGTTCATGTTGCTGCTGCCGCGCGTTTTGGAGGACTTCACAAGTCGTCAAATATTGTTTAATTATTTCTGTCATAAACGAGATTCCTATTTTCTTCAATAGAAACACCCAATACAGGGGCTATGGTCCCAGAGGCCCAGACCATTAAGCGCCCTTCGAACCACCTTCCAACGAAGACATTTTTTCGGGGCAACATGACAGGTGGAGAGTATGATACCGTCTTTTAGTTCAAGCCAACGATGTAATTCGCACTTGAGTTTTTTAAAAACCCATTGGTATGAGCCTGCCCAATGATTGTTTCTGATTCCATAACACAAGTGCTTTAGTTGCTTATTTTGGCTAGAGTAATGTATGTGATATTGTTTCTATCAATGTGTGTATTTATATTTTATATTTCGTACTAAGAACAGTGCTTCCAAGAAATAAAAGAATACACGGAATCGAATTATTAGAAGATTAATCCATTATAAATATCTACCAAGTTATAAAAGAGGGGACCAAAATCTGCACTAATAATTTACCGAGGGACACTCTAAAAATTTTTAATACATAAAACCTTCATGTCTATCAGAAGACGAGAAATTATGTATGTAAAACTGTCAAAAGTAAGCATTTTGCACTCTGTGAAATATAAATATTACTGCAAATATTAAAATATTTTTTTTTAATGAAGATAATGTTCAGTTATCAGAATTTTCTATTTTTCCTCTATAATTTGGTGTACATGTACCACGCTATTTTTTTGGCAAAGTTGTTTATGATCGCCTTCTGAATAAACTGTGCAGCATTATAATATTAGTGTTGATTTAACTTTTTTAAAAATTAATTACAAAATGGCGGCACTTCAAAAATAATCTATTCATCTTGCCTATTATTATTTGATTCACTTAATTAAGAGCTACATCGCCGCTCCTAGACTGCGCGCGAGACAAATTGCTGCTTACGAGAAATACCTCTTAATGATAGCTTAATTGCATGTAATTGTGAAGCGCTGTTTACTAACCTTCAATTATAATAACAACTTCCTCACTCCTTACGCCACCTTTATTTTCTTAACCACAATACAGGTAATCGAAAATATGAGGGATCAAAAGGAAATGGTTAACATGTTGGTATGGGAACGCAACATGTAAAGATAATGTAACTCTTCTAACGTTTTAAATTTTTATTTTGTTTTATTTTCTAAATATATATATTTTTTAACGCCGTCACAATTCAGCCAGTGTGAAAGCACAGAATACCTGAATAAATAAAATAAAAATAGGCAGTCAATGGGACAAATGGGGACTGTTGCCACCTTTAAAAATTTAAAACTACAAAAATATAGTTTTTTTTTTCATAGCCATTGTAATTAAAAATTTAAATTTTATAATTTGTAAATAAAACAATTAACTATTTTAAATCTAACAGCACATTGAGAGACAATACCCTCAAAAAGCATCTAACGAGCCTATCTTGTCTCGCAATCGATAGGGAGAAAGAGGGAAACATATTCTTGCTGTTACCAAACAATGAGTTTGTCTAGAGTTTATATTAAAACTGAAGTTTTATGAAGAAGGTTTTGGAGCTTTTCATTCATCGGGATATTAAAATATTAACGTATGTATAACGACGACCTCCTTGGACGAGTGATGTATACACTAGGTTTCACGGTGTCGCCAGCTCTGAGGTCCCGGGATTGATTCCCAGACGGATCAATTTAGAAGACCACCATTTTTCAATATTTTCTCGGTTTTTGTGGTACCTTCGTTGTTTCCGATTGCATAATACAAGTGCTACTATGGGATCAGAGCAATGTAAGTGATATTATCGCTATCTATGTATAGCTATATATGCAAAATAAAATATCTTCACGCCATTCTCAATACAGAGGTAGATAGGCGGTCTAGTCCAAACAATAAAGTCCTAATTAAACAATTTAGTCCCTTTGACCCACCTTCCACCAAAGATATATTGGAGCAACGTGACAGGTGGTGAGCCTATCGCCTTCTTTATATTCATGCCAAATGCAAATATATCGAATATAAGTTTTGAAAACCTGGAGGATGTGACACTTGGCGATCTATTCTCTCTGGCTACTCCGTGAGGCATTGTGTTTGAAGATATGTAAGTAAGTATAAATGTGTATAGTTTATGTTTTTTTTTTTTAATTAGGTATAATTAATGTGTGTAATTAATGTATAATTAATGTTTTTTTATTATCACTTCTCAGACGGGCAAGTTTCCTCACGATGTTTTCCTCTACCGCTACGTGCTGGTAAATTCTGCATCATATAATTGATTTAAACAAATGTTTGATTTAAACAAATGCTATGCTGTTACCTGGGGATCTCACCTGTGTCATTGTCGTTTAAAGCAAGCGCCCAACCACTAAGCTATCACGTCTATGTGCATATTTTTGTGAATTTGTTGAGTTTATATGTTACTTACTTTTGATATTTATCGTAACATGTATTAAAATTTCTTTCTTTTCTCTTTAATATAATCAAACTTATATTCCCTCGCGTTAGCCAATGAAGATGTCTACGCATTTTAACAAAGTCTCCCATTGTAAAGCGATTTGTGTAGTAGTAGTAGTAGCATGTAGGTTGTAAGAGTACAACCTACAAGCTACTACCCGATGTGAGCTTTCCAGCGACCATTAAAACAGATTAAATCGATTCTAGAATCGAGTTTTCAATAGCGTTCGGTACTGGTGGGTCGTAATTCCAATTGATAGCAATTAAAGAGCGCGTGGGACGAGCGGCCCGGCTAATGGTGGTCCGAGATAAAGGCGAGTAATTAACGAATCAATTCGATTATAGCGAGCCGCTTTGTATCCGCCGTGTAGCCAAAGAGCTGGGATGGCTTTACTTTCATGTTATTTGCTTGTCTTTTTTCTTCTTCTTTAAAACCTATCAAGAATCACCAGCTGAACAAAGGTCTCCTACAAAAATTGCCTCAATGAACAGTCCTCAGCCACCTTTACCACTCGAATACACGCAAGATTTTGTAAGTCGCTACTCTATCTCTAGGGAGATACTGCATTTACCTAAATGAAGCTGTCACTCCTTTATTTCTCAACGAGTTCGTCGAGCTATTTCACCGGCCTTTTGCCACTTCAGTGCGAGATTTTTTCCTCTACCTTAGTTATGCTGCGAATATCTTTACTGAGGATTCATTCATTGTTTAAATCTTAAGAAGTCTCATTAAATAGCCGAAGTCACGAAGATAGTTTTGAATTTAAAAACGTAGGAAATTCGAGTCGTATCCGGATTAATCTAGTTTCCAAACATGCATACACATAATGGCCCGTTAAAGTCCACTGCTGGACATAGACTTTTCCCAAAAGGAGGATTTGCTATATAATAGCTACGTTTAGCAAGCTGCACGTCACTGGCTCAAATCGCTGTGATATATTTGAAAATGATTTTTCCACTATCAATAATAATAAATAAATAAATATCTTCGCAATTCCCTATACAGGGGTAGACAGAGGTCAAGCCTAGACAATTAAGTCCCTTTGACCCACCTTCCACCGAAGATATTTTCGGGACAACGTGACAGGTGGTGAGCCCGTCGCCGCCCTTATGCCCAAGTCACCTGGGGATCGAACTCGGGTCTCTCGACTCGAAATTCCGACCACCCAACAACTCGGCTATCGGTGTATTAATATATTTCCACTATAGGTGTATTAATATTGTCAAGGCTTCTCTCTTAGACAGCTACGGCAAGAAAGGGATGGCATATTATTAAGCAGATACCAGCACGGGCATCTAAAAATCTAGTTTAAAAATGTATAAACACAATGAAAATTGGATGACTTTCAATTTATAAAACACATTAAGTATTGGCGACCGGATAGCCTAGTTGGTAGTGACCCTTCGAAGCTGGGGATTGAGTGCTCGAAACCCGCTAGCGGCAAATATTTGTATGATGAATGTGAATGTTTAATCAAGTCATGAATGTTTATATGTGCATATTTCATTTTATTTATTTATTCATTAGGAAACCAACATGATATTGTACATTTTTTTTATATACATAGTGACTAAACTAATAATTAGTACGTATCATACTTACGAGTAAAGGCTAACTCATCATGTTATATAAAAAAGCGCACAATAGGATTATAAATACAAAAGCAATAACAACAAAAGAAAGATAATAAAAACAAAAGCAACTCATGAGGTACTCATAACATTCTTATAAAAGTATTTCTTAATTTTGTTTTTGAAAACGGGACGGGTCATTACAAATATCAAGATCTGCTGATTTTGATATTACATTATAAGCTTTGCAACTTCTGTTAATTGGAGCTGATAATCCAATATTCGTTTTATAATTTCTCGTCTTGAATAAGTTATACAGTTTTTAATCCTGGAGTTGGGTCTAGGAATAACATATGATATGTTACTCCTAGACCCAAATATTTCGTTAGGATTTAAAAAAAATATATCTTCACGCAATTCCCAATACAGGGGTAGACAGAGGTCAAGTCTAGACAATTAAGTCCCTTTGACCCACGTTCCACCGAAGATATTTTCGGGACAACGTGACAGGTGGTGAGCCCGTCGCCGCCTTTATGTCCAAGCCAACGATGAAATTCGTACATAAGTTTTTGAAAAACTCATTGGTACTGCCACCTGGGGATCGAACTCGGGTGTCTCGACTCGAAATTCCGACCACCCAACAACTCGGCTATCGTGACTTTTGTTAGGATAGGTTAGGATTTTAGGACAGCGATAGCCTCATCACCTGTCGCGATGTCCCAAATAAGCTGAGGCACAAAGTACAAAAAAGGTTCATTGTCAAACCTCTGCCTACCCCAGAATTGGGGAAATGCGTGAAGACCAAAAACGAACTAATACGGTTTAAATTTAAAGCTGTCAAATGTGTTCAGCTCCTAGACTAGAATACATAGAGTATGTAGACGTATCTGTTCGCCGTAAATGGATTTTACGAAATTTATTTTTGAGCTTTGAGATATCGCGGGCACTCATTGACATTTTGGTACAAATTCAGTTCCAACTTTATGGCCGAATTTGATGGTGCATTTGGTAGATTTATAGTAAAGTTTAAATATATATAAACGTGTTTTGTTCGTCATAAAATGACAGAGGCTAATTGGTTTCCGTTTTATACAGCTTCTCAGGGGTTATATTTGATGTTTGTTCCGCCTTTCTATCTTTTGATGATGAAATTTCTTTTAGAATTTTATAATAAATATAATTAATATAATATGATTGATTTGATGGTATAGATTGATATAGAAACACCGTTTAACACATAAACTGATTTTATTTAACACATAAACACATTCCGCAACTTGCGTCGATACATTAGCGGCCTCTCATATCAAGGGTACTTCGAGAAGGGCCGGGGCGGCATCAGAGGCAGCTGAATCGGGTAAATGGCGTAAATATGAGTCTTTGAAAGGAGATTATATATTTGTTCCATTTTCCGTAGAGACAATCGGTCCGTGGGGTCCCCGCGCGATGCAGTTTCTAAAGAAATTGTATCCGCGACTTATCGTTGCCGCTGGAGACAAGAGGGCTGGTTCTTTTCTCGCTCAACGGTTAAGTCTAGCCATTCTACGTGGAAATGCAGCCAGCGTTCTTGTTACCATGCCACGAGGAGTAGGGCTCTATGATTATAATAGTTTTAGTTAATAAGTATTGTAAATATTAACATAATTTTTTCTGTAAATAAATATTTATGAATACACATAAACGCTTTTAGTAATAATTTGATATGACTTCTCGATTTTATGTCATCTTGGTGATAATCACATTTGTTACTCGTGATTTCTTGCTGTTGTTTTCCAGTTTGCTGTAGAGGGCCAGTATTATTAGTTTGATATGAATAGAAAATACAAAATCTACGTGAGCCAGTACGAGGACATCCGCAGTAGATCCATGGTAATTGACGTTTGCGGAAGGATCAGTAAGTAGACAAAGCATTGGGCCGCATAGCTTAACGAACTGAAAAAGATTCTCGAGTGGCAGCCTCGTTCAGGCAACTGCGCTTGCCTGAAGACCTTCTAAAAGATGTAATGACAACCACCATTGCGGTTTGTCGATAAATGCAGGTGATTCGGGACAGTTTGTAGTGGAAATCGTTCGAGGAGGTTCAGCAGTGGACAATTGATAGGCTGTAAATAAGTAGTTCCCCTAATTCTTTCTCCTCTTCTTCTAACAACGTATTTGTAATCTTCACGAATTGAAGTAGCCTGTGCTATGCCCACGGTTTGCAGTAGCTATTTACAAACAAGAGGACTGTTAGAACGATTTTCATCACATTCTCGTGAAAAATAGTAATTGTTTTAATTATCGGGCGTGGGTGCACGCATAGCCACGAGTAGTCCGAGGGATCGATAAATAGATATCCTTTCTAGATATATCCTCGAAATAACAGTTAGCCGAATGGTTGGGTGGTCGAAATTATGGTGGCAGGCTCGTACCAATGGGTTCAAAGAACTTTTGTACGAATTATATCGTTGGCTTGGAAATAAAAACTGGCTCACCACCTGTCACGTTGTCCCGAAAATATCTTCGGTGGAAGGTGGATCGAAGGGACTTAATTGTCTAGACTAGACCTCTGTCTACCTGTGTATTGGGAGTTGCGTGAAGATATTTATTTTATTATTCTTATTATAAATGGATGTGGACACACCCATATATATCGCGTTCAAGCATTACAAACTTCGAAATATCACACCGAGGACATGTTAAGTTCGCGACGGTCCTGCGACGGTTCTAATTACAGCGGCCATTTGTGTACACGTCAGAGATATATCTAAGTGTAAGGAACAAAATGATAATAAATTCCGAGCAGAGTAAATTCACATCTAACCCTATCATTACGAAACCACCACTGCTATAAGGAACCACTTAAACGTCAAGCGTTGGACGAATCTTTCTCTAACATCTGTAATATAGCTGTACATTGCTCGCTTAATATAATAGTAACTACACAAGTTTCTTTTAAACACGGCAATGTATGCTTATTCAAGATTTTATCGGAAATTTCTCAGCAAAGACGCAATTTAGCTCCGACTACATTAACACCGTACCACGCCTTTTAGGCGCCATCAACAACAGACGATAGAGAACCCAGCTAAAAGTCATTAAACTCTATTGCTCGGGGATAAAATTCAATTTGTTTCGTATTAAGCTTCCTGCGTTGCCCACCGTACACAGACCGCATTAAGTGTTGCTGGCATACAAATTAGTCTACATTTTACCACTGCCCGAGGAGGGGACATTCCTAGAAATGTTCATAGCTACAATTTATCATTATACATATTATTTAAATTTAAAGTCTATTAACTGATACCGTCTAAATCAGAACTAGGGTCATCATAAAAACAAAAATAATATTCTGTTTTTATACATTATAATCATTTCTAAACAACCCGATAGCCGAGTTGGTAGTGACGTTGCCTCCAGAGTTGAGTGTTGCAGGTCGAATCCCGCTATAGGCAAACATTTGTGTGTTGAATATGAATGTTTGTACTCGAGTCATGGATATTTATATACATACGAATATTTGTCTTAGTAAATATATAGAGGATCTCCGTGGACGAGTAGTGTACGCACCGGCTTTCATGATGTCGCCATCTAAGAGGTCTCGGGTTTGATTCCCGGTCGTGTCAATGTATTATACACTTTCTCTAAATTTTCTCGGGTTTGGGTGTTTGTGATACTTTCGTTGTTTCTGAACCCATACTACAAGTGCTTAAGCACTTACATTTAAATGTATGTGATGTTGTTCTTATTAATGTATGCATGTATTATTTAAAAAATATGTATGAATGCAATAATATTGTACCGTTACATTGGACACTAAGATAAATTGGCGATAGCCTCCTGTCACCTGTGATCTTGTTCCAAATAAGCTTATGTGAAAAGTGGTGAAATGTGGGTCTTTTCGTCTCACTATCTACACAAACTAAATCTCTGAAACAATTCATATTTTTTTTTAGTTTTGTATACATTGTGCACATATTTACTTTCAATCATGCTTTAAAAACTGCAGATAATAAAAGTTTCAGGTAGTTGTATACTGAACTTCCTTCCTACTTTGTGTACTAAATAAGCTCACGTGAAATGTGTCTCGAAAAGACTAAATTGTGCAGATCTCTAACAACTTTAGTATTGAGAAATGCAGAGATAAGACTGTGGTGATAAAAAGATACATGAAATGTGTGAGTCAACTTCGACGTTCGTCTGAAGTTTATTCTTACGAACGGTTATAAAATATATACATTAGTAAATGAGGGTAAATTGACGCATTTTTATATTACTCAAAGCATGCATGCCACTATGCTTGCTTGGCGATTATAGCCCGCTGTTACGATAAAGACCGAATTTCCTGCAGTGGAATTTTGCAGGACTTTATGTACAAGGTATGTATGTCACGGAAACAGTATACAATTAAGAGTATTCATCCAAGAACGAAGTCATGTCATTCCCAATACCCCCCGTATTGGGAATGACATGACTTAGACAGAGGTCTAATCTAGACAATTAATTCACTTCGACCCGCCTTCCACCGAAGATATTTTCGGGAAAACGTCACAGGTGGTGAGCCCGACGCCGTCTTAATGTCCAAGACAATGATATTTTGATAAAACGTACATAAGATTTTGAAAAAACCCAGCCGGCCACCAGGGAATCGGGACACTAGCCGGCCTAGGATATAGAAGCAGTAACAGTTATAGTATTTAATCTATGAAGGTAGTAGAAGAGGTACGAAAGAGCAAATAATACCATAGATTACTACACTTACATACAGAGTTGAGATATGAGAGTCATAACTTTCGTAACTCGAGCAATTTGCCCTTGGAATAACAACAGTTAACCACATATTTAATCTGTGAAAGGCACGCCAGCGTCCGAGCATAAAAATAAATCTTCATTTATGTAATAAAAGATGGCCGCTCCGCGAAGTCGGGTGAATCAATTTGACACACCTCGGCGTTCCGAAAGCAAATTGCCGTCAGTTCTGATGGAAAAAACGAAATAGGTACTGTTCCGAGAACAGATGGGCATTTGATGAAATTGTGTGCATAACTTCTTATTATAAATGGCAACTATTATAACAAATATATCTATTGAAAATGTAGATTAATAGGTGACAGGAAAATAGTGCCATATACTCAGTTACAAAAAGTTTTTTATGGTACTTAAAAAACTGAAAAAAAAAACCTGAAAAGAACTGTCAACGTAATTAATAAATTGTTATATATTACTATTATTTACAACCACGACAAAATAGAAACGTTTCCTAAATATTTTAAAACATCTGTCTCTTATTTGAATAGGTTATTTTATTTAATTACTCGATATAAACCAGACCTTTCGTTTATGCATCTAACATCATGATGATCCGTAGCGCCTAGTTGCCAGCGATCCTGCCTTCTAAACTAAGGATTGCAGGTTCGAATCCCGATATAATTCGAGTCTCGCCTTATGATGACGAATATGAATCCGTTCATGTATATTGATTTATCTATGAAATATATATGACTAATATGTATGAAAAATTAAAACCTGAGTTTATACTAAGGGAGCCAGTTAATAGTCATGACGCATTTCCATGATAGGCTAACACTAGCTAGTGCGTTGCTAACAATTTCATTCGTAAACTAAACGCGCCAAAATATGTGTGACGTGAAAAAAACTATCAAAAACGGATAAATAGAAACATAACATAACTATGAAAACATAACAGATCGACTTACACTTACATATACATATATTAACAACAAGTGAATTGTAATGTTAAAAGTTTTTCTCTTATTCACTTTTTATCCTTACGGGTGGCAATTTTAAAACTGACCCTACATACATACCGGCCTGTTAAAGTCGACTGCAGGACATAGACCTCTCCTATAAAGAGGATTTGCCATAATCGCCTCGCTTGGCCAGAGGTTTGGCGATCCCAGTACCAGACCACTCGCACGTCAAATGTTCTTAGAGATGGTTATCCCGCCATCGCGAATCGATCGCCCTAACGATTTCAAGGCTGATGCCCTTAGTTGCCTCCTACAACACCCACGGGGAGAGAGAGTGACAATATTCTTACGCCGTTGCCACACGGACTATCGTAATACGACTTAAATTTACACTTGAAAAGAACAAAATAAATTTATCTCGTAATTTACTATAATACAATTACAATTAAATAAAAAATTGATATTATGCAAACTGTTAATCATTTTTATAAAATTAAATCTAAAATATCTTCGGTCCCGAAAATATCTTCGTTTAAAGGGACTTAATTGTCTAGACTAGACTTCTGTCTACCCCTGTATTGAGAATTGCGTAAAGATATTTATATTTATTTATTTATTAAATCTAAAATAAAATTGATACAAAAGAATAAAAACACTTAACTTTGCTTGACTAATATTTCGATCGAATTTGACTCCGTAACCCATTAAATGCATTCGACTTCATTAGCAATTCTATAATTATAAAAAAAGGAACAATAATTCTAAACGACCACAATACTTTAAATATCCTATTAAAGTTTATGTAGCAGTGATGTGAGCAATTAAAAACCACTATGGACGTCGGAATATCATTATGATAAAGTTAAACCGCACTAATGGCAGATAATTCTGGGTACATTTTTAATTTATAACTAAGAGCGTAGGCGTGAGATAACTTTGAAATATATAACAATGAAAGGATTATTTGAATAATGCAATTTTATTTTATCTCATTTAAAAGAAAACCAAACGAATTAATCGATGTATACTAGCTTTTCGTCTGCGGCCACGGTCGTGTGGACTCAAAAGTGGATATATGACACTTGTAAATGAAGTAATCTCTCAAGGCTCGATCACCTGCAGCCATCACTTACTCCTATGTCGGAGGAGTTCTGACTTGCGCTCAATGTGCTCGCACGCTCCGCACAAAAATCGATTACGTCAGACACCTGCGAGCAAACGAATGACGCTCGCAATAGTCATAGTTCCAAAGTCGCTGTGGACGAAATCGGTCGGGATATGTATAAATGAAGTAAAGAGATGCCTAATTACAAACTCCATTATGTAAAACTTCATATATAACAATTTTTCAGTACAAATTTTGTATTCCTATTTTGAAAAGTTTACCAAAAGCCCAGAAATGGCATTAGCTACCGACCACCAATAAATGGCGGGAAAAATAATTTCGAAAAATACTATACCAAAATAAAGCTGACTAGTGAGGAGCAGCGGCGCGTCGGCTACAGAGCGACGTGTACAGTACTGGATTCGCCAACCACAGGCATAGCGTAAAGGTATACCAAATCCTATGTACCCGAGAGGACAGTCCGGCAGTGCACTCGCAGATCGTTATGTCTGTCGATATGTATGCTAAATACATCTGCATTGTATCGTTCATAGAAGTGATTCACATAAAATACATCGATAGCACCCAGTTTCCGAAGAATCATTTCAAATTAGTTTTTAGTCTCGTACTGGTTCGATTAATCCGCGACTTCCATTACTTCACGCCATTTCCAATAGAGGGGTAGGCAGAGGTCTAATAGAATAAGGAGATATTCTTGGGGCAATGTGACAGGTGGTAAGCTCGTCGCCGTCTATATGTCCAAGTCCACGATATTTGTCGTACATAGGCTTTGAAAAAACATATTGGTACGAGCGTGCCACCGTACCGTGCCGAATTCCGATCACCCAACCACTCGGTTATCGTGACTTCAAATGACGTGATTACGTAATCATTACGAATATATAATCAAGATAATATTATCGATCGAACGACACGGCACAACTTAATTGTAGAAGGTTCTTCCGAACATTTTTAAAAGAAATTAATTTTAAATCCGGTGTTCATAACGATAGTAATTAACTAATAACGAAATAAAATTAATTAATATGATAAAGTTCAATGACGCATCTATGATAGGTGATCGCAGTACCACACAATAATGCATGGACAGAAATAATTACGAGGTTTTAAAACAAAACTATAAAAAAGTCGATAGATTAAAAAATTGGAATGAGCTTTCAATGACGACTAATGAATGCCAGTTTTTTTTTCTTTCGATGTATCTTGCCAAGGATTACGTATGCTCTGGATAGTGTTACAATATTTTTCTGACAACTTTTTATATGTCTTATACCATCTTGTGGTTTTGAAACTTATTTATTATTTTAGGAGTCACGATAGCCGAGTGGTTGGGTGGTCGGAATTTTGAGTCATGAGACCCGAGTTTGAACCCCAGGTGGCTGGCTCGTAACAATGGGTTTTTCAAAAACTTATGTACAAATTATATCGTTGGCTAGGACATAAAGACGGCGACGGGCTCCCCACCTGTCACGTGGTCCCGAAAATATCTTCGGCGGAAGGTAGGTCGAAGGGACTTAATTGTCTAGACTAGACCTCTGTCTACCCCTGTATTGGGAATTGCATGAAGATATTTATTTATTTATTTTAATTTTTATTATTTTATCGATAATGTAGTGTATTTACGATAGGTTTGAAAACATTTCCGCTTGACTATATAACAAGTGCAGTGCAAAGAACAGTCTGTTCCGAATCTCCGAGTATATTACAGATAATTTAAATGGACCCAGTAGAATATATATATATATATATATATATATATATATATATATATATATATATATATATATATATATATATATATATATATATATATATATATATATATATATATATATATATATATATATATATATATATATATATATACATATATAGCGTATAGTATCGTTGGCGTGAAGGACAGCGATAGGCTCACCACCTGTCATGTTGCTCCAAAAACACTTCGGTGAAAAATGGGTCGAAAAAGATTTTGATCTTGATCTCTAGGTAATGCGTCTCTTAACAGAATTGTGCCAATATCAAGTCAGCTGAAAAAGAAAATTATCTAGACCTGTGACAACTCCAATATTTGGAAATATTAGGACAAGATAATCAATAATTTTAGTCACTTCATAAACAAACTTTTTTTCCAATGTCAATAACAACAAAAAAAGAACAAAGAATAACTTAAAGCGAAAAACCGGAAGGGTATTGAAAAATATACATATATAAATACTGAAAACATTACTCCGCTTTTTTTGAGTTATATAACTTTGTACACGTTCTTCGGATTGTTTAATTTAATTCTTTTGAATTTGGAATGCCCTTCCAGATTGTTTTTTATCTTTGAACCCGCGGGAGTTGTAGTGAAGCAGCACATTTTTTATCGACAAAAGAGTCTTTCAAAATTTCATATCGATATCTGCTTAAATGACTTGATAGTTTGGTAGTTTTTTTGCTTGTGTGGATCTGAACAGGAAATCAAAGGTTTAGAAGTGGTCGCTAGGTAGTTCAATTTCATTTATACTATGCAAGTTTACGCTATATATATATATATATATATATATATATATATATATATATATATATATATATATATATATACGCTTAACAATATTTTTAACTTTTTTTTTATTTATTCAATTTCAACAGTCACTGGCGTTTTTTATTTAGTTTTAGTTTTTTGTCTCCAATTATTATATATTAAACGATCCTCTAACAGGATGCAGTCACAACCTGCACAATATTGCAACAAGTCAATGGATGCTGGTAGTTCAGATGGTTCTTTGTAAGGAATCCCTGCGGGACTCCTACGAGTATGTTCACAGGAAAAAATTGGGTGATAAGTTCTTACATTCACTTCTAAAAAATTGGTATTTTACTAAATTGTATTCTTAAAAATTGTTTTAAAATGAGACATGATATGTTGATTTTTAATTTTTTTTTTCTTCATCAAAAACATTCAAAAATCGAACAACTTCTTCTTACCCGACTTCGACTTCGGGACTTCGTCACACCCGACCCTCAAAATTTTCGTACCCAAAAATAAGAAACTTTGTCTATGATCATGATGAAAATTTAAAAATTCTTGGGTTTCTTCATACAGAGTATACTCGTAATATACAATACATCTCTCACTCTCCGGCAGTAATTGCATGTCTGGTCTGTATTTAATTTGAATGAAGTTCAAGATGGCGGTCACCGCTACAGAGGCACAAATAACCGATATAATTTCCGAGTTCACGTGAAACAAATCGGTTGGGCGTTGTCGGTCGCAATCAACCGCGCCATAATCAAATTGTACCCACAAAAAGTATCGGGATCACGGTCGATTCCGAGACCGCTCGGGATGCATTACTGATGTACGGGAGGGGCGGGGGGGGGGGGGATATGACGAGCGCGTTTCATTCGATACGCATTCGTATCGGTTTTTTTTAATTTTCGCTAACGGCATTATTAACAATTTGAGCCTGCTACATTTTATTCTTCAAAGAAACATCATTACAATTTTTGCTTTAGGTATGTGTGTGTACTCGTGAATTGCCAACTTAATGATTTTTCGAATTGGTAAAAGTTTAGACAAGTTGCATATTCGGCGACCCTGACATTAGTGACCTCGGACGTTCGGCGACCCTGACAGTGGTAGAGCCACGCGTCAGCTTTTGTTGTTGCATGAATGGGCCGGCTCGACCGGGGAAGTACCACGACCTCACAGAATACCAACGTGAAGTAGAAGTCTAACAAACTTCTACGTTTCGTCTGGTGAGTGCAGGTAACCGGAGGCCCACACACCCCCTCTCCCAATTCTGGGGGGAGGGGGCACTCTAAGACAGGCAACGCATCTGCTATGCCTCTGGTATTGCGGGTGTTCATGGGCGGCGGTAATCGCTTACCATCACGTGAGCCACCTGCTCGTTTGCCTCTCTTTTCGTTTGCCTTTCTTTTTGTTTCTTCTTTTAAGTTTTTGAAAAAACCAATTGGTACGAGCCTTGGGGACCAAACGTCGGGTCTCTTGACTCGAATTCCTATCACCCAATCGTGACTGTTAACAAGATATATGTGTAATAGTTATCATTGCTATTCATAACAATGTTAATTCAGACAACCCTCATGAAGTATAAGTGATAAAATATGATATGGCAGCGATGACAGAGTATTACTCCCAGAAGAATTATACAAATAATACATGTAGCAGCTTCAAGCTTCGTCCCGTGTTGCGGGCACTTTCCCTTGAGGTTCAACGAAGGCGAGATCTTTGATAAAATCGAGAACGTAAATTAAATTAAAATGTCCTTAATAAGAAAACAATAATCTCTTATTTTTTAATAAAAAAAAGTCATTCGGCATTCGGCATTTCGGCATGCACGTAAAAACAATAAAGGCGATCAAATAAAAGCGATATCAAAACGATTATGCAGGAATCATTCAATAAAGTTGACAATTAATGTTTTTTATTTGATACCAAACATAAAAAGATCTAAAACATGGTCGAGGAAAATATGATACGAAAATGTTTCTTAACTTATTTTTAATTATCATGAGGAATGAAATGAATCCCTTTTATCAATTGAGGCGGGAGAATAAAAGCTGCATGAGCAGAGATCGTGCAATAAAATCGACATTGAATGTTTTTATTTTGATGCTCGCCGTAAAACCACTTAAAAGTTAGGTTGGAGAATAAAAATGAGTATAAAACGAAATTTGTTTCTTTTTCCATTATAAAAACTGGACCTAAAGGGTCCAAATACTGAAATTTCTCTTATTACGTGGCGGTAAGTTATAATATATATAATATAATGCATATGGATAAACCTGAAGACCATAATGTTTTAATAGTAATCTCTTAAAACATAAAGAAAGTGGCATTTTTCATTATACTTGCCGCAGCAAGTTGCTATGTCAAAATTCAGCTGAGCCATGCCAAAAATCAAATCCAAAATAATTATTCCTCTTTATTATTTGGGGTTGTTATCCATCCCCAATCCGGTAATCTGGTCTCTACATACATGTCAGCGACAATTTTAGGTTCATATGTTAATATTATGTTTTTCTTCTTTATATAGTAATATGCTATGTTGAACTTTAAGTCCAAGTTCCTTTTTTTTAACTCAATTTGTATCAATAAAACCAAATGTTTAATTTAATTTAATTTTAAGATTTAAAGAATAACGAAATTCCCATTTTGTCAACTTACAAATACAACTTGTTTAAATACAACTTGTTCATTGTTCAACTGCAAATTAAGTTAAACTTAACCGTACTAATGACCTCGCCCAGTAGGTAAAGTTAATTTTATTTTAAGAGGTAAAGCAAACCTCATTTCATAAATATTAAATTGCGCTAACAAAAGTACTAGCTCACAACTTCATCGAGTTGAAAACATGGCCCGAGTCGACCGTTGCTCAAAAAAAAAAACCAAAAACAAAATGGAGGTTGCGCGCTTTGTGGCGGCTCGTCCCGCCATCACTGGCGTCCATTACGGCGGACGTAATTACGAGTCATTAGACTGCGGCCCGCTCTTGTGGGGTAAATTAATGCTCGAGATATTGGCTTTTAATATCTTGAATATCAAGATCAGACACAGTTTGATTCCATGATATCTGATAGAGTCTTGACGTGATCTATTTAAGCCATTATTTTGCTATGGAGACATGTAGCTTATGAGGAAACGATTTTTATTTTTCGAAAAAGGGACTACAAGAGCTATTTACTATTTAAATCCCAAAACATCTTTTACACTATGCTACTGTTAGCATCAAAACCATGTATCTATGTTAGTTTATTGTGCTGTCACAATAAATTAACATAGGTACATAGTTCGGACACGTTAAGCGTATGAGTGAAGACCTAATTGTGTAGAAAATATACCGCGCGAAAGTTAACAATAAAAGGGTTCGAGGTAGGCCGAGACTAACTTTCGAAGACCACTTGAGCAAATTGCTCGAAGAGGTAACGGTCTTTAATGAAGAAAATGATGAATTTGAAAGAACCGAAAGAGTTATGTAAGGATCGTGACTCTTATATGATGAAGATATAATAGTTAAAGAAACTATGTTATACAAAGTTAAATATTCATATAAACATACATACATCCACGACACGAGTATAAACATACATATTCATTATAAATAATTACATTATTATATAATGCTTACGTGAAAGTTTTCCCTTCACGTAGATGAAAGTTAATTATTTTTTTAACAAGCATAACGAAGAAAGAGAGAGAGTTGCAATATTCGAAATAATTCCTGAAGTGTAATAGCAGGAAGTTACGTACTTGATGTGACTTCGCCGGTCCAATTAGAGCTAAACGCTTTCATTAATTTTAGCGTTATTAACTGATGAATAAAAAGAAGCGAAACGGTCACCCTCTCGTAATACACGAGAGATGAGATATTTCAATGTTATTATGTGTCATCAAAACGTATCAAAAGTGAGTTTACGAACAAAAAAAATAATTAAGCTTGTGGCGGCGGATTGCCGACGGGAGCCCATTTATAGGGGACGATTTTACAATAAGTAGTCACGATAGCCGAGTGGTTGGGTGGTCGGAATTTCGAGTCAATAGACCCGAGTTCGATCCCCAGTCGTACCAATGGGTTTTTCAAAAACTTATGTACGAATATCGTTGGTTTGGACATAAAGACAGCGACGGGCTCACCACCTGTCACGTTGTCCCGAAAATATCTTCGGTGAAAGGTGGATCGAAGAGACTTAATTGTCTAGACTCGACCTCTGTCCCCTGTATTGGGAATTAGGTGATTTTAGAATAACATGCCTTTTTTACAGTAGGCAAAAGAGCATTTGGTTCACGTGATAAGTGATTCCGACGTACATAGTTCACATTAGAGGGGCTTTGGGTGCGTTGCATAATTTTAATTCAATTTAATTATCTTTATTTGCGAGAATGTGTGTACATTTTTTTTTGTGTGTACATTTGTGAAAATGTACACATATAGATCGATGTTTGGTCAAACAAACTATAATACAGTTGTTTTCTAATTTTAAAAACAACTATGCAAACAAGTAAAACATTTCTAAGTAAACAAGTTAAACATTTCTCATTATCATTAAAATAAATTATAACATTATCTTATTTTTTAAGTTATTATATTTAAAGTTACGGTAGCCGAGTGGTTGGGTGGTCGGAATTTCGAGTCAAGAAACCAGAGTTCGATCCCTAGGTAACAGGCTCGTAGCAATGGGTTTTTCAAAAAAACTTATGTACGATTTATATCGTTGGCTTGGACATAAAGACGGCGACGGGCTCACCACCAGTGACGTTGGTCCGAAAATATCTTCGGTGGTAGGAGGGTCAAAAGGACTTAATTGTCTAGACTAGACCTCTGTCTATCCCTGTATTGGGAATTTTGTGAAGATATTTTTTTATTATTATATATTATTATTTTATTTTTATAACATTATCCATTAAGGAAGTAACTGTGAAAAATGTGGAAAATCCAAGAGAAATGAAATACATGTGCATTGTAACATTGCAAATAGTGAAAAAAAAAAAACATTTAATTAATAAATTACAGGTGTTAGGATAATGCTATGACATAGATGATGTTATTCCGAAGATAATACCTTAAATTTTTTGGGCATTATCGTGACTGCCTCATAAAAATCATCTGGACGCCTCCGTTATTTTTTTTTCAAACAGCTTTTTTCAGATCAATCATGACAAGAGATATCAAACCAAGTCACAAATCCGACAGTCTTTTCGCATTTGCTAAGCTTAGTTGTAAAATCTAGCCAATACTTTTTCACTTCTTTATTAGAATAGTACTTTTTGAGCATACGAACTTTCGTAAATATAAAAAATGGAAAATAAATGATTATTTCTGCAGTTTTTGCATCGTATCGTAGTCGTACCGTGGATTCGAAGGTTGCGATTCAAGCGTTGACGATTGTAGGTGCAATTTGGAACGGTCCAAGCTCTAGTTTTTGTGTAGGAAATATCTCTCGATCCACAAACAGTTCCAGCTAAATAGGTAACCGCGGTGGTTTTTGTTTATAGGCGACATTTGTGAACAGATTTAATGACGGATAATTGGAACGGAATTATATAATTTTGGAATATTTTTGTGTCGCGCAAAAAATACATACATACTAACATATCGGCCTGTTAAAGTCCAATGTAGGACATAGTCCTCGGCCATAGGCAGGATTTGTTATAATCGCCACGCTCGGCAACAGGAAGAAAAGCGGTGTTTATGCTCCTACATCTATATAACATAGCAATATTACCAGTATTATCAAAGAGAAAATAACCATTACGTTTTAGCGTTTCAGGTACCATTGAGTGCCTAATTACGAATAAGAGAGACCGCTAGCTCGTTGACGGACGGGACAATACGTCTCATCGGTATATATTTTATCGTCGTTTATATTTTTAAATATTCAGGGCTACTAAACACACTCAGTACGTTATTATAGTAAATATAAATATAAATGGTGTGCTATTTTAAACAATTACTACTTGTTTAAATGATTAAATGTTTAAACCGTGACACTTGGCGATCTGTCCTCTCTGGCTACCCCGTCAGGGATTGTGCGTGAAGATAAGTAAAAAGTTTAAATGATGATTAACAGTGGTAGAGCCACGCATCAGCTTTCGTTGATGCATGAATGGGCCGGCTCGGCCGGGGAAGTACCACGACCTCACAGAATACCGGCGTGAAGAAGAAGTCTAACAAACTTCTGCGTTTCGTCTGGTGAGTGCAGGTAACCGGAGGCCCACACACCTCCCTCCCCCAATTCTGGGATGGGGAGGGGGGCACTCTAAGGCAGTCAAAGAATCTGCTATGCCTCTGGTATTGCTGGTATATATATATATATATATATATACATCAATATGCGGGGTGGCTAGTAATAAAAGTAAGTAAGTATGTAATAATGTAAATGCAATAATGTGATTTTTTAATTAATTTTGCATACAATTTCTAAAAGAAACAAAACATGCAGGGAGTATGTATTGTTGACTACATATTATTGACAACTGTGAGATGTTTTTGTTGTTTAGGAAATAAAATATTCTTATTCTTCCTCAAGTTTATCTGGTGCATAAACATGAGCGTTTAACGTAAGATGTTGTGTGTTTTTTTATTAAACCGCAATCTAAAACGCTTCATCTAAAATACATAATACAAGTAAAATTTACAACGCACTAGCAACTCGACCAGACTCCGCACGGGTAGAGCTGCACGCTTAAATTTATTCGTCGTTTTTAGTTACAACAAAAAACTATTTAAGAGAAATTACACTTAAGAGAAATATAAATAGCTTATTTTCTTTTTGAATTCTTCACACCATCCCTAGTCTAGACAAATAAATCCCACATTTCATCGACACATTTTTTGGGACAACGCGACTGGCGGTGAAGCTGTCATCGTCTTTATGTCCAAGCCTTTATGTATAAAAATCACAAGTTTTGAGAAAAAAAACCTTTAGTTGGAGCCTACCACTAGAGCATCGAACTCGGGTCTTTTGACTCAAATTCCGATCACCCAACTCGGCTTTTTCGTTCACCCAAATCGTGATTTTTTTAAAACAGTTTTAGTATACGATGAATAATAAAATCTAGCTGCATTTAACTCAAATTACACAAAAAAAACATAAAAATGACACATACAAAAGTTATGTATAGTAATAATGCGCAATACAAAATTATAAATTATTAAATACCGATACACGTACAACCCTAATCGTTGTTCTTACTTTAACGCAGCAGTAGCAGTGGCTGCTCGTCACTCAAGTGATCTTGAAGGCCTTGGAGTGCCTTCAGCCGCGACATCGGCGACAGGGGATTCCACAAAAGGAGACACATAATAGAATCCGATGTCCCACCGATACGGATTAGTCCCATTCAACTATTAAGGGCTATTCACATGTTGAATTAGGTTAAATGCGTTGAAGTTTTTTTAAGTCACGATCTTTCCTTTATAATCGTTGAAAGATATATTTTTTTTTTAATTTTTATCGGCAGATGTAAAGACCTTAATTGATAATGCGTGTCGTAATATATAAGGTGGGTCAAGTTTCAGTTGTCAGGGAAATGTAAAAAAATATTACAAATCTACGCATCAAACTTATAATTTGTTTTTTACAAATTACAATGTAGTAATTTGCAAACAATGATTTATAAACTTATCCTTTAAATGTAGTCACAATAGCTGAATTGGGTTGGGTGGTCGGAATTTCAAGTCAAGAGACCCAAGTTCGATCCCCAGGCGGCGGGCTCGTACCAATAGGTTTTTCAAAAACTTATGTACGAATTACATCGTTGGCTTGGACATTGAGACAGCGACGGGCTCACCGCCTGTCACGTTGTTGTGTTTTCCTTTAAATGTAAAATATATTCATCTTACTTACAGCCCGCAAAAATCAAGTACAAGACATAGCCTTTACCTGAAAAAATTTGCCATCATTCCCAAACTCAGCGGGTGGTTTGTTCTAGTATTTTTGTAACGCCGCACGTTTAAGCTATTGTCATTTTCTACGCTTCTACCCTGGTTGTCTTTTATTATGCACACGTGAAGTAAGGGCGTGGTGAATGTTTCTTTTGCAATACCTTATGGCAGCATTAATTAAATTTAGTCCCACAATACTAGGGTGGTTGGTATCACCCTGCCTTTGGGTACTTATTACCCTGGTATCGCAAAAATATTAGTAGTTGGATGATTAAGTGATCGGATATAAGATTAAGTGATCGGATTTCAAGTAAACAGACCCGAGTTCGATCCTCAAGGTCCATAACTATGGGTTTTTCTAAAACTTTTATGCAATTTATAGAGTCCAGCTTTATGAATACGGCTGTTTGTTTTGGAATAATTCTAGATGCAAAGTTTCAACGGGGCCTTCAAATATCGCAACTTGCGAGTAGGTTAAGCTCTGCAGCATATGCTACAAGAAAAATAAGTAAATAAGTAAACTTGTTCATTTCCGTTAATTCCATAGCATAATGTCATATGGTATTCTACTATGGGGTTATGCAGCTGATATAGAAACAGTATTTGTTTTACAAAAGAGGGCCGGACGAGCTATATAATGTCTAAATTCTAGAGCATCTCTTAGAGATAAATTTAAAGAAATTAATATTTTAACACTGGCCTCTCAATATACATATGAAAAATGAATGTATATGCATAAAAACATTAATACTTTTAGTAAGACTTCTGATGTGCATAATGTAAATACTAGGAACAAACACAAGCTTGTAACACCGGTAACTAGACTCCATAGAGTAAGTAACTCGTTCATAGCGCGGTGTATACGCTTCTACAACAAAATCCCGGTAAATGTGTAAAGATGGTCTATTAACAGGTTTAAGATATTTATTAAAGAAAAATTTTATAAGAAGGATTATTATAATATAAATGAATATATTATTGACAGTTACCCCTGGGAATGAGCTGATCGCTCCCAAGTTATTTATAGAAAATATCATGTCACATTTGTATAACACATTAGATATATTATATAAAAAAAGATGGACTAAAAAAGAGGATACCTACGGATTTTCTTTCGCCTGTCTCTTCTGCGCTAGAGGAACCTTATTACGAAACTTTGGTAGATAAAAAAATAACTATCGATAAACGAATGCACATTCTTAGGTCGATGAATAAATTATTTGATTTGATTTATATCGTTGGCTTGAACATAAAGACGCGACGGGCTCACCACCTATCACGTTGTCCTTAAAATGTCTTGTGGAAAGGACTTAATTATCTAAACTTCTGTCTACCCCTGTATTGGGAATGGCGTGAAGATATTTTTTTTATAATTTGCTAGGTCACGTAGTGTCTTTGTATGTAGATACTAAACCAGATGTTAACTACTTTTAATTACACAACCCATTAAAGTGTAACAGGCGTGAACTGTATGTGTGGCGGTGCGAGCGATTCTCCGAATAGGTACTTACTGCACAACATCTGTCAACTGTCACCTGTCAAATTTATTTGATCTATTCATTTGGCGTTTAATAAATGAATTTTATTCACAGCTTCTCGTAATATTCCCGTGGGTGTCACTCAATGTTTATTGTAGTTTTAGATGTGTGGCATTTTTCGCGTTGTCAGGCGACTGGAATACGAATCGGGACTCGGAGATCCGAGTACGACCGGAAATCGAACTCGGGACTTCACAGCAGACGTCACCATGAAAACTGGTATATACGCCACTCATTCACGGAGGAGTCACACTCGTTCATCTATAGGACTTTATGAATGTTTATATGCATATATAAACATGCATATATGCACAATTATCACATCACGAAATACCATTACGTGTGCAAACCCTGATAATTCTTGATAGGAAATGTACACTGTTAGTTTACTTTTTGTGGTTGCCGTCTTTATGTCCAAGCAAACGATATAATTCGTACATAAGTTTTTGAAGATCCCATTGATACGGGCTTGCTACCAGGGGATCGAACTCGGGTCTTGACTCGGAATTCCGATCGCCCAAACACTCGGCTATCGTGACAGCTCATATTAGCTTATATTACCAAAATATCAAAATAAATAACAAGAAATTTAATTTAACATTATTTATTTACTAAATTGTTATCATCAATATTTCTATAATAAACCAAAAAAGTAAATTATCTAAAAAAGGTAACAAATGCCCGCGACTTCAAGTGTTATTTTAAATTCCATATTTGCATCAATGGTGTTATATCGCCTACAAAGAAAACTCAAAAAAGCAAATAATAACACCATAATTTTTACTTATTAATTTAAATGAAATATTCTAATAAGTACTACTCATGATGTGCTTGAGGTAACAAACATTAATAAAAACATACAACCGAATTGATAACTTACTTTTTTCAAGTCGATAAAAAGGACAAGAACTAGCTGCAATTTCGATTTGCCTTTTTTAACAGTTTACTGGATCCAATTATTAAATTTTTTCATCAGCTTTAATTATGAAGTTTAACTTATTTAATTTTAATGTATTACATTAATTAATTTTAATGTCTGCATTTCTAAATTTTCTTTTATATTTAATGAAATATTAAAATATCGTAATGCCGTTCCGTATTTGTTCAGACTGTGCATAAATTATCTCTCCGCATTTCATTGCTTGGTTAATGCACTAGCACTGTATCGTATGGTTTATTAATGAGCATTCGTTTAAATTCGTTTAAAGCTCTTTGTGTTTTGCCGCTTTGGTAAAGGATCGAGGACAGTTCCATAAATTTTTGTAAATAAATAAATGCTTCATCACTTGTATTATGGGATCGGAAACAACGAAGGTGCCAGTAGCAATGTAGAAAAAGTGGTTTTCTAAAATGACCCCGTCTGAAAATCTTCTAAATGAACCAAAGCTGTGCGTCACCATGAAAACCATGCACACCACACGGCACTAGTCCAGGGAGGTTGACAATATATTTTTATATATTTTTCAGGATCTGACACCCTTTTCACGATTCAGTCACAATTCAGTATAAAATCCCTAATCTCTGAACTAATTCATTCATCATTGCAAAAGTTTACGCATTTTGTTACGGCAGATAGGGCTATCCTTTACGTTTACTGAAGCAGCTTTACGCAGGCGTGCCTTTTTATTATATTACATTATAGACGAATTTTTAGTTAATATATAAGAATAATAATAGACCAAGTAATTTTAATTCCTTTTTTGTTATTTCCATAGTAATTACCGTCGAGAACAAAGGCGCGTCGTTTACTCATAATAACAAACACTTAAAAGAAAAACTTAAGAACCTTATTCGGTATTTAGCTTCCATTCTTTGTCAGCCCTTGACATTTACCAATACCAAACTTAGGTGACACATTTTACACAAAACTGTCTGCAAGAAGTCTTACAGAAATGGTATATAATTCGAATAAAAACGTAATGAAAACCGCGTGCGCTCACGAGCCGAGTGAAGTGACGTAGGAGACTAGTAATGAAATTGCAATAAATGTCAGCGCGATAACAGCTTTTATTTATTAGCCCGGTACGCCGATCGGTAAGACCGGTGAGTGTTTAGTGATGGGCGCGGTTGGTCTCTTATGGAGAAGGGAAATGTTAATTTTATGCTACATAGATAGAGTCTTTAGATTTTCTCGTTTGTATCGCGATTTCACCGGGTTTTTGGTAACTCGTTTACTGTTTAAGCTGCATATGGTATTTTTGCCCGATCTTATTAGACAAGCACTTGGTAAGTTGATATAAAATATGCATATGAAAAAATATCTCACGCCTTTTTTTTAAATACTTTACAGAAACTAAATTATGTTAACATGTACAATATTTGTTGACTAAAAACTACTATAATCCACGTGGCATGCCAATAACGCTGTCTGCATTTCCACGTTGAATGGCTTGTACAGAACCAGCCAGACTAGCTAGCCAGAATAAAAAGCACCAGCCCTCTTGTCACCAGCGGCTACGACCAGTCGCGGATACAATAACTTTAGAAACATCGCGCGGGGACCCCACGGACCGATCGTCTCTACGGCAAATGGAACAAATATTTGTACGAGCCTACCAAATGGGGATTGAACTCGGGTCTCTTGACCCGAATTCCAATAATCCAACTACTCGGCGATCGTGACTTTTTAATGGCTGACATATGTGGCGGTTCGGAGGAAAAACTTTCATACCCAAGAGAACTCTACGTCTTTAAAAAAGATTACAGGCCCACCACCTGTCACATGGTCCCAAAAAATTTCTTCAGCGAAAGTTGGAACGAAAGCACTTAATAGTCAACTTAATAATCCTGCCGTGGATTTTAAGCTTTTCGATAAAGTAAGGGAAAAAATATTATAAGAACTTTTTTAGCTACTTTCGCATTTTCAGAGGTCGGAGAAAAGAGGATCATCAGTCAATCAGCAATCGTAAATCTCATTCAATGATGCTTAGATAGCGAAGCCAGTTCTCTGCTATCAAGTATCAGATATTCTTAAGAGATCTCTGGTTTCCCAACTAAAGACGAAGAGAATATAATATTGTATGCTCCTATCATCAACGTAAAAAATCCAATGCATTAAATTTTAGAGACTTTATCGGAAATAAATAACACAGACCACAATTAGGGTACATTTCGCAACACTAGTCACAGACATGCGTCGGTGTGTTTGCTTTGTGCGCGCCGCGCTCGCAGGAACGTATCGAATGTCTCAAATTAATTTATGAAAAGACCGGTCACTGACTCATTGCGGTATCGGACACAGGTGGGTGATATAATCTACGTCCAATTAGCATGTCGTTTACTAGGTCATCTGTATTTTGGATTAATTATTTGGCAGATATCTGTTACCTTGACTGTGGTAATATTTTGGTGTTTCTGTAGTCAAGTCGTTAGGGTAGAGCACGCGAGTGACCCTCTCTTCTACCCACCTCCCCCAATTCTATGGGCACTCTAATGCCGGTAACGTGAGCCACCTGCTCGTTTGCCTCCTTTTTCTATAAAAAAAAAGGCGTTAGGGCTTTCGCATTAGCACGCGAGTGACCACAAGTAAGCAACCAAAACTTTATTGGAAACAAATACTTAACTTTACGAATAAAAATGTATTTATGAAATGGAGCTTATTTACTACTATAATTCATGAGTCTATTGGACAAGAGGTTCAAGGTTGCCACATGGAATAATCGATTCTACTCGCTAGACTTAATTTAAAAAATTACGATTTTACAAGTTCCAAGTAACAATTATAAATGAAACTTTACTTTCGCAGTTCGCTCAGTAGCGGTCACGTAGGCATTGCTTGAACATGAGATGTTAATGTCAATTTAATAAGTGGTTGCGTTGGTGGCTTGGTACTAAGGGCAGGCCGTTTTATTATATTGCTTGTAATGGGGCGCATTAGGGCGGGACGGAAGGATTTAATAAGCGAGCGGCGCGGCGCGTCGGCGAAATTGTAGCGGCCGGTGCGTACGCACAGCGCCTCGGGCGGCGCGAGAGTTGGGATATTATTCGATTAAATATCGATACTTTGTGTAGGTAAAGGTGATAATAATTTTATAAACGTTGTTATTTCTTTCATATTGGAATGTTCTGTCAAGTGAAACCGAAGTTTTTCCATTCCTTGGGTACCCTAAGTGACATACTGCAAACGCTTGACCATGTGACACGCTTCAAAAAGTTTTTTGTTAAGCAAGCATTTTTGTCTTATCCTAGCTTAGACCATTTTTCATAAAGTTTATCAAAATAAAAAACAAGTAATATAAGATTTTAATATTTCTGTATAACGAATAGACCTATATCCAGCCATCGACTTTTAGAAGTCGTCGATAAGCAAATAATTGTCATGCGCTTGTGCAAAATTGCAAAAATTGTTTTTTTATTCAACCAGAATATCAACCGCCCTATCTCACACATTATACGCTGCTGCCCGTAACCAGTCTAATTAATTTCGATCTGATAGTTGATTACGATTGTTATCCAGGTATGAGTTGAAATTTGTATTTTCTAGGCTCACAAGAAAAGTTGGAATTGGAAATTCTTACACATCCGACTTGTATTTTCAATCTCCTCTTATAAGCCACGAGTCTTACATCGTACTCTATAAGCCACGAGTCTACGTCATATTTTAAGTCACGATAGCCGAGTTGTTGGCTGGTCGGAATTTCGAGACGAGAGACCCGAGTTCGATCCCCAGGTGGCAGGCAATGAGTTTTTCAAAAACTTATGTACGAATTTCATCGTTGGCTTGGACATAAAGGCGGCGACGGGCTCACCACCTGTAACGTTGTCCCGAAAATATCTACGGTGGAAGGTGGGTCAAAGGGACTTAATTGTCTAGACTTGACCTCTGTCTACCCCTGTGTTGGGAATTGCGTGAAGATATTTTTTTTTTCTCTTATAAGCAAAGCCTTTTTTAGAAGTTCCTAAGCTCGCAATAGGTAAATTATTTGAAACTAGTAATTGTTGAATACAAGAAAACGCCATAATAGAAAAAAGAAAAGGAAGAACAAATTCTTACACAAAAAACACTAGGTAATATATAAATCAATATCGATATCTTGTAGATAACAACCCTAAGACATCTAGTGTAATTTATTTCCCATTCGGTGTACTCACGACGATTATTATTATTTTTCTCCGAAAAGCTACGCGAGCACATGAAATATTTAAACAGTTACAGATAACTCCGCCATTATCTACATTGTCTGTTTCGAGACTAGTGTGTTGTTTCTCAAGTGTACTATATTTAAAACTTGTTTACGTTAAAAAATATCTTCACGCAATTCCCAATACAGGGTAGATAGAGGTCTAGTCTAGACAATTAAGTCCCTTCAACCCACCTTCCACCGAAGATATTTTCGGGACAACGTGACAAGCCAACGATATAATACTTTTTTTGTTTACTTTAACTTGTTTAATAAAGAAATAGAGTGGCAGGGACAACATCAAATATATGGCTCTTATCCCAAAGTCAGTAGCTGTTGCACTTGTGTTATGGAAACGAAAACATCGAAGACCACAGCCACACCCGAGACAATGTAGAAAAAATGGTCTATGACTACCGGTGTGTACGCCACTTGACCACATAGGTTGCCATTGATTGGTGGAAATCGGTGTCTGACCGGAGGTCGATTTTTGCCCAAAGCCGAAGCCGATTAATTAATCAGCTATAGCAAAAACCTTCGGCCAAAAATGTTTCATACCACATTCCGCAATTACTTAGGTAGAACGTAATTTATTTATGCTAGAGTACTGCTCGTAGTATTAGGCCTGTTTTAGCCGAAGCAGAGTTATTCTAGCCGAAGATGACCGAAGCTGAAAGCTGAACCTTCGGTCGGGCACTCAGAGTTATATATTTAGATTAGATTCTTTCTCTCTATATAAACCGTCTGGATTATAACTAAAGTCAACTTTTTTTAATATTTTATTTGCAGAAACAAAATTATTTTATATTTACAATAATTATAAACTAAGAAATTACAATAATTGTACAACCCTAATGGTACATGAAGGTGCCATGGTACCAAGAACGCTGGCTGCGTTTCCACGTTGAATGACCAGACTTACTCATAATCGCTAAGCGAGAAAACAACCAGCCCTATTGTCAACAGCTGCTACGACTAGTCGTGGATGCAATTCCTTTGGAAACTGTATAGCACGAGGACCCTACGGACCGATCGTCTAAACACAAATGAAACAAATATACAGTCAAACTTACACCATTCAGCTGCCTCTAAGGCCCTTACCCTTGATGTGAGAGGCCGCCCGCTAATGTATCGCCGCAAATAGCGTCCCACACAAGAGCTTTGTCTCTCCTAAGGGACTAAAGTCAAGCCGTCAGGTCTGTTACCGTCCTCTCTAAAAATTCCACAGGGCTCTAAAGCCGAAGGAATATTTATGGACACTAGAGCCCTTAGGATGATTTCATTCAAGGAGCCGTGACGAGACAGACTGCCGGCGCTTATTTCGCATTTATAACGATATTGTTATTGATTTAAAAGTGTCAAGTAAAAGTGTAAGTTTCTATGTTTAGAAACTTACACTTTTATACTTATACTTGAGTATTAATACTTATTGAGTATTAATACTCAATAAGGCACTACGGTCGAAATTGTCGACGAATATGTATATCTGGGAGTGGCATCCTCGTATAGGCAAAGGGATGCTGACCTGAGAACGGATCACTATCTAGTGATTACTAAATTTAGGGGTCTGTTCACGGATTGCCGCTACCAGACGGCGATACCAGAACCACAGTCGGTCGGTAGCATCCAAAGCTGGAAGGTTCAGGAAGCGGACACTGGGGATAAATATCAAGCAAGGGTAGCCGAAAAGCTTGACATAATCGATGTCAGCAAAGAATGTGTGGAAGAAATATGGCAGAGCCTCATGGTAAGTGCAGCGTGTATGAACGTGTGTGAAACTGTTAAAAGAGGTAGAAGTAAAAAGGGTGACGCATGGTGGAATGACGAAGTAAAAGAAGCAGTAAATAAGAAGAAGAAAGCATGGATAGACTACTAAGCCTCTAGGAATGATAAGGATATGAGAGAGAAGATGAAAGAAAGATATAAGCTGCTAACACGAAAGTATTCATTGAGGAAGTGCGTGAAAGGTGTAGAATGAAAGCTGACGAAAGGTTGTCGCGCACCTTTAAGGGGAACTCCAAGCTCTTCTTGAAAGAGGTTGGAAGGCCCCGAAGTGGCGCGACAGCCTTAAGAATGAATAAAGTGCTTTCGCGAACCAATGACGTCCCACTTTCAAATAAATCGGACACATGCAGCGATGGAGTGAGTTTTATAGAGAAATGTATGCCTGCGATGATTTTTGTGAAGTATTCGGGGGTGACGCCGTAATCGGTACACAAGACTCGGACTTCGATGACGCTGAGGTCATCAGTATAAAAGAGATTGAATTTGCGATTAGAAGTATGAAATTGGTAAGGCTGAGGGACTAGACAGAGCTACTGCTGAAATGGTCAAGTATGGTGGGCCTCGTGTCTGGGACAGCTTTCATCTGCTGTGCAATTTGTGCTGGCGAACGAGGGCTGTTCCGAATGATTGGCGATCCGCGGTCATTGTGCCTTTTTATAAAGGTTCACATTTGCGGATGCTATCGGGCGATCAGCTTGACCAGTTTAGCAAGTGAAGTTTACGCGGAGGTTATGACTCGTAGGATGTAAGAGAAATCGGAAAGATTTTTATGGGAGGCACAATCTGGAAGAGGATGCATGAGGACAACCAGAGGATTTTCTGTGCTTTTGGTGATCTTGAAAAGGCATTTGATAAGGTTGTACGGAAGAAAATGTGGATGTATTGGTATGGAGTAGATGGCCCTCTGCTAAGGGCTGTTCAGTCGCTCTATTGTGACTGCAAAGCCTGTGTACGGGTAGGGCATGACCTGTCCATGTTTAACGTCCAAACGGGCCTAAAACAGGGTTGTGTTATGTCCTCTGTTCGTACTGTATCTCGACAGCTGTGTACAAAAAACTGAAAGATAGTTGTTTGGGTGTGAAAATGGGTGACATAAAAGTAAATTGTCCGCTGTATGCCGATGACGCAGTGCTTATTGCACCGTCACAGGCAGAACTGCAAGCATTAGTCACGTGTATGAAAGAGGAAAGTGAAAATAAAGGTCTCCGTTTGAATGCTAATAAAACTAATGTTCTTGTATTTGAAAAGAACGAACGAAGTATGAAATATGGGTAAATAAGGAATGTCTAGAGCAGGATAATGAGATTGTGTACTTGGGCAGTGCTTTTCGCCGGGATGGAAGATGTGATATAGATTTGGACAGGCGTGTCGCTGCCGGAAACAAGGTCAACGGTGCCCTGACTGCGTTAGTCCAAAGGCAAGGCGTGGTGAAAAATGCACGCCTTGCGATACATAACGCAGTGCTGGTAGCGAAACCTGGGTATGCCAGAAGAAGCATAAAAGCAGGTTGAATGCAGTGGAGATGCGATCTCTTCGTAAAATGTGCGGCGTTTCCTTGGCCGACCGGAAGCGAAACAAAGAGATTCGCAACATGGTAGGTTTGAAAGATGACCTTATCACTAAAGTTGATAAGGGCGTGCTTCGATGGTTTGGGCACGTTGAGCGAATGAGCGAAGACCAAATGGTGAAGAAAATATATAGCGAAAGTTAATATTAAAAGGCGTCGCGGTAGGCCGAGACTAACTTCCGAAGACCATGTGAGCAAATTGCTCAAAGAGGGGATGGTCAAGAGTACTCGGATACCTCGACGTGCATGTATGAAGAAAATGATGAATCTGAAAGAAGCGAAACAAGTATGTAAGGATCGTGACACTTGGCGATCTGTTCTCTCTGGCTACCCCGTCAGGGATTGTGCGTGAAGATAAATAAATATAAATAAATAAAAAAAATGTGTCGGACGACCCCCCACGAGATGGAGTGACAACTTGCAAAATGTTGCGGGAAGTCGGTGGATGCAGGTGGCTGGGGATCATTCGTTGTGGAAAGCTTTGGGGGAGGCCAATGTTCAGCAAAGGACTCTTGATAGGCTGTAAAGAAGAAGAAGAGAAGGCAAAAGTGGCTGAACGAATGTGAATAAAATTAAGCACACAGAGTTTTTATGACTCGTAATTCCCTCAAGATCCTTGAATTTTCCGGAGAAAATATACGTATCCCTAATCCAACAAATCTTTGTCTGGCAAGTTTTTTTTCAAGTTCAAGTCCTTAACGCAGGACACGTGCATTTCTCCGGGAAAATTGGGATCAATTTTCCCGATAACCCGTGGACGAAATCGCGGACAGAAAAGAGTCTCAAAAATATTAAAGCAAAGGCCAGTATGCGTGTATTATTTTGTATTATTATTATAAAATTTCACATGACACACCAACACAAACATTACGTCAACCTTTGAGTTGATTAAAATCTATTGTAAGCGGAATATTCCTTTGAGAGAACTACAATATCGCATAAATAATACCACGCGTCTATATGGACGGTGCGAGCACACTAGAGTAGCCATACAAAACGCCTTAGAGAGTGATATTGTCTGCTTTATGAAATTGACGATATTTTTTTTAATATTTTTTAAACTCAAATTAGGCGATTAAAACATAAAAGTCACGACAGCCGAGTGCTTGGGTGATCGGAATTGGAGACTAAAGACCCGAGTTCGATCCCCAGGTGGCAGGCTCGTACGAATTTATTAATTGTACCTGTATAGTTCTAAATCTAATATATAGTTTTAAAGGCTGTAATACTGTAATATGTGAGATGAAATAAACGCAGTATTATTTATTATAATTTTATTTTTTTCATAAAAACTTATGTAGTATTTATTGTCCCATTATATTGTTGTTGTTAGCTGTCCCAAAAAATGCCTTCGGTAGAAGTTGTGTCGAAGGTGGACTTAACTGTCAAGACCTTTAAGTCACGATGGTCGAGTGGTTGGGTGGTCGGAATTTCGAGTCAAGAGACCCGAGTTCGATCCCCAGGTGGCAGGCTCGTACCAATGGGTTTTTCAGAAACTTATGTACACATATATCTATGGCTTGGATATAAAGATGGCGAAGGGCTCACCACCTGTCACGTTGTCCCGAAAATATCTTCGGTGGAGGGTGGGTCAAAGGGACTTAATTGTCTAGACTGGACCTCTGTGTACCCTACTGGGAATTGCGTGAAGACATTTATTATTTGTTTATTCTGTCTACACCCGTATTGGGAATAGCGTGAAGGATTTTTTTTAATGGACCGATCGGGTTTATGTCGCATGTTTGTGATTTTTTTATGACAAATTGTGGCAAACAACCAGCTCAGATGTTGGTTAAGTGATTCACATAAATACATAACTGTTTAAGGGTTGGTGAAAAGGTTTGGCATAATCACCACTCTTAGCAAGGGGTTGGCAATCGCAGTACCGAGATGCTTTCTTATGGGAGATGCCCACATACACAGGACTGCCTTAAGATGTTGGTTAAGTGATTCACATAAATACATAACTGTTTAAGGCAGTCCTGTGTATGTGGGCATCTCCCGTAAGAAAGGGAAATAAAAATTATATTCAAAATACTATTTTTAATATAACAGAGAGACTGTTATTATTTTTGTGCAATTGTATTGATTTTAAAGCATATAAGTTATGCGAAACTTTTTGTTATTAAATTAAAGAGAAAAATTTTTAAAAATTCAACTGATTCCTGTCAGTGTCAGATGAAATTTAAAAAAAAATCTTCTCTTTAATTTAATAATTCTTTATTTTTGTACGTCCCAATTATTTTAGATGACGAATTGCGCCTCGAGCTGTATCTGCAAAAGAAACATGCACGCCATTGTGCGACCGGTCTATGAAGATATATAAATATAAATAAAGTTATGGCGTTTTATGACGCCTTTACAAGCGTCGGCAGTTCTTTGAAGTAAGGCTGCGAACTCATTAGAGGATAGCGAAGGAATATCGGAAGGAAAATAACTCGAAGCATTACATAATACGACGATCTCCATTGTCGAGTGGCGTTCACAACGTTCTTTATGGTGTCCGGTTCAAGCTTCATGGTTCTGTTCTGTCATCTTCGTTTGGTTCATCGTGGACAGGTCAATGTTGAAAATCACTTTTTCTACATTATCTCTGGCCTGGTTTCTGACTCCATACTACAAGTGCTTCAGTTGTTTACTTTAGGATCTGATCAATTTATATGATGTTGTCCATATGTACGTGTGTTTTTATTAATATTATACTAAGTATGATTTTAAGCTGTGGCCTTGTCTGTTATAAAACATAACGAAGCATTAGACAGCAACGAAGGTTAACCTGGCACTCTATAATTAATAAGGCCTGGGTAACTTGAAGATATTTCCCTTTCTCTTGGGAAAATCGGCGTACAAAAAAATTAAAAACACTCTTGAGTAAAATGTAAATACCTGTCAAAATTCAAAGTAAATACCATTGAATTGATACTCCATGTTATCGACTACTATTCGAGTTTCGTGGTTACTAACATATGAATGTTGTATTTTTTATATGTATGGATTAGTCGTCCGGACCTGCGTTGTCTTGTCCGAATATTTTTTTTCAATTTTCAAATGATTATCAAGAGCATTAACAAAATATGATATAAATGCAAAAAAGAGTAAATATATCAGAAGAATCAATTACATGTTACTGGAAATGTAAGTATGTTATTTAATTGTTGTTAGAGGATAATGATTTCCGTATTTCTAACTGATTAATGTATCAATTAGCGGCAAACTGTAACTAATTCTACTTCTGTTGGAGGTTGCCGCTAGCACATTAATTTTTCCCAAATATCCTACTTCTCCGGGCGGGTTTTTTAACTTTTTCCTGTCAATTACTAATATCTACCGAATAGAACCTATCCGAAGTAAAGTCATACTCATTATGTCAACTGATTATATTTTATAAATATTGTGTCAGCTACAATAATACAAACGAATACCAATTTACGAAATATGCAAAAAAAAATATACATACTCCATACTATACACGTGTATAGAAGATTTCTCAGAGACGACAACTTTGCACGTAGATAAACTTGTACATATGGGCATTGCGCCCATTAGTGGTTTTAGAGATAGATTTTCCTTATTAAATTCAAATTAAGTTCAGCATAACTAATATGCTAAAAATAACAATCAAAATCATTGGTATTAAAATGTATAAAACAAGTGAAAAACGTTTATACTAAACTAGTAGAATATTCTTATTTAGTAAAAAAAGTCACGATAGCCGAGTTGTTGGGTGGTCGGAATTTCGAGTCGAGAGACCAGAGTTCGATCCCCAGGTGGCAGTACCAATGAGTTTTTCAAAAAACTAATGTACGTATTTCATCGTTGGCTTGGACATAAAGACGGCGATGGGCTCACCACCTGTCACGTTGTCCCGAAAATATCTTCGGTGGAAGGTGGGACAAAGGGACTTAATTGTCTAGACTTGACCTCTGTCTACCCTCTACGATTAACCCCTATTTATATGGCAAAACAACGTTTGCGGGGTCAGCTAGTAAATAAATATTCCATTTTACGTAATCTCTCATCTCATCACCATGGCACTGGCGTTAGCGCATGGAAGCGTATAAAAGATGACTTGTTATCATTCAGCGCACGCGCACGCGCACTGAACACGCCGCCAGCGCAGGCGAATGTCGGAGAGCTGGCACGCAATCCGATGATTTGCAAGTTATGCGAGAGCATGCCTCGCAAACGAACGTAACCTGTATCGTATTCAAAGCGAGCAGCTATTATCAAAATATACATCTAAACGTAATGTTATTTTAAACACCTCGCTAGAGCTTTCCCGGGTTTTGTTTGTTATTTAAATTATACTTCTTTTGACGTTTTCACGTACATACGTAACGACCTGTTACATTTGCGCAGTAAAAGGCTGATAAAACAAAACCGCAGAAAGAACATTTGCAGTATGTGCTCTGCTACCCTTGCAAAGCAGAAGGTTGAGGCGGGTTACTTAGACGCACATAAAAGTTCACTGCAGGAAATAGGCCGCTCCCGAAAACGATTTATTTATTTATCTTATAAATAAATAAATCCTTTTTTCCTGACGGGGTAGGCAGAGAGTTCAGATCGCCAAGTGTCACACCTCTCGCTTCTTTCAGATTCATCATTTTCTTCATTCATGCACATCTAGGTATCCGAGTTCTCTTAACCCTCCCCTCTTCGAGCAGTTTGCTCAAATAGTCTCGGCCTAACTCGTCACCTTTTAATATCAACTTTCGCGTTGTATATTTTCTTCACCATTCGGTCTTCGCTCATTCGCTCAACGTGCCCAAACCATCGAAGCACGCCCTTATCAATTTAAGTGATAAGGTCCTCTTTCAAACCATATTGCGAATCGCTTAGTTTTGGAGGGTTTGCTCAAGGAGCATTACATTTGCTATTTTGGATTTGGGATCATTATACCAGATATCTCGCACCTTTGACGCTGCTACCCGTCACCTGTATATTTATTTTTGTTCTGATATACCTCCGTGATGGTTATCCTGCCTGCTGCCAGCTTCTAATAAGACTCAAAAGGTCATTATTCTCACGAACGTCTCTTACGACACCCACGGGATCAGAGTGGGTGATACTTTCGCCGCCACCACACAGCAAGTTAATGCGTTTAAAGAATAAATTAATTGTTTAGAGCTGCAACCGTTCTTTTTAACTGTTAAACCAACCCAATTTTAAGCAGCCCCTTATTAAACGCAAACGCTTATTAAAGTTTTATAACGTATAGACACACCCTATAAAGTATTGTATGTATACCATATAAGTTCATGCCTATATAAGTTCATTGCAGGACATAGACCTCTCCCATAGGGCGGATTTGCCTTAATCGCCACGCTTGGCAAGCGGATCGGCAATCGCAGTACCTGACCTCTCGCATTTCTGACGCTGCTGCCCAGTTTCGGTCTGATATTTTATGAGATAGTTATTCCGCCATCTTACTGTTGCCATAACGATATTCAAGGCTGTTTCCCTTAGTCGCCTCTTACGAAACTCACGGGAAGAAAGGGAGTGGCAATATTCTTACGCCGTTACCACACCGTATGGGGGGGGGGGGAGGATTCCCATAAAAGATAAAACAATAAAAAATGGGGTTAACTAAGGTGTTTCTTTCGAATGTTTCGTCGCCGTTAGATTACGTCTCTTTTTACGTCTTATTACGTCTCTTTACGAAACGGTGGTAGATTAAAAAATGTCAATCGATGGAGGATGATTTGATGCGGTTTTTGATACAGGTTATTACAGGAAAATAAGAACACTGTTTACTTTTAACGTTTATTTGCAGAGTAATATAAACTTTTGATTTATTTGATTTATTAATAAATACTTGTTAAATAACTATATAAACACAGGTAACCCTACACATACAATTTTTATAAAAATATATATCATTAAGACCTGCACAGACAACATTTGTTACTACAGCACGAATACACTGAAGAACCAAATTTTACAATTTGATAATATGACAGCATTGTCACAGATTAAACGCACAGCGATTGTTGGCTGATATATTAGCTGAATTTACGAAATTAAAAAAATAATTCATAATAATAATAATAATAAATGTTTTCGGAGTTTTAAAAGTTTTTACAGTGCGTTCTGCCAGTCACCACTAATGTTACACTTTTGTACATTATGTGATTTAATTCTATAAATAATAAATAAATAAATATCTTCACACAATTCCCAATACAGAGGTAGACAGAGGTCTTAGTCTAGACAATTAAGTCCCTTTGATCCACCTTCCACCGGAGATATTTTCAGGTAACGTGACAGGTGGTGAGTCCGTGGCCGTCTTTCAGTCCACGCTGACGATATAATTCGTACATAACTTTTTTGAAAAACCATTGGTACGAGCCTGCCACCTGTGGATCGAAGTCGGGCCTCTCGACTCGAGATTCCGACGGTAATCAGTCGGTAATAAATTGATTGTCTATGCCCAAAGAGCTAAGCACTATGGAATATGCCACGCGAAAGGAATAAGGTTCGTTGTATACAATTTTGAAGGACAAACACGAGTCTTACTCATCATCTGTGCAGGCCTTTATGTTGACATTTGACAAACAAAATGTGAGGTACAATACATTTTCGTAATTCGCAATTGCACAGACGCGACATCCGCGGGAAGAAATAGAATACCACTCGTATTCTTAAATGTTATACTCATATATATCCTCAAAGGCCAACTGTAGTACTGTTTTATTTTCAATGGGTAAATGTCAGTGTTAACTCAGCACAAGACACATCATTCCATTATTTATGGATTCATAAAGACACTTCATTGTGGAAAGTTTAGGGAAGGCCTATATTCAGCAGTTGAATTCTCGATACGCTGTGAAGAAGAAGAAGAAGAAAAAGTAAAAGAAGAAGAAAGATACTTAAAATTCTTTACAAAATAATAATTATAACTTATCACAGTAATAATTCGTGGGAAGCATCTCATATTGTATGTATTCATTGTAATTAGTATAATTGTATAAGTATGATAGCCTTAAAATGAAAACTACGCCCAAACATTTACAACATATATTGTTCCGGAGACATTTTTTTGTAGTGACTACCCCATTCGCTGTGTGAGTGGGCTTGAGTGTTACAATGGAAAATACAATGTGTGTGAGTGTGTGTATGACTGTTTCTGTGTGTGTGCGTATAAAAAATATAAGAGACACGCAGTTTTCAAAATAAGGGAAACGTCAATATTTCTACGCAATACATCGGTTTTTCTAATGGACAATAGCCATATTTAGATATGCGAATTATTCATAGGTACTATTTACTCGACTACACAGAAAGAGGTTTTCCGTATCGCCTTATTCATCAAGCCTGTAAATGTAATTCAGTATTACTACTGCAATAGTAATGCAATAAAAATGGCGATCGATGAATGTTATGTATGTTACTTATATCGATAAATAAATGATTTGATTTTGCAATATTCATATTTCGAAATACTAAGCGCATATTTTGTTACTCAGGCAGTATTTCACGATCACTATTGTTTAATTTTCTCTCTTAGGTGCCCTTAAATACAATTATAACTAAGTTACCATTATAAATTAATTAAGTCTAACATTTCGTGAGGCAACACTAGACATGATCAAATTTAAACAAATCTATTCACATTCGACTGTACATGTATCGTTACTGATTAAGTAAAAATTACTAAAATGTAATAAGATGTTATTGTGGCAACACTAACATGACGTCAGCGCAGCAGCTCGGCACTATGACGGCATCATACCCTGGCTCCGCTTCCACTGGGCCCCCTGGCGCCTGCTGTGGTTGCCACGGGAGGACTTGTGCTTCTCTTTCCTATCTCTGTTCACGAGGACCTCCTTCTCTTGACCCTGACCCTTAGGTTTGCCCGTGACGTCTGTATTGCTGTAATAAAAAAATTATTCATGATGATGTCATATGCAGTAAAGTAAAGCATGGGGGTTTTTATTCGGACTTCCAAATTCATGTTATTGACTTGGTACTTAACGAAGTAACCTCTTGAATATTTATATCTTCACGCCCTTTCCATTACAGGGGTAGACAGAGGTCTAGACAATTAAGTCCTTTCGACTCACTACCCACCGAAGACATTTTTGTGACAAGTTAGGTGAGCTGAATAAATAGATTTATAAAATAAATGATGGCGATGGCGTTATGGTATCAATATTTCATAGCTGTAAATTAATGAAATTAGAGCTGGAAGTTAGAATACCTTCCGGTGTATGTCACCAATGCTGTAACAGGCATGAAATAAAGAGAGAGATTTAAAATTTCAACTGATGCGTGTAGGACACGGTGGCTCGAAATAAGAGAGTTGCCACGATACGGTAGAGGTCGTGGGTTCGAATCCAGTCCGCGTCTGTTGATTTTTTAAGTTTATCTTTAATTTAATAACAAACTGTTCAAACATAGCTTCTCAGCTTTAAAACAAAACAGTAAAAATTATTCATTAAATTGCTTTAATAAACTAGTTAACAGGTCAAGAATATTCTCAGTAGCCAATGCAGCTTTAACCGAAAAATTAAGACTCGTTCGTAATCCCGGGGACTCAGGGAAGCTTTACTTCTGTAAAGCTTCCCTGAGTCCCCGGTAGTGTAAGTAGGGTGGTCTGAATTTTGTGTCTAAAGACCCGAATTCAATCCCCAAGGCTCTTACTGATGGGTTTTTAAAAAAAAACTCTTTAAGTATAATTAACGTCGTTGGCTTGGACATTGAGACGGCGACGGGCTCACCACCTGTCACCCGAAAAATGTCCTCGGTGAAAGGTGTGTCTACCACTATACTGGGAGTATGGGTATGACCAAGGGGGGAAGTGGTGAGCAACTCGACTGTACGGACCGCGGCGCGTGCGGCCGGCCCCCCCTCCCCCTCCGCGCGTGGAAGCTGGCCTCCCTCCTCGCTCGGATCTCCTCGGGGTTCGCGCAGAAATCCATCCTGTTCCTATTCGCATTGGGCTCCTCCTCCTCGCTCTGCCTAGGCTCCTCCTCATCGTCAGACTCCTCCGACTGTTTGGAAATGAGAGCGATACTTTTAAGACGCTATATATAAGACTCTATGCTATATTTCAACAGTGGTAGAGCCACGCATCAGCTCTGTTGTTGCATGAATGGGCCGGCTCGACCGGGGAAGTACCACGACCTCACAGAATACCGGCGTGAAGTAGAAGTTTATGAAACTTCTGCGTTTCGTCTGGTGAGTGCAGGTAACAGGAGGCCCCTACCCAAACATTCTGAGGGGGGGGCATTTCTCAAAGGCCGGCAACGCATGTGCTATGCCTCCGGTATTGCAGATGTTCATGGGCGGCGGTAATCACTTACCATCACGTGAGCCACCTGCTCGTTTGCTTCCTTTTTCTATAAAAAAATATTTGACGACCTCCGTAGAGGAGTGGCGTACACGCCGGTTTTTGTGTCGTCAGTTCTGAGCTCCCGAGTTCGATTGCCGGTCAGGTTGATATAGTAAACACACTTTTTCTACACTTTCACGGGTCTGTGTGTTTGTGGTTAGTATCTTCGTTGTTCTTCGTCGTTACTTTGGGATCATAGAAATGTGTGTGATGTTGTCCCTATCTTTGTATGTTTCTATGAAACTATACTCCATTGATTAATACCCAGTAGATTGTCTAATGTACGACATGACTTCTTCGAAGTTTAGCCATAATCGCCATGTAAGAGATTGGCGATCGTAGTACCAGATGCTTTGTGAGTGTTTGTGTAGTGTTTGTTATTGATTTGGTAGTATTTGAGACGATTATCGCGCCAGCTGTCGGCGGTATCAAATGATATTTTCTGAGCTTTTACCCTTGGATTTATAATTTATCAGATTATGAATTTGACGAGAGAAGTATGTATGGATCGTGACACTTGGCGATCTGTTCTCTCTGGGGCAACCTTAGGGGTATTCAAGAACTGTGCGCGAAGATAAATAAATTTCAAGTTAGTCGCCTCTTACGACACCCGCGGAAAGAAAAGATGTAGTAAAGTCTTATACTACACAATAAATCCACGTGAGTTCGATCGCCAGGCGCAAAACTAATGTACGATTTAAATCGTTGGCGTAGATATATAAAGACGGCGACAGGCTTACCATTTGTCTCGTCGTACCAAATTAAGCTTCGGTGAAATGTGAGTCGAAGGGTCTACACTGTCTGTTCGATATTAAACGAGTTTAAATGACTAAAGAGTGTATCTATAATGTATTTTTGTCTATTGTTAGATTTATAAATAAATATCTTCACGCAATTCCCAATACAGGGGTAGACAGAAGTCAAATCTAGACAATTAAGTCCCTTTGACCCACCTTCCACCGAAGATATTTTCGGGACAACGTGACAGGTGGTGAGCCTGTCGCCGTCTTTATGTCCAAGAAAACGATGAAATTCGTACGTAAGTTTTTTGAAAAACTCATTGGTACTGCCACCTGGGGATCGAACTCGGGTATCTCGACTCGAAATTCCGACCACCCAACAACTCGGCTATCGTGACTTCTTCTATTGTTAGATTTATGGGTTTTTTTTTCACTTATTAACATGGACCACAACACTTATTAACATGGAAAACAGGTTAACAATACATTATTAAATTAAAAGAGAGACACAAATAAAAGAGAATATCATTGTGAACCCAACACTGATGGTCACAGCTTTGATTATAAACTAAAAGGAGCAAATAAACGCATGGGTAAACTTAACAAAATATGTACATTTAAAAGTTATATTAGCGTGAAATATAGCAATTATTTCTGTGTGTATGTGTGCATGTGCATGCGTGTAAACATTTTATGTATGTGCGTGTGTATACTTGCATCCAGTAAGTGTGAAATCTTTATTATATTAAATTATTAATGCAGTGTATTATCTTACTCCTATAAATACAGGGGCCGAAGGTAAATATGTCAATTTCATTGAATTTGTTGTGAGTGGACAACATACGATTGATGGGACACCTAACTCCAGCATTAGTTCTATAGTGCGGTAGCAAATAAATCATGATTACGCGTGGATCGCATGAGTGGCCTTGATGAAATTTTATAATCTAATTCATTGGTAAGTTCAATACAATTAAATTTGTTATGGCATATATTGTATAAAATCACTGCATCTAATTGAATGCGTCTAGATTTTAAGGCTAAAAATTTATATTCGTATAATAAGTTTTTATAAAATAGTCGTTTTTTATTGCATTTATAGTCAATATACCTAAGAAATTTCTTTTGTACTCTTTCGATATTGTTTATATAGGTATAGTAAATAGGACTGCAAATAGTCACTGCATATTCTAGTTGGGGTCTTACTAGCGATTTAAATAAATACAAATATGTAGTAGGATCATTGAAAAATTCTCCGGAGCGAATAACAAAGCCATACATTTTTTACGTCTTATTAACAATATTTTCTATATGTATATCAAAAAGTAATTTAGAATCTAGAGTAATTCCAAGATTCATAACTATGTTGTTTGTTTCAAGAATGGCATCGCAAAGATTATATTGATATGTAACATAATTCTTTTTTTTTTTTTTGGTAAAAGTTTTGCTCTTACATTTATTGAGACTAAGTTCTAGCTTATTTTCATAGCAGTATGCAGAAAAATTAATAAGATCCTCCTGAAATCTTTTGTAGTCATCTGAATTATTAATAACCGAATAAATCTTTAGGTCGTCTGCATACAGTAAGAAGTTACAAAACTTAAAACACTTGTTGACATCATTTATAAATAACAGAAATAACAAGGGACCTATAATGGAACCTTGCGGTACTCCAGAAGGGACGGGTTTATAATTGGATTCATAGCCCTTGAATACAACTTTTTGCGTTCTATTAGTTATATATGATTTAAACCAACGCCAAAGATTACCTCTTATACCATTGAAAGCCAATTTTTCAAGTAGTATTTTATTTGTTAATGTTTGCCACACTGCTCTATTTTCTTTACCATTGAAATCGTTATGTGGTGTGTGAAAACAGAATTAATCAGAAAAATAGTGTGTCATTTAATAATTAAACAAAAGGGTAGCTACCCACCAGGTCGGGTGTTCGTGACCTGGGGAGGACGTCTCCTACACAAGTGTGCGCTATCGGTAATCGTATATATACTTGTAATTTTGTGAACTTCTATAGCGCGATATACTCCTCGATCGCTGCATCCTGCATCCGCCACTAGCGAGCTTCCAACACGGAAACATAGATGTCGCCACACAACTAACAATATCACACACACATTCAATTGGCCCCCAACACTGTCCGACTCTTCCGGCTCCGGCGACCCCTGCGCACAGAGATGCCGGTCCGTCCCACCCTCACCTGTGGGCATGCACCCTCACCTGTGGGCATGCACCCTCACCTGTGGGCATGCACCCTCACCTGTGGGCCGCGGCGCGCGAGCACCCTGGGGGTGACGAGGGGGCGACGCGCCCCGTCCGGCCCGTCGGGGGGCGCCGCGCCCTCCGAGTCGTACGTGTCGTCGTACTCGTCGGAGTACATCGCCGCGTCGTCGCACACGAGGCTGGAATTACAATTTTTATAGAAGAGGGAGGCAAACGAGCAGGTGGCTCACAGGTGATGGTAAGTGATTACCGCCGCCCATGAGCACCCGCAATACCAGAGGCATAGCAGATGCGTTGCCGGCCTTAGAGTCCACCCCCCCCCCCCAGAATTAGAGAGACTTCTACTTCACGCCGGTGTTCTGCGAGGTCGTGGTACTTCCCCGGTCGAGCCGGCCTATTCATGCAGCAACAAAAGCTGACGCGTGGCTCTACCACTGTTCAATTATTATACATACACATTAAATCACTGGCCACTAAGATGGCGACAATGGTTACGAAGTTAAAGCCTGTCATGTTTACGAAATTTGGCTCCAAAGAACTAATTCCTCTGGCTATCCCATGATTTATTAATTTATTATACACTTATTTAAGCTATACAAGTTATATCTCAATAAACCGGTTAAGCTGTATTTTACAGTTTCTAGACATCTATGTTTGAACTTGATAAAAAAATTTTCTGTATTTCAAACAACTGCGTTTTTCCCATACACAATATACAATTGTAATCTAATAGAATATACTACAACATACATACATACATAACGGGCTGTTAAAGTCCACTGCAGGACATAGGCCTCTCCCATAGAGAGAATTTGCCATAATCGCCATGCTTGGCAAGCAAATTGGCGATCGCAGTACCAGACCACACGCACTGTGACGCTGCTGCCCATCTTCGGTCTGATTATTTTGATCTGATATTTTTAGAGATGGTTATCCCGCCATCTATCGGTTTCCATAATGATATTCAAGGCACTTTCCCTTAGTCGCCTCTTACGACACCCACGGGAAGAAAGAGAGTCGCAATATTATACGCCGTTACTTCACGGCACCATTACCACACGGCATACACCATACTTATATTTTAATTGAAAAACGAATAATTCTACTGTGTATTGTGAATTATGACCTCCCGATTTGACACTGAGAGCATGTGTGTGTTTAGTTGAAAGTGTGTGTATGTGAATGAGAAAATGTGTGAGAGGGTGTGTGAAAATACTACTAATTGCTGCATGCAGGAAAATTATAAAAATAAATAAAATAGAAAATGTATGAAGATAAATTTAAAAGTCATGATAGCCGAGCGATTGGGTGGTCGGAATTTCGACTCAAGAGACTGAGTTCGATCCCCATGTGGCAGTACCAATGAGTTTTTCAAAAACTTATGTACGAATTTCATCGTTGGCCTGGACATAAAGACGGCGACGGGCTCACCACCTGTCACGTTGTCCCGAAAATATCTTCGGTGGAAGGTGGGTCAAAGGGACTTAATTGTCTAGACCAGACCTCCGTCTACCCCCCGTATTGTGAATTGCGTGAAGATATTTATGTTACAAATTTAAAGAATACAAACTCACTTATATTTGCTGTAGATGTCGCTGCGGCTCCTCACGTCGGTCTTGTCGTCCAGCATGGCCGCCAGGTCTCTGTACTTGCCGCGCCTCTTGCCCAGATGCAGCCTCCCGAGGTCCACGTCGTCGCGGGTCATCAGGTCGAACTGGTCCCCGTCGAACACGTTCAGCCTCTGTATCCCGGTCTCCAGGAACCTCTGGTCGAGCGGATCTTCCGGGATTATCGGCAGGGAGCGATCAATGGCTGCAAGGTGTGAATGAAATATCTACACGGCATTCCCGATGCTCGGGTCGAGGAGGTCTAGATAATTTCGACACAATTTTCACTGAAGACACTTTTTTTTTTTGGGAAAATTTAATATGCGGTGAACCCTTCGTCGTCTTTATGTCCAAGCCAACGATGTGAATCGTACGTAACTTTTTAAAAAAAACCCTAAGAAAATAACGACAAATAAATATAAATAAATATCTTTACGCTATTCCCAATACAGGGGTAGACAGAGGTCAAGTCTAGACAATTAGGTCCCTTTGACCCACCTTCCACCGAAGATATTTTCGGGACGAGTAGTCACGATAGCCGAGTTGTTGGGTGGTCGGAATTTCGAGTCGAGAAACCCGAGTTCGATCCCCAAGTGGCAGTACTAATGAGTTTTTCAAAAACTTATGTACGAACTTCATCGTTGGCTTGGACATATAGGCGGCGACGATCTCACCACCTGTCACGTTATCCCGAAAATAACGACGACGTTTATTATAACTTTTCCATCTTATTTATTATTATTTTTAAAGACGGCGACGGGATCACCACCTGTCACGTTGTCCCGAAATATCTTCGGTGGAAGGTGGGTCGAAGGGACTTAATTGTCTAGACTAGACCTCTGTCTACCCCTGTATTGGGAATTGCGTGAAGATATTTATTTATTTATATGTATAAAAATAACTCAACATCATCCACATACCTTTCAAAGGCTCAGCCAAATTATCCTCCAAAAGACTATTTATGACTCTCTCAGTGTTAAACCCGTAGTGCTGTAAGCATTTCAAAATGAATCCGTCGCCTAAATGTGGCAAGATATCTTTCACTTCGCTTATTAAAGATTCCTCTTTCACGTTATCCGGTATTTCGTTGTCTGTGGACGGGCCTGCTTCTATATTGTCTGTGGTTTCAATATGGCCGTTTGTTAGAGACACCTTTTGTGCAGCGAGCGTATCTTCTGGTATCGCTTCGTCCAAATTGGAATATATCGCTTGTAATATAAAATCAGTCTTAACCGTGTCTCTGTGTTTGTGCTAAGTAAATATATGTTTAACACAATAAATAGGCTAACGGTGTGGATGGAATACTGCATAAATATATTCATAACGTTAGTTTGAAGTGAATAGTAAATAAATATCTTCACGCAATTCCCAATACAGGGGTAGACAGAGGTCAAGTCTAGACAATTAGGTCCCTTTGACCCACCTTCCACCGAAGATATTTTCGGGACGAGTAGTCACGATAGCCGAGTTGTTGGGTGGTCGGAATTTCGAGTCGAGAAACCCGAGTTCGATCCCCAAGTGGCAGTACTAATGAGTTTTTCAAAACTTATGTACGAACTTCATCGTTGGCTTGGACATATAGGCGGCGACGATCTCACCACCTGTCACGTTGTCCCGAAATATCTTCGGTGGAAGGTGGGTCGAAGGGACTTAATTGTCTAGACTAGACCTCTGTCTACCCCTGTATTGGGAATTGCGTGAAGGTATTTATTTATTTAAATATATGTTTAACACAATAAATAGGCTAACGGTGTGGATGGAATACTGCATAAATATATTCATAACGTTAGTTTGAAGTGAATAGTAAATAAATATCTTCACGCAATTCCCAATACAGGGGTAGACAGAGGTCAAGTCTAGACAATTAGGTCCCTTTGACCCACCTTCCACCGAAGATATTTTCGGGACGAGTAGTCACGATAGCCGAGTTGTTGGGTGGTCGGAATTTCGAGTCGAGAAACCCGAGTTCGATCCCCAAGTGGCAGTACTAATGAGTTTTCAAAACTTATGTACGAACTTCATCGTTGGCTTGGACATATAGGCGGCGACGATCTCACCACCTGTCACGTTATCCCGAAAATAACGACGACGTTTATTATAACTTTTCCATCTTATTTATTATTATTTTTAAAGACGGCGACGGGATCACCACCTGTCACGTTGTCCCGAAAAGATCTTCGGTGGAAGATGGGTCGAAAGGACTTAATTGTCTAGACTAGACCTCTGTCTACCCCTGTACTGGGAATTGCGTGAAGGTATTTATTTATTTATATGTATAAAAATAACTCAACATCATCCACATACCTTTCAAAGGCTCAGCCAAATTATCCTCCAAAAGACTATTTATGACTCTCTCAGTGTTAAACCCGTAGTGCTGTAAGCATTTCAAAATGAATCCGTCGCCTAAATGTGGCAAGATATCTTTCACTTCGCTTATTAAAGATTCCTCTTTCACGTTATCCGGTATTTCGTTGTCTGTGGACGGGCCTGCTTCTATATTGTCTGTGGTTTCAATATGGCCGTTTGTTAGAGACACCTTTTGTGCAGCGAGCGTATCTTCTGGTATCGCTTCGTCCAAATTGGAATATATCGCTTGTAATATAAAATCAGTCTTAACCGTGTCTCTGTGTTTGTGCTAAGTAAATATATGTTTAAAAGGCGGCGACGGGATCACCACCTGTCACGTTGTCCCGAAATATCTTCGGTGGAAGGTGGGTCGAAGGGACTTAATTGTCTAGACTAGACCTCTGTCTACCCCTGTATTGGGAATTGCGTGAAGGTATTTATTTATTTAAATATATGTTTAAAAGGCGGCGACGGGCTCACCACCTGTCACGTTGTCCCGAAATATCTTCGGTGGAAGGTGGGTCGAAGGACTTAATTGTCTAGACTAGACCTCTGTCTACCCCTGTATTGGGAATTGCGTGAAGGTATTTATTTATTTATATGTATAAAAATAACTCAACATCATCCACATACCTTTCAAAGGCTCAGCCAAATTATCCTCCAAAAGACTATTTATGACTCTCTCAGTGTTAAACCCGTAGTGCTGTAAGCATTTCAAAATGAATCCGTCGCCTAAATGTGGCAAGATATCTTTCACTTCGCTTATTAAAGATTCCTCTTTCACGTTATCCGGTATTTCGTTGTCTGTGGACGGGCCTGCTTCTATATTGTCTGTGGTTTCAATATGGCCGTTTGTTAGAGACACCTTTTGTGCAGCGAGCGTATCTTCTGGTATCGCTTCGTCCAAATTGGAATATATCGCTTGTAATATAAAATCAGTCTTAACCGTGTCTCTGTGTTTGTGCTAAGTAAATATATGTTTAAAAGGCGGCGACGGGCTCACCACCTGTCACGTTGTCCCGAAAATATCTTCGGTGGAAGGTGGGTCGAAGGGACTTAATTGTCTAGACTAGACCTCTGTCTACCCCTGTATTGGGAATTGCGTGAAGGTATTTATTTATTTAAATATATGTTTAACACAATAAATAGGCTAACGGTGTGGATGGAATACTGCATAAATATATTCATAACGTTAGTTTGAAGTGAATAGTAAATAAATATCTTCACGCAATTCCCAATACAGGTGTAGACAGAGGTCTAGTTAACAAAGTCCTCCGACGCACCTTCCACCGTAGATATTTTTGGGACAACAGGACAGGTGGTGAGCCCGTCGCCGTCTTTATGTACAAGCCACCGATATCAATAGTAGAGTTTTGAAAATATATTTAAAGTTACTTCAAGAAACTTACGAGACTAATAAGTAAGTCAATGCAAAACTTTGAATTTACAGAAACATCAATATGACATCAGCATCCTCATCTGAAAGGATACATGTCGGGGTAGGCCTGCCGCAGCATCTCGAGGTCCTCGTTGACGGGGTAGCAGAGATGGTAGTCGCGGATGAGCAGTTTCTCGGCGAGCGCGTCCATCATCACCGCTAGGAAGTCTTCCACGTGGCTCGCCACGCTGCCCCTGGGGTATAAAACAAATAAATAAATAATTTAATAAATATCTTCACGCAATTCCCAATACAGGGGTAGACAGAGGTCTAGTCTAGACAGTTAAGTCCCTTCGACCCACCTTCCACCGAAGATATTTTCGGGACAACGCGACAGGTGGTGAGCCCGTCGCCGTCTTTATGTCCAAGCCAACGATATAATTCGTACATAAGTTTTTGAAAAACCCATTGGTACGAGCCTGCCACCTGGGGATCGAGCTCGGGTCTCTTGACTCGAAATTCCGACCACCCAACCACTCGGCTATCGTGACTTCTATATCATCTTATCGTATAAAACAAAGTCATTTAAAAAAAAGTAAGTCGGTTTCGTTTCATAATCCCCTTCCGTAAACGAATCTTTTGTTTGTTTTAACGCTATTTCTTACACTGTGGTAGACAGAGGTATACACAATAAAGTCCTTTCGACCCACCTTCCACCTTCTTTATGTCCAAGCCAACGATATAATTCGTACATAAGTTTTGAAAAACCCATTGGTACGAGCCTGCCACCTGGGGATCGAGCTCGGGTCTCTTGACTCGAAATTCCGACCACCCAACCACTGGCTATCGTGACTTCTATATCATCTTATCGTATAAAACAAAGTCATTTAAAAAAGTAAGTCGGTTTCGTTTCATAATCCCCTTCCGTAAACGAATCTTTTGTTTGTTTTAACGCTATTTCTTACACTGTGGTAGACAGAGGTATACACAATAAAGTCCTTTCGACCCACCTTCCACCGAAGATATTTTCGGGACGAGTAGTCACGATAGCCGAGTTGTTGGGTGGTCGGAATTTCGAGTCGAGAAACCCGAGTTCGATCCCCAAGTGGCAGTACTAATGAGTTTTCAAAACTTATGTACGAACTTCATCGTTGGCTTGGACATATAGGCGGCGACGATCTCACCACCTGTCACGTTATCCCGAAAATAACGACGACGTTTATTATAACTTTTCCATCTTATTTATTTATTTAAATATATGTTTAAAAGGCGGCGACGGGCTCACCACCTGTCACGTTATCCCGAAAATAACGACGACGTTTATTATAACTTTTCCATCTTATTTATTTATTTAAATATATGTTTAAAAGGCGGCGACGGGCTCACCACCTGTCACGTTATCCCGAAAATAACGACGACGTTTATTATAACTTTTCCATCTTATTTATTTATTTAAATATATGTTTAAAAGGCGGCGACGGGCTCACCACCTGTCACGTTATCCCGAAAATAACGACGACGTTTATTATAACTTTTCCATCTTATTTATTTATTTAAATATATGTTTAAAAGGCGGCGACGGGCTCACCACCTGTCACGTTGTCCCGAAAATATCTTCGGTGGAAGGTGGGTCGAAGGGACTTAATTGTCTAGACTAGACCTCTGTCTACCCCTGTATTGGGAATTGCGTGAAGGTATTTATTTATTTAAATATATGTTTAACACAATAAATAGGCTAACGGTGTGGATGGAATACTGCATAAATATATTCATAACGTTAGTTTGAAGTGAATAGTAAATAAATAATTTAATAAATATCTTCACGCAATTCCCAATACAGGGGTAGACAGAGGTCTAGTCTAGACAATTAAGTCCCTTCGACCCACCTTCCACCGAAGATATTTTCGGGACAACGCGACAGGTGGTGAGCCCGTCGCCGTCTTTATGTCCAAGCCAACGATATAATTCGTACATAAGTTTTGAAAAACCCATTGGTACGAGCCTGCCACCTGGGGATCGAGCTCGGGTCTCTTGACTTTAATTTCGATCATTCATTTACTCGGCTATCGTGACTTAAACGGAAATGTAATTATCAGAAGTAATTTGTACTAAGGGCCCAACTATTTATTTAAAAATCTCTTCCAGCAGACATATAAAAATGTAGATAAGTATGTACAAATTAACATAAAATACATATAAATAAATACACACTTTCGATGACCTCCGTGGACCAGTGGTATACATAACAGTATTCAAGGAGTCACCATTGCTGAGGTCCCAGGTTAGGTTCCCAGAAAAAGTTTTTGACCTGACTCTACATTGAGCTACTCCCATCATACTCTCTACATGGCCCTCCATTGATCACTCCATCTTGTGAGGGGTCCTCCCGACGAAACTGATAACAGTTACGTCAATATGCTATTAGTCAGTTGCTGTATTCGAACTCACTCCCCGCTGAATATCGCGCTCTTGTACACCGCCAGCATCTCCCTCAGTATGTCTATCAGCTCAACTCTCGCCAGCTCCAAGTATCCCTCGACATCAGTGTAAGAGACGCAGGTCCGGTCGCCCACTTCTTCTAGCTTCTCGTACAGATTAGGTATCCCATATTCGTATAGCTGGACTACGCTGGAAAAATAACGACGTGAATACACTGAAATGTATGTAACAAATGTGAAACGTGTAAATATCTTCACGCAATTCCCAATACAGGGGTAGACAGAGGTCTAGTCTAGACAGTTAAGTCCCTTCGACCCACCTTCCACCTTCTTTATGTCCAAGCCAACGATATAATTCGTACATAAGTTTTGAAAAACCCATTGGTACGAGCCTGCCACCTGGGGATCGAGCTCGGGTCTCTTGACTCGAAATTCCGACCACCCAACCACTCGGCTATCGTGACTTCTATATCATCTTATCGTATAAAACAAAGTCATTTAAAAAAGTAAGTCGGTTTCGTTTCATAATCCCCTTCCGTAAACGAATCTTTTGTTTGTTTTAACGCTATTTCTTACACTGTGGTAGACAGAGGTCTAGTCTAGACAGTTAAGTCCCTTCGACCCACCTTCCACCTTCTTTATGTCCAAGCCAACGATGTGAATCGTGCAAAAGGTTTTGAAAAAGTCCATGTGTGTGTGCCTGTTCTCTTTGAATCTTTGGCAGATGTAGTCAAGAAGAAAGTAATCATAAATGCGTGAAGATATGTATAAAAAGACACGATAGCTGAGCGGTTGGGTGGTCGGAATTTCGAGTCAAGAGACCCAAGTTCAATACCCACGTAGCTGGTTCGTACCAATGGGATTTTCAAAAACTTATGTACAAATTATATTGTTGGCTTGGACATAAAGACGACGTCGGGCTCACCACCTGTCTCGTTATTTCGAAAATATCTTCGGTGAAAGGTGGGTCAAAGGAACTTAATTATCTCGACCTCTGTCTACCCCTATATTGGGAATTGCGTGAAGGTATTTATTTATTTAAATATATGTTTAACACAATAAATAGGCTAACGGTGTGGATGGAATACTGCATAAATATATTCATAACGTTAGTTTGAAGTGAATAGTAAATAAATATCTTCACGCAATTCCCAATACAGGTGTAGACAGAGGTCTAGTCTAGACAGTTAAGTCCCTTCGACCCACCTTCCACCGAAGATATTTTCGGGACAACGCGACAGGTGGTGAGCCCGTCGCCGTCTTTATGTACAAGCCACCGATATCAATAGTAGAGTTTTGAAAATATATTTAAAGTTACTTCAAGAAACTTACGAGACTAATAAGTAAGTCAATGCAAAACTTTGAATTTACAGAAACATCAATATGACATCAGCATCCTCGTCTGAAAGGATACATGTCGGGGTAGGCCTGCCGCAGCATCTCGAGGTCCTCGTTGACGGGGTAGCAGAGATGGTAGTCGCGGATGAGCAGTTTCTCGGCGAGCGCGTCCATCATCACCGCTAGGAAGTCTTCCACGTGGCTCGCCACGCTGCCACTGGGGTATAAAACAAATAAATAAATAATTTAATAAATATCTTCACGCAATTCCCAATACAAGGGTAGACAGAGGTCTAGTCTAGACAGTTAAGTCCCTTCGACCCACCTTCCACCGAAGATATTTTCGGGACAACGCGACAGGTGGTGAGCCCGTCGCCGTCTTTATGTCCAAGCCAACGATATAATTCGTACATAAGTTTTTGAAAAACCCATTGGTACGAGCCTGCCACCTGGGGATCGAGCTCGGGTCTCTTGACTCGAAATTCCGACCACCCAACCACTCGGCTATCGTGACTTCTATATCATCTTATCGTATAAAACAAAGTCATTTAAAAAAAAGTAAGTCGGTTTCGTTTCATAATCCCCTTCCGTAAACGAATCTTTTGTTTGTTTTAACGCTATTTCTTACACTGTGGTAGACAGAGGTATACACAATAAAGTCCTTTCGACCCACCTTCCACCTTCTTTATGTCCAAGACAACGACACAAATCGTACTTATCAGAAGTAATTTGTACTAAGGGCCCAACTATTTATTTAAAAATCTCTTCCAGCAGACATATAAAAATGTAGATAAGTATGTACAAATTAACATAAAATACATATAAATAAATACACACTTTCGATGACCTCCGTGGACCAGTGGTATACATAACAGTATTCAAGGAGTCACCATTGCTGAGGTCCCAGGTTAGGTTCCCAGAAAAAGTTTTTGACCTGACTCTACATTGAGCTACTCCCATCATACTCTCTACATGGCCCTCCATTGATCACTCCATCTTGTGAGGGGTCCTCCCGACGAAACTGATAACAGTTACGTCAATATGCTATTAGTCAGTTGCTGTATTCGAACTCACTCCCCGCTGAATATCGCGCTCTTGTACACCGCCAGCATCTCCCTCAGTATGTCTATCAGCTCAACTCTCGCCAGCTCCAAGTATCCCTCGACATCAGTGTAAGAGACGCAGGTCCGGTCGCCCACTTCTTCTAGCTTCTCGTACAGATTAGGTATCCCATATTCGTATAGCTGGACTACGCTGGAAAAATAACGACGTGAATACACTGAAATGTATGTAACAAATGTGAAACGTGTAAATATCTTCACGGAGTGTGTTCTTCTTTCCAATGCTGGAGTAGACAGAGGTCTAGAACAATTTACTGTTACCGAAGGACTTTTCTTGGGACTATGTTAGACAAGTGGTGAGCCTGTGGCCGTCTTTATGTCCAAGCCAACGATGTGAATCGTGCAAAAGGTTTTGAAAAAGTCCATGTGTGTGTGCCTGTTCTCTTTGAATCTTTGGCAGATGTAGTCAAGAAGAAAGTAATCATAAATGCGTGAAGATATGTATAAAAAGACACGATAGCTGAGCGGTTGGGTGGTCGGAATTTCGAGTCAAGAGACCCAAGTTCAATACCCACGTAGCTGGTTCGTACCAATGGGATTTTCAAAAACTTATGTACAAATTATATTGTTGGCTTGGACATAAAGACGACGTCGGGCTCACCACCTGTCTCGTTATTTCGAAAATATCTTCGGTGAAAGGTGGGTCAAAGGAACTTAATTATCTCGACCTCTGTCTACCCCTATATTGGGAATTGCGTGATAATATTTATTTTTATTTATTTTAATAAGAAAAATATATTAAAACTTACAAAGTAGTATGAGACTAACTTTGCCCGTAGCTTGTTTAACGTGAAAAACCTTTATTAGCACAAAGTCGTTATTTTTCTTCGAGACAACAGTACCGATGTCCTTTCTTATAGTTCAAGCTAAATTGCCACCAAATTTTATCAAAATCTGTTTAGCAGTGAAAGCGTAGCAGACATACACAGTAACTAACTGTATAAAATAAAATTGAAATAACTATTTGTACTCACCTTAATATAAAATTAGTCTTCCTGTAAATATGCACAGCCTTCGGGTAAGCCTCAATAAATGTTCTCAAAGTCATTGCAGTGTCCAGTAGGTGTATGATCAGGTCCCTCAGGACGTCAAATGTGAGAGAGTCCGGAGTCTTGCTGTTGGGAGGTCTCTTTATCTCGCTGAACCCTTTGAATGTTTCCGGAAGGTTCGGTGGTTCCTCACTGTCATAGTCCTTGTTCACTTGTAGTATTATAAATTTGAAAGCCTGAAACATTTTAAAAATGGCACTGTTTATACAATTGTTTTATATAATATATATAAATATTTACGGATCATTGTAGGGCCCAGGATTTAGTAAATTTGCTTCCCGCTTCTCGCACATTGTCAATACTGTGATAGACAGAGGCCTAGACAATTATGTCCATTGGACCCACATTTCACCAAAGCTTATTTGGGACAACGCGACAGGTAATGTGCCTATAACCGTCTTAATATCTACGCTAACCGTACAATACACATATATAGATTTATATTTATATAGAAAAATAATGACATATACATACAAACATCCAGCACACGACTACGAACATTCATATTCATCACACAAATGTTTGCCTTTAGCGGGAATAATAACCGCAACTATTCCTTCAAAGACCAGCTCTCTACCAACTAGATATAAATTTAGAAGAGGGTTTTTAAAATATTGTAAAGTCAAGATAGCCGAATGGTTTCTAATTCGCAATTATACTCAAGAGAAGTTCGATCCCCGGCTAAGCCCACACGAATGAGTTGTTTCAAAACTTATGTACAAATTATGTCGGCTTGGACTTACAGAGGAACCCCTCACGTTTTTCCAAAACAAGCTCCGGAGCAACATCGGTCTACAAAAGTACATTCACAGTACGGTCTACAAAAGTCTAGACCTGTTTACCCCTGTATTGGTGAAACGCTTGAAGCTAAGCATTCGCAACGGCTCCTCACCTCTTTGACGAACGCTATAGCCGCCGCTGCATCCCTCTCGTACTGGGGTTGCAATGTAAAAACTCCGTCGAGCATCCGCGACACGTGACGGCCGTTGTCGACGGCGTACGTCAGACAAATGTCCCATATCACCGGCACTGTGAAGACGAACCGGTCGTAGATTAGTGTTGCCATGTACTCCCTGCTCATCCATTGCGACTGAAAAGGGGTAATTGCATGAATATAGCATTAATGCGGTTAACAATAAGTCACGATTGCCGAGTGTTTGGGTGGTCGGTCAAGAGACACTAGTTCGCTTCCCAGGTGGCAGGCACGTATCGATGGGTTTAACAAAAACTTATATACGAATTATATCGTTGGCTCGGACATAGAGATGGCGACGGGCTCACCACCTGTCACGTTGTCCCGGTGGAAGGTGGGTCGAAGGGCCTTAATTGTCTAGGCTAGACCTCTGTCTACCCGTGTATTGGGAATAGCCTGAAGATTTTTTTTTATTTAATTTAGAAACCATTTTTCTACATTTTCTCTCGAATTTTCGACCACCCAACCACTTGGCTATCGTGACTCATTAAATTAAATATCTTCACGCAATTCCCAATACAGGGGTAGACAGAGGTCAAGTCTAGACAATTAAGTCCCTTTGACCCACCTTCCACCGAAGATATTTTCGGGACAACGTGACAGGTGGTGAGCCCGTCGCCGCCTTTATGTGCAAGCCAACGATGAAATTCGTACATAAGTTTTTTGAAAAACTCATTGGTACTGCCACCTGGGGATCGAACTCGGGTCTCTCGACTCGAAATTCCGACCACCCAACAACTCGGCTATCGTGACTGACAAATTAAATTATAACATAGGTAAATGAGCTTAATTACCTACCTTACTCTCTTTATTAGTAATAAGCCGACTAAATATAATAAGTATCAGTCTTCTGATTTCCTCATAAAGTTTTAGTACATCTTTACTTTCATGGGGAGGCATGTAAGGCGGGCTGGCTTCTTGTAAAAATGAAACTAAGGCATCCATACAATTCGGATGATACAGTATGGTGCTCCAAAATCTGAAAGACATATCAGCTTACTGTTAATTAGAGAAGTCTAGACAGTAAGTCCTCTCGATCCACCTCAGTAAGACCTCACGATAAGTATATACATATAAATCTCCCATAAATAAAAATTGGGTGCTTCATATTTATGTAATTGTACATAAATATAAATCACCCAACCACTCATCTATCGTGATACATACTTATAAGTAATATTTTCATTTGAACTCATTGGAACAAAATTTAGTGTGTTTTTATTAGGTTGTTTAGCATTCATTCTAGATATAAACTAACTATCAATTGAATTCAACAAATGTCGAGACATGATGAGATCAGTGTGACCAGGCTACTCTATTACAGTACAGTCTCTCCACGCCTCTCTTGCGGGTTTGTAATTTGCACCCACAGTTTTTCTTTCACACATTTTTTTTATCTACCACCGTTTCGTAATAAGGTGAGTCTGACAGAGAAGAAATCGGTGAACGAAACTCCGTAGGTATACTCTTTTTTGTAATTTTTAATCGTATTTTACAGCTACAAACCTTTTTGACGGTATTTGCTACTAAAAGTCCAAGAGATGATAAAAGCATATTCTATAATAAAATCATCAGAGAGAAAAAAATGTATACAAAAAGGAAGGAAAAGGTCATGTACCTTTTCATAAGTGTAACTCCGCAAACGAGGCTCCACTAACATCGCCTCAAATTAAAGGGTCTCGCTCTTTTCGCCTTTTGAGCGAATGAGAGTGAGAATGTACACATTAGTTCATTCCATTCTTTGCATGTGTGTGTTACAGAATTAGCGAATTGCGATCTAACGATCTCCATGTGTTACAAATTTTGCAGTTGTGATAATATAGGTTACATTGCAAAGAAACTTCAAAAAATATAGTGGCATTTTCTGTGAATACTGCCTGCAGTCCAATAGATACAGTGAGAGAATGGTGGCTGTGCATATTGAAGTAAAAAATTAAATATCATCAATATTTACCTATATTGCTCCAAACCAAGCAACCATTTAAGATCCTCTAGATAAATCTCCATTTTCATTCTCCAGGCATCGACAGCACCAAGTACAAGAGAGCTGCCTGTTGGTGGCCGTTCATACAACGTCAGCTGTTTATTCTCTACCCAATAGGCATCCTAAAAACCAGCATATTTAATTTTTATATCATAGCCAAGGTTGGATGGTTGAAATTTCGAGTCAAGAGAGCTGAGTTTGATCCCCAGGTGGCAAGCTTGTACCAATGGGTTTTAGAAACTTATGTACAAATTATATCGTCGCCTAGGTCATTAAGACAACGACGGGCTCACCACCTGCCAAGTTGTCCCATAATATTTTTGATGGAAGGTAGATTGATTGAATTTGAACGACTGAAACGACTGAATTGTCTAGACATCTGTCTACCTAATACAGGGGAATGGGGTGATATATTATTTATTATATTATATTACATCATACTGAAAGTCACCAGATGTTAAACTGCAGAAGACGGAAAGTTGTAAATAACTTTATTGAAAGTAATTTACTTATTTGTGGTCTCTAAACTGGTATGTATACATAATAGCCTGTAACAGTCCTCTGTTAAACCTATTCCCTCAGCCATAAGGGAAGGTTTGCCACACTTGTCCAACCAATTGTAAATAAATAATATAAATATCTTCACGCAATTCCCAATACAGGGGTAGACAGAGGTCTAGTCTAGACAATTAAGTCCCTTTGACCCACCTTCCACCGAAGATATTTTCGGGACAACGTGTCAGGTGGTGAGCCCGTCGCCGCCTTTTATGTCCAAGCCAACGATATTAATTTGTACATAAGTTTTTAGAAAAACCCATTGGTACGGCCACTTGAGGATCGAACTCGGGTCTCTTGACTCGAAATTCCAACCACCCAACCACTCGGCTATCGTGACTTACAACCAATTGTCAATTGCAGTACTAGTCACAGTGCAAATAAAGGAGCTACTGCCTATTACCAGTCTGCTGAATTTTGGTCTGGTATTTTAAATGATGGTTATCTCACCATCTTTCAGTACCCAAATAATATCATCACAAATTCATGGTGCAGCACTGAAAATTATTCCTTCAAATCTCTCAAACCGACAGGTCTCAGTTGTTTAATGTTATCAAGTAGTATAGTGGAAATCGGTATCCCTCAAGATTCAATTCTTGAACCATTATTATTTTTGACCAAAATAAATGATCTTTCCTATATGTTATAAAAATGGCAAAGATGGTTTTGTTTGTAAATGTTAAAAGAAACAGCTATATGCTGTGCAATACTGGAAAGTTTCTTTAGAAAGTGCATCATGTAAGGTCCCCACAGAACAATGGTCTCTATGGCAATAGGCACATATAAAGGTATATATATATATATATATATATATATATATATATATATATATATATATATATATATATATATATATATATATATATATATATATATATATATATATATATATATATGTATACTATTCCTTCAAGTACTTATATTCTAAATTAAAATCTACATTAAGAAGCAATTTTTTTTTGCTATATATTTATAGCTGGATTCTATAAAATACTTATTTTGTAAAAGCAAGCAATTCAGATTATCTAAAACTTGATACTTCCTCAATAACTTTATTCTACACTGATGTGTATTTGAAAAGACACTAAGTATTAGCATACCTTTCTCAATTTTAGTCACTACATCTTCTTTCAGACCACAACATTTCCTTATTTCACTATTCCTTATCCTGTCACTCAGTTTAACTCCTAACATACTTCTTAATGCTCTCATCTCAACTGCATTTACTCTGCTAGTTTAAGTACATTAAATTTTACATCAAACATCATACAATATTAAATTTTATATTAAAATAACTCTAAATATTAAAAGTTAATATGCAACAAACACATACAGTATTTAAAAAGTTTGTTAAAGAAACTATTAAAAAAGATAGAATAGATGAACATATAAAAGAAATTGGAATATTAATGTACAAATTGCTTTTACTCTGCACTCCCAAACCTGCCAGCACTTGCTAAAATTAAATATAAAAAGGATATTTTTACATGTTTCATGAGTGTTTACTGATATGTATTAATCTTGTTATAATATGTAAATAAGATTGTAAAATAGTTATAAAATAAAAAGAACAGAATAGACCCCTGAGTTTCTTGATGGCTTTTGTCTGAGAAGTTCTTATTTTTGCGAACCGATGCAGTTTTGAGGTTCATAACAACTTTAAGCAAGTCTATATTGAATAATAAGTTTTGACTGAGTGCTTACCAAAGCTTTAATTTCTTGAACTACTCCTGCATTGCTGACGGAAAATGTTAGTTTCTCTAGCGGTAAGTTTTCTGGATTCTGAAACACGTATATAATGATTGTAGCACGACACGGTACACGTCGTCAGGTTTCAGAAAAAAATACTTTTTCTGTAAACGTTTTAAGAAAAACTAATGCAATGCACTTACGATAAATTCAACACGTTTTTCGTACATATTGTCAATAATTTTGTTATAAATAAAGAAGAATACAATTGATAGTATTCACCGTACAATTGATAGTAGAAGAAGACAAGTATTTTATTTAAATTTTAAAAATATAGCTAAACACAGCTCAACACGATGACACTGACATTGACAGTTTAACAGCTGTTCTGTTTAGTGAACTTTGATCGAAAGCAATTGACGATGGATCTATGTGACCTCACCAACATTTCGAAAATTGTACATTTTAAATTATTTACAAAAGTTTTTTTTTATTCTTATTTCTGTTTAAAATTTTACATTGAAAATTATATGAAATAAACTTGGGAGACAAATAAGGCAATTACTCAATACTGTTGTCAGATTCACCAACCTAAGAATGAAACGTAAACAGACAACAAACAAACAGCAACGACAATTTTGTATTTTGAAATCTAGAACACGTTATTTTCCTTTCAACTACAAAAGTAACTAACAGTGATTACTACTTATTCGATAAAAAATAAATGGTTTCTCATCTAAATTTGTTTCATTTATATAAAAAATTTGTGAAAAAATATGAATAGGCACGGAACTGACCCAAAAGTCAAAAAAACACTTATTAGAAATTACGAGCGGAAAATTTTGTCGAAACAGCCAGAAGTAATTCATGATGATAAAGCGATGACCGACGTATATGAGGGAAATAAAAAACATGGATGCAAAAGTCAATCTACTACGGATGCACTTAGCTTTCCTTCATTATGTTCTAGTGAACTCTTAGCTAATTATTTGACGGATGCAACAAAACATATTCCACCTCCCCCTGTTGATAAAGACTTAAATATTGATAAAGAGCAACTGTGTGCTAAAGTAAGTACTATCCAGATATACTAATTTGTAATAATAAATATACAGAAAAAACCTCCTCCTGAATTTAGATAACACACTGTTTCCAGCTATAGCTATACATTGCAGTTTTAAGTCCCACTAAGGCCAAAAATTTGTGAATATTACGTCTATGAGGTGTAAGTAGGATTACTATCCACTTACCATCACTTATTGCGATCCAGTTACCAAGATATGTAATTATCTACACTAGACAAAAAGTTACTAAGTTATAGAGTGATAATGGAAGCAATATAAAAATTATAATAACCTTTTGCTGCGCAATGTCTAATTAGGATGCATTACTCTCATTACTACATAGACATATTAATTCAAAAATCTACTGCATTAATTCATTTATACACAAACACATTTTACATTTAAAGCTGGATTTATCACATCCTTTAACAATTTGCTCACTGCAAGCAACTTATTTTCATTTCCATTTGACAAATCACAATTTCTAGCAGACTTACCAGACTAAGATCAGATTTAATAATGTAATACATTTTTGATAGAGACAACATCACATACATTGCTCTGATCTCAAAGTAAATAGCTAAAGCAAAACACCCAACATTATGCATATGGGAAGTGAGTCCACAGAGTTGGTGATACCTTGAAAACCGGTGTATGTACTGCTTGTCTACATAGGTTTTGATACATTCATATGTGTATATGGATTCAATAAAATTGTAAATAAAATTGATGTTCAAAAAATCTGAGATTAAGTCTAACTAAACTTACAATATAAAACTTATAAACTAAAAATGAAATATTTTTTATAATTTTATATATATGCTTGTTTAAATTTATAAAGTTTTCTTCTTTCCAGATGACTCGAAAGTTAAATTTCCATTATAATGAAAGAATGTTTAAGAACTTAGTAGAGTTAAATGCCAAGACTCAAAAGCAAGAAACAAAAAAGAATAAGAGGCCAACTAAAATGTCTGTAAAAAAAGATATGGAACCAAATATTGATGACTTCTGTGATGACGAAAAAGAAAAAGATATATGTCCAACCATTCCTGTTCCTAATTGTAAATTCAAACCAGTAAAGAGAGTGGAAAGTGGACAATTACATAAATTGATTGCTACTTTTGAAAAGTTATGACAAAGTGTAATTCCTTACTATATAAACAGTTGTTTTACTTAACATTGTGGTTGACCTTTAGGTTTAGATTTTAATGTTTAAATTTAGTTTAGACGGGCTAGTTTTGCGCGTGCGATGAAATATTCTCCTGGTAACTCAGCAGACCCTTAAGGTTACCAGGGACCTCTGAGAGCAATGCCAGTGAGCCGGATGCTGAGTCCTGAATACTGCAACTGTTGGACGACCTCTTCAGGATGTGGGCTGATTATTAAATTTTTATAAAAAAAAATATCTTCACGCAATTCCCAATACAGGGGTAGACAGAGGTCAAGTCTAGACAATTAAGTTCCCTTGACCCACCTTCCACAGAAGATATTTTCGGGACAACGTGACAGGTGGTGAGCCGGTCGCCGTCTTTTATGTTCAAGCCAACGATGAAATTCGTACATAAGTTTTTTGGTAAACTCATTGGTACTGCCACCTGGGGATCAAACTCGGGTCTCACGACTCGCAATTCCGACCTCCCAACAACTCAGCTAGGTTAGTACCATTTGTGAATAATTATAAGATCAGTATTGAATTTGAAACAAATGTGTTTATTTATTTATTTAACAACCTAATAGTCTACTTGGTACCTTTCCTTCAAAGCTTAGTTAGCAAGTTTAAATCCTATTTGTGTAATATACATGCGGCGCATCTTAGTTGAGACCGAATCTTTTCAATTGTACGGATTACAATCTAGTGATTATATACTCTTTGGTAGGCATCTAAAATTGCATCCCTAGATCTTAAAAAATTTTTTTAGACTTTAAAGAGGCACAAATAAAAGAGATGGCGATATTCTTGCATTTCAGATGTTCGTACATATCGGTGGTCACTATATAGAGATACTCTGCGGTGGTCATTATCCACTAGGGCAGGGTAGGTGAACCAGTGGCCACAATATTTTGGGCACATCGCCGATCATAAATTATTAACTTGTAAGTAAGTAATAAAATCGTCAAAAATTCGAATTGACTGTACCACATGAACGGATTGGAAGAGTTGGGATTCCGACACATTCAGGGGATTCCCCATCAAGAGAGGCCATAAACCAAAAGAGAAGAAGACAGGGGATTCCCCTGTCCCCTAAAAAAGCGAAGCAGAGCAAAAAGAATTAATTGCAAGTGCATGGAATGACAGAAATAAACGTTAAACACCTATGATTAAATTTGTTGACAAAAATTGTCATACGAGCGCGGCAAGTTACGCGGCTGCAAATGACATTGCTCGGCATAGTAAATCTTTTCAAGACGGGGAATTTTTGAAGGAAACCTGGTTAGCATGCGCGCCCTCTCTTTTTGATGATTTCGATAATAAAGATAAGATAATTCAGCGCATCAAAGATACTCCTCTATCAAGGAACACAATAAAAGAAAGAATTTTAAAACTGGCTGAAAATATCAACAAAAAATTTACATTAACAATGCTTCTTTTATATCGCTATGTCTTGACGAAAGCACTGACGTCACTAAATCTGCACGGTTAGCTGTTTTTGCTCGGTATTGCGAAGGAAACGTCATTAAGGAAGAATTAATTGCGATAAAATCGTTGCTAACAACTACAAAGGGAACAGATATTTGTATGGCAGTTAAAAATTCGCTTGCTAAATATATATATATATATATATATATATATATATATATATATATATATATATATATATATATATATATATATATATATATATATATATATATATATATATATATATATATATATATATATATATATATATATATATATATATATATATATATATATATATATATATATATATATATATTTATATATATATATATATATAATTTGACATAAAAAAAATGTTTCTGTAATAACTGATGGTGCTTCAAGTATGTTGAGTAAAAAAATGGTGTCATAAGTTTATTTCAATCAGACGTAGGGCATTTGATTCTTGAATTCCACTGCATCATTCACCAACAAGCCTTTAGTACTAAGAGTTGTTTAATATCCCTTGATAATATAATGGCGGTAGTGACAAAAATAGTCAACCTCATCTCGTCACAGGCTTTAAACAAGTGAAAGTTCGATGCTTTTGTTGGATGATGTCAACTCGGTGTATAATGGCTTAAAGATGTATAATAATGTTCGCTGGTGAAGTCGCGGGAACGTACTTGAAAGGTTTGTTGATTGCTTGAAAGAAATCAGACTGTTTTTGCAAAATGAGAGAAAAATTGAACAATACCCACAGTTGTTGGATGTTATGTGGCTTTCAAAATTGATGTTTTTACAGACATATGCCAACATTTAAATACATTAAACGTAAAGCTTCAAGGTACAAACAAAACAATTATTGTCATAATTGATCTCATTCGCTCTTTTGAGGCTAAACTGCAAGTTTTCAGGAATGATATTATCACAAGAAACTACAAGTATTTTCCAAACTTGAAAAAATATATCAATGATTTTGATATTTACGAGTCACCAGGTAATGAAAAATTTACTGAAGAATTTATTTCTGTGATTGGTTCTTTAATCAAGGAATTTTCAGGGAGATTTTCTCAGTTCAAAGAATTGTCGGAAATACTCAAGTTTATTATGTACCCTGATGTGACGTCGTTTTATAAACTGAACTTCTCTCAATTCGATTGGTTGGAAATTGAAGAATTTGAAATGCAGCTGCATTTCAAAGTCTTCAATTTCATTGATTTCCAATTTAGCTCAATATGGATTCAAAAATTTATTGAAACAGGGAAAGAGTTGGAATTAATTGAAACTGAAAGATCGTCAAGTAACCTAAGTAAACATGCTCATAACAAAATTCTGGAAACATGGAATGCGTTACCAGACACATTCAACTGTTTGAAGCAGCTGGCTTATACTATTTTAACAATGTTTTCATCTACCTATGCCTGCGAGTCATTATTTTCAGAGATGAATAACATTAAAAACTCGGTTAGAAACCGTTTGACAGATGAATCTAGTTCAGCATGCATTTTGCTAAAAGTAACATCTTACAACCCTAACATAAATTATTTGTCATCTAACCTGCAGCAACAGAAGTCACACTAATTTTACAGTAATTTAATTTATGTGTGTTTCATTACAAAACATTAAAAAAACCTTTCAAAACATTCCAAAATGTACCTTTTTTGTTTATTTTACTTAATAAAGTGTTTTGATAGTATTAGTTGTACTTATTATTATTATTTTCCAAATAATCTGAAAGTCAAAATTACTTGATGGCACGTTAAAGCATAAAGGTCCGCCTACCCTGCACTAGGGGATTTACCCCATCACCTAGATTAGATTTTTTTAAAATGAGACATACTAGACGGAAACGGAAAGGCGCCATGAACGTAGTAGTTTATTTTAATATAGAACTCTTCTTTTTGGCGTCACTTCTTGTTACTACACTTTATAGATGTCACCACTTTAGGTAATACCTTCAATACGGGCAAGAGCCAGATGTTAAAAATAAGTGATAAATATGAGGACTGCGGTTAAAATATCGAAAAATAACAGATCTGATACGCGTCACCCATAGACAAAATCAAACAATAATTATTTAATAATTGTCTTATATTTACTCGATAGGTCCACAGATTGTTAGATAGACCGCTAGAAGATTCTTTATTGTACACCAACAGAGAAGATCTCCTCCAGCAATTATAAGTAGTGAGAATTTGAGTGGTAGTAGAAAATTATGAACATTACGATCCATCAAAGTATTGAAATGATTTTGACATAAATTATATACTCTTCGCTGTTATCTCGCTGATTAAATAAACATATTTTTATTATTTTGAACAGGCATATTTCTATTCTCCTGATAGAATATCATACCTTTTACAGGTTTAAAACAATAGTTATTCGATTCGACATTTGCTACTCGAATCTAATGTTGATATTAAACCTATTGAAATAAACAATATTAATTAAATATAAACTATATGCATCGAAGCGCCATATCAAGGCATGATGAGTGATTAATTTAGTGGATTGCTTTTATTGGATTAGATCTGGTAGCTTTTTAATTTACAATAGCATATTACGATACGAATTGACGTATATGATATAATCCTAACAACTTTACTACAACGTAGTGATTATATTCTCTTTGATCTCTATTGTCTTGTGAAGCTTACGTTGTCTATGTTTTGTTCTTGGCTTTGGTTTAAATATTTTTTATTTTTAGTTAAGTTTCGACATCTGACTGTGGTGGTTGTGAATTTGTTTGCAGTGGGAATAAAACAGTAAATTATATTTTTACTAAATCAAAACTGAATTAAACTCGCTATGGCTGAAACAGAAATAATATCTAATAGTGAAAGTAATGATCAATTTTTTGAAGGCGTCGAAAAACTGATAGAAATATGGTTTACGCCGGCGAAACATGCAGATTTGAGGAAAATTACTAGGTAAGTGATAAAAAAAATTTGGTTTTTCACCCTCACATTTCACACACTTAACCGCACATTATTTACACATTTTTCTATTATTTTCGCTCATGAAATGAGGAAATTGTAATAACTTTTCATAATACGTTATAAATTTTTGTTATTTGTGGTAAGTACTTAGTTAAAACTTTAATATAAATTATAATTATGTGGTATACTGAATTCCCCTCTTCCTGTTAGGTGGATTGGACACGTTACGGTTGTGGATAGAAGTTTCGAGAGTCAGCTGTTCATCTAGGCGAAGTCTGTAGATGAGTTGCTGCCGCCTGGGGCGAAAAGAATATAACCACTACGTTTCAGCTTAGGGCTTAGCGTATAGTACCTGTAAGACATTTGACCGAATATGCAAAGCTATTACCTCATTACGATGTACCGGCATCATTCAACATACGGTACACATAACCTTACAACATTACGTTTTCACGGATGTGTGCCTTTCAATATATTTTATACTATAAGAACGTCTTTTTGAATTCAAAAATGTCTACAAGACAATTAAAAATAGTTGTATAGTAACATTTTGCTATTTACACAAATGCCTAGATTGAGGGTAATATTTTGGAGAGCATGATTGCTCTCTTTATTTTCGCGATGCACTGGTATATGGTCTGATGAATATCATTATATTTAAATTGAATTTAAACATATTGAAAATGCTGCTGCTGAAATACTTATACTAAATCAGTAATGGATAGATAAAAGAAAAATTGAGGCATACAAAACATATCAGATACATAATACAGAAAGAAAGATTAAATTATGCTATGACTTAAAATATAAAAGGAAAACAGAAAAACTTATCTATAATTTTGAAAATTTATTATTGGGTTGCAGTTACAACTGTCACTGACTCAGAAATAATCAAATCAAATTGAATGGGTATACTTCATTCCTACCCAATAAAATATGTAAACCCATGAAATATATAGCAGTGCAGATTAAATTAACAGTTGACATTCTTACTGGCCATTGGAAAGTTTCAGTTCTTGTTGAGATCCCTACTAGGAACAGGTTTTTTTGGTAATGATTAACCGAGAAGCACAAATAAGGCAAAGAGACTGATTTACCATTTCACTTGCTCTTAAAACAGCCACTTGAATTATTTTACAATACAAGGATGGATTATTGACCAAAAGAATATCTATGCCTATGCAATGTATATGTGTGCTATTTTGTTTTGTTTTATGTTTTCTTTTTTTAGATAACACCTCTTATTTATTGTAGTAGATCCAGTGGTGGTAGATGTCTATTCTGCCACTTTACTATGACATGTACATTTTATTCAGACATATAGGTTTCTTCACCATGCTCCTGGTGAGTTAAGCAGTTAATATGAGATGTGATAAAATAAGAGTAACTAATATATTAAAGATTGTGCCCTGATCAGTAGGTTACCATGGCAGTCTTAGCTTAGCTGGCACTGTTGGCTGAGACTTATAAAATAATTAAATGCAGTTTAATGTCCGGAATATACCACATGCTTGGCACTGAGGGAAAACCTGGAAAAATATCAATTCATAGTTATGCAGTCAGTCAACATTTAATGTTGAGCTATTCCTAGCTTTGAAGCTAACTCAACTGCTTGAGGGGATGCCATTGGTCGACTGGCTAGCTTCAACATTGTAACATTTTAAATTGTCTTCTACTTCAAACTACCACCCTATTTGAATGAAATAATTAATAGTATTAGTCTGAATTCATGAATAACCGGATCTTATGCGACAACTTTGGAAAAGTTCATTATCTGAGGAGAGACAAAAAAATTTCTTTTCATGAGCCTCTTTCTGTAATTATAGTCAATTAATTTGCCTCTTTTTAGTATTGTATTTTCGTTGTATTAAGTTTAAAATTATATTGGTTTTATAGAAACTGTAGTCTATATGTCAACCCTATAGATGTGCTTTGTCTCTTTTGAGTGTTGTTTTTTTGTTATATACAAATTAGTATCAAAAAACAAACATATATTGCATAAATTTCCGAATACTGGTTGGTGATTGAGAATTGTAGTCTCTTGATTCGAATTCAGATTACACAACCTCTCTAAAACCCCTCCCTCCTCTCTTCTACCATTGGGCGTCGTAAGAGGCAGTAAGGTAAGGCCTGGAACATGCTATTGGTTACTGGCAGCAGCTTCCAGCGACAATGTAAAAACAAAAGGAATATCTCTTTTCTCCTTTCATTCATTCGGCGTAGACTACGGTCCATATAAAAAAAAACTATTACCGCCTTTGCATAACCCGTGTTCTTGTCCACAGAAAACAATGGGAGAGCGTCCTGAAGATTGTTAGATGCGAAATCATATCTTTCACGCAGAGCGAGCAGGTGGACGCGTATGTGCTTAGGTGAGTCTTATAATGCCACAGACTCACAATACGGTTACATAATGCCAATTGTCGTGCTTTATGTACTCCAATTACTGTCACAAACAGACGGCTTGATCGACGCTTCTGATTTATTACAACTGGACATTGCCCCGAGCTCATTTAGGCGCTCGCATTTCATATTTCTTTGAACAGGAAATAATAGATTGTTAAATAATTGGTGAATATTTTACGTTTTCATGCGAAGTTATGAAGTCTTAACTTCTACAAAATTATAGTAAAAAAAAAATTAAACGTTATTTTTTCATTAGAACTAAAGTAAACATGTCCTTTGCCAGATTAATATTTACAGAATTATATATTTATTTAAAAAAAAAAAAACAGACAATTTGACTCGCGACAAGGCGAGTTTGACTCGTGCACTACTGTTAAGACGTATTTAGTAATAAGTATTTCAGCTAGATTCTCTAGAATAATTTACGTTAACAATAAATACGTTAACAATATCTAAATTCGTCTATAGCCAATACCTCGCGCAGATAATATATATTAGTTATATAAAAAATATTTATATATTCCTTTTCTTCGTTATTTCTTCATACGCTTCTATAGCAAGGTTGTCTGGAAGAAATTGCTTTTTAGTAATAAGACCGCCTCTTGTACTACCTATATGTTACTTGTACTTATTTTCATCTTCCTTTGTGGTGTACAATAAAGAATATATAAATAAATAAATAAATATTTACTTACACTTAAAGTTGTATGAAGCCGGGCTTAATGGCTGCGGCATTCTCGACCTGTCTACCTATATTGTGATTGCAGAGAAAATATTTTTTTTTCTAACGTAAAAGTATCCTAAGTTACTTCTTATAACATCAGCTAGTGAAAGTCCCGTTAAAATAGGCACTGGCGTTATAGAGATTAGCCGGTACAAAGGTGTACGTATTAGCAAAATACATGCACTTTTATGTAAGTACCCTATATACTTTTGTATGCGTGTAGTGAAAAGCTGTTAATTGGAAATCACAAACAGACATTTTCACCATAAATACATCCACCACGCTTCTGAGCGTGTCTCCAGGGTGTTCTACAGGAGGAGGGAAGCAAACCATTGAATAGGGAAGGATGTATGGACATTGTCAGTGCGATGGGAGGGACACAGGAGTGATAGGTTGTTGCAAGACGACGAAGGTCGCCGTTGTGGTTAGTGTGATATAAAAAATGAGGAGGCAATACGTTGGAGGATTAGGGGATTCAGGAAGAAACTAAGAAGACTTCGGCGCTAACGAATGGTGAGCCACTTTGATTGGAAACGACACTTTTTGGAATCATATCATATTTTCGATTTAAAATTAATTAAAAATGAACGAAGAATTTTCACGGTCGGATCTTCTGGCCTCTACGACTTAAAAGTCTAGTTGAGAAAATTTGGATATATTTGGGAATTTTAGTTGTAATATCCTCAGTGTTGACTTGCCGTGAGTACCGCGTATAATTTATTCCTGTACTCCAGTGGGAGTGGAAAGATCTAACGACTTATTTATAATTCAGATCCGTGCCATAACAAACAAATATGAGTAATTTTAAACAATGAAATCAATACTCCTGGTTACTAGTCTTTTACATTCGGGACGTTTTACTGCCACTTTCTATGTTCATCTGAAGCTGTTCTTGGCCAACACCAATCTTGGGGCTCTCTGAATTTAATGAAATAAACAGGTAATGTCAGATAAAATGTACTTCTAAAATCTATTTAAAATCTATTCACTTTGTTTATATACCAATTACCCCCGCCCGCTTCGCGTGGCATAAGATTCATTCACCCCGCAACCACCCATGCGGGTGGAATTTCATAAAATCCGCTTATAGTTGACTTCTACTCGGCGAAAGGAAATATTCCTACCAAATTTCAAGTCTCTGGGATGTATGGTTCCAGAGATATATCGTGTTAAAAAATATTGAAATGTATTTCGAGACCGTGAGATCGTTCTGTTCAACTATGCACATTTGCCATCAAATCATTTTGACTTTTAGTCTAAGAACACTCGCTGGAACTCTCTTTCTCTCTTTAATTTGTTAAATGAAATTGGTACAGTTCGATGGAAGCTAGGAATGAACATTGAATTCACTTTCAATACTGCAGTACGATCCTGTATAATACTTCATTCTCTTTTCGTTCTCGTTATTTATCTTGTTTATTTTTCTCTTGGTCTTATTTTCTTGTTATTTTCTTGTTATTCAATAAGGTTCTCGTGCTTGTTATTCAACGTAACCGTTGATCCGATTAAGTAGAAATTTGTCAACATTACCGTGAAGTATTCTTGCATAGTTATTACAAATAATCCCGATTCCTTTTAATGTTTACGGCGGAGCACAGCTAGCAGATAATAAAAAGATAATGTTTACAGTTTGGTCTTTACTTTGAAAGTTGGTCACAAAAGGTGTGATGGGCGTAATTTATTAAGGTGGGTTTAGGGTTATCTAATGTGTCCTTCGTCTTCTGTAGTTTTATGAATTCATATGTAATATTTTTTTAACCGTTTCTTATAAAGCTTAGTTATTTAATTACATAAGTTTATAATTTCCTTCACAAATCTTTCTACGATGCACTCCTTAATCTATACCAGCTTTTCGATTGTTTAAAAGTAAACCAAATTTAGCTCTGCAGCCATTTGGAATCAATTATTTTATCAAGCAAACTGTCCTCTAAATATACGCAATAAATCCACGATGAAAATTGCCTTCTTAAGAGTGCAACTGGCCGTTTATTCTGCTGTTATTTATTGCCGCGGTACCCTCATGCCCCTTTTTGTTTATCTTATTCGTCATTCATGCAGACGCGATACCGAAAATTTTGGCATATAAAAAATATACTTTGATTTCATTATTGCGTTCTGCTTAAAAAAATCTTTACGCATTTCCCAATTCTGGGGTAGACTGGGGTCTAGACAATTAAATCATTTCGACTCACAGAAGACATTTTTTAGGACAACGTGAATGGTGGTGTGCCTGTCGCCGTCTTTATGTCCAAGCCTGCCATTTAAATTCTACTTAATCTTTCTTGACGCTGTAGGTACTAAGTAACAGTAATTAATTATCTTTAGAATAGTTTTTTTTTTATATCTATCTCAATGACAAAACGTCTGCCACAATCGCTCCTGATACAACCACGTGCCAACCGATAAAGTCCTAGTAACCCTGTATCATCCATACATTGAACGGCAGAGGTTATCTCTAACTTCACAAGTTGTAGTATCGTAAACTACGGTGACGATGAGATATATGCGCCTAGATAAGTTATCAGGTTTGTTACTAAGATTGGCAGGGTTACTACACGATAAGTTTGCGGGGTCGACATTTGAACCTAGAAGTGTCTTATTTTAAACGGATTTAACAACGTAATGAATATGAAAATTATAGCTCTTGCGTAATCGAATGTCTTCGGTTAAGTCTAATCGTAAGAATAAAAGAAAATGGTTTACGATGGCCGAGTTGTTGGGTGGTCGGAATTTCGAGTCAAGAGACCCGGGTTCGATCCCCAGCTGGCAGGCTGGTACCAATGGGTTTTTCAAAAACTCCTGTACGAATTGTCGTTGGCTTGAACATAAAGACGGCGACGGACTCACCACCTGAAAATATTTTCGGTGAAACTTGGTTCAAAGGGACTTAATTGTCTAGACCTCTATCTACCCCCGTATTGGTTATTGCGTGAAGATATTTATATATTTATTTATTTTAAGTCTAAGAATAAATACATAATTTACAAATAGATAGGGACAACATCACATGGCTTCCTCTAACACCCAGAACCGAGAAAATGTAGAAAGTGTTTTCTACATTGTCTCGACCGGGAATCGAACCCGGGACATTAAAGCTGGCGACAATTGGAAACCGGCGTGTACGCCACTCGCCCACGGAGGTCGCCATGAAGTGACAATTACAATAAATATCTTCACGCCATTCTCTATACAGGAGCAGACAGAAGCCTATACAATTAAGTCGTTTCGACCCATCTTCCACCGAAAATATTTTTGGGACAACGCGACAGGTGGAGAGCCCGTCGCCGTCTTTATGTTCAAGCGAACGATATGCTTGATGATTGCTATCAAACGTACATAAAATTACCCACATATGTGTAAACCACAGATGATAAATGCGCATCTAAATCGTACAGATCTAACGAATCGCAGTGTATTTGTGTGCTACACGCGCATCTATTTCTGCCGGTGCACTGAAATAAACTTATTTTTATATAATTCTGTTTGTACGTGACTGCTTACGTGTCTTATAATATGCTGTGATTTGAAGTGCAATATGTGAGATGTCGTCACTTTTGGTGATTCACTCCGCCGTTATTATATCTTTGTATCGTTACGATGTTGTTTTGTCGTATAAAGAAATGGGGGTGATCGTGGAAGGGTAAAAATTTTGGATTGTTTGTATTTCTGAATACTGTATCATAATAAACAGAGCAAAAATTTTGTCTATAAACAAAAAAATTAGGGATGTACTACCCTTATAATTTAGGAGGATGAAAAATAGATGTTGTGCGATTGGTAGATCTAACCGATATGCACACAAAATTTCACGAAAATCGCTCGAGCTATTTCGGAGGAGAGTTAAATTACAAACACCGTGTGACACGAGAATTTTATTTATTAGATATGCTGACCAATACCACACTGGTCTAAAAATAATACCAACCCCATTCTTCCCATGGGTGTCGTAAGAGACAACTAAGGTCATCTGTGTAAGGACAACGTCGGTAGTCTATTGAATTTTTTTTTAAGGCTTTTTGTGGGTAAATGTTGTATGTACATAGTGTTTGTTATGAAGGTAGAAGAATAAAGATTAGTATTATGAATGGAGTCGAGTCGTTTCAATAGATCTCTCTAACGAATCGGAATTTACACTTTTCTCCTCGAAAATTAAATAGCCTACCGACATGGAGGCATAACCATCTTCAAGAATATCAGACCAATATCCAGTCCAACGAGGAGTCTGGTATTTCGATCGCTTTTTAAAACATACATGATTTTTAATACGTACGTTATATGACTATTACATTATTGCAAAAATTATCACATTAATTTTATCAATTACCTACTCGATCGTGAACTTTAAACGTTCAAGATAACACCAGTTATAGTTTCATAAGATAAACTCACATTTATTCGGTTAAATTTAAACATTTTTTACAACATTGGCATTATAAACAACTTTTGGCCGTTCTTATTACTCTTTACAAGCACTTATTTTAGGTTAAATTGGCCACATAGAATATATCAAATAAGGTAGTTCTACTATTCATTTCCTTCTGCTATATTTCATATTTTCTTTCTGTTTGTGTTTTCATTAAATAATGAAAATAATAAGTGAAGCTGCATTTAACTTTGTATTAATTTTGTTGTAACATAAACTGTACAAAGTTTTGTTCGTTTATTTTTCTCTTACTTACTTGACGGTCTCTAAAAGTACATTGGTATAGGTCTCTCCTGTAATTAGGACATGACTTATTCGCCACATTAGGCTAGCGGATTGGCGATCGCAGAATCAAACACCTCGCACCTTAAACGCTGCTGCTAGTCACTAGTCTGCTATTCTTTTTGGACTAGCATTTTTGGAGATGGTTATCCTGCCACCTTTAATCGACTCTTACGACACCCACAGGAAGAAAGGGGGTTGCATATACTTACGCTGCAACCACACGGGCATAACATATATTTAAAAAAAATTCTTCACGCCATTCCCAAGACTGGGGTAGCGAGTAGAGGTCTAGACAATTTAGTCTTTTCGAGCTACCTTCCACCGAACAATATTTTTGTGACAAGTCGCCGTCATTAAATATTACATATTAATGGATATATTTCCTCGAATGTTCGTTTATTCGCTTGTTTCGTACAAAATTTTAATCAACCGGTCCGGCCGGTCGGGACCCGACCACCGCGCCTGTTCTTTCAAATTGCTTTCCAGAATTGAACGGGTAATTATTTGTCGTCCGTCAGTTTTTTTTTCGTTTTGCAAGCAAGCGGAGACGAGTATAAACTGGAAGGCATCGGGAATTGCTTGTTAATAAAATATGAAGATCGCTTGTTTTCCCAATATAACAATGTTGAGTATTTAGTGCCTCTCGTCACATACCCTCACATACATACTCGTTTAACTCGTGCATAAAGTACGGCAGTAAATAAGCACAAATTAATATTTAAGGAAATTAATTTTAGACCAATTTAGATAGAAGCACTGTGCGTTGTTTAATTATCTTTTTATTAATATCAAAATAAAATATTCTTTACTAATTAATATGTATCTGTAATAATAAATACACTTGAATTTTTAACTTTTTTATATTTTAAAAGTCACCATAGCTGAGTGGTTTGGTGGTCGGATTTTCGAGTCAAGAGACCCGAGTTCGATCCGCAGGTGGCAGGCGTTGGGAATTGCGTGAAGATATTTATTTATTTATTTTATTAAATTCAATGTATTAAAGGAACATTTTCAAAAATAGTAGATACTGATAAGTAGTTACACAATTCTATGTAGCCTACTAACTGTTTAGTGTAAGTACCATCTCGTACAAAGTAAGTTATGTACAAAGTTGTTACGTTATCACAAACCCACGCAGCACGCACGATCTCTAATTGTGATAGGCGCATTATCACAGAAAGTTTAAAAACGATCCGACAGCCTAACTGGCAGTGACCATAAAATAAGTAAATAGATATCTTCACGCAATTCCCAGTACAGGGGTAGACAGAGGTCTAGTCTAGACAAGTCCCTTCGAACCACCTTCCACCGAAGATATTTTCGGGACCACGTGACAGGCGGTGAGCCCGACGGACCAAGCCAACGAGATTATTCGTACATAAGTTTTTGAACAACCCATTGGTACGAGCCTTCCTTCTGGGGATCGAACTCGGGTTTCTTGACTCGAAACTTCGACCACCCAATTATTCGGCTATCGTGACTTTTTTGCAGTGACCATGCCTTTGAAAACTAACCTTTGCGGATTTGAATCCCGCAAGGGAAAAAAGTTTCTGCCGCGAAAATTAATTATTTATCTTGACACACAATCCCTGACGGGGTAGTCAGAGAGAACAGATCGCCAATTGTCACGATGCTTATTTCTTTTTTTAAATTCATCATTTTCTTCATATGTCTAGCTATTCGTACTCTTGACCTTCCCTTCTTCGAGCAATTTGCTTATATAGTCTTCGTAACTTAGTCTCGGCCTAACTCCACACCTTTTAAACTAAACTTTCGCGGCTATATACTTTCTTCACCATTCGCTCTTCATCAATTATGATTATCAATTTTAGTGAGGTCATCTTTAAAACCTGCCATATTGCGAATCGCCAAGGTAACGGCGTACATTTTGCGAAGTGATCGCATCTTTACATATTTATATGTTACGAATATTTATTTATGTAATTTTATAAGTGGTCGGAATTTCGAGTCAAGAGACCCGAGTTCAATCACCAGGTGACAGGCTCGTACTAATGGGTTTTTGAAAAACTTATGTACGAATTATATCGTTGTCACGTTGTCCCGAAAATATCTTCGGTGGAGGGTGGGTCAAAGGGACTTAATTGTCTAGACTAGACCTCTGTCTACCCCTGTATGGGAATTACGTAAAGATATTTATTATCATTTACCTTTGTAAATGAGACATTTATGAATTTATACCTGGTTATCTGAGGCACTGGTTTAGTGAAATACCTCTATAAGTCAGACAAACTCCCTTGATGTCTCACTTTACCAGGTCCCACTGCAATTGCATAACTCGCAACGTGACACAACAGTCGGGCGTTCGGTTATTTGTTTACGTATGAGTAACGACGGAAAATTCAGCTGTTGAAGCGCGCACTTACGTCAGTCAGGGCGGCGCGTAGCCGGTGCGACGGTGCCGTGACGTCACGGCGATGGCAACACGCCAACGAGCTGGACGACCGAGAGGCGATCTGGCGATGGTTCATTTGCGTGCGGAGATTGGGAGACCTTTCTGCCGGGGCCTAGGACGCTTAAGGTGCTGGTGTTTGTATGTAGTTGTATAATGCGCTAGTGCCTCGGGATAGGCTGGCCAGGCGGGCGGCTGCCAGAGGCGCAAACGTCATGAATAAATAGCTTCACGTATATATTCAAGGACAACGTGTCAGGTTGTAATCTAAACCAGTGGTACAGTACACTTACATAGATTTATATTTTCATAGATAAATATTCCTATATGATATTCCATTTATTAGCCAGTAGAGTAATGAATCAGAATAAGAGCTACTCTCCTTTAGCAGATAGCTCTGTCTAGCTTAACATACTAATGTTATTTGTTCGGCTAAAATCACTGTTACATACATAGATAGGGAAAAGAAGTAAGTGACAACAGTTCAAGTGTTAACTGCAATAGATTTGAAAATACAAAAAATAAAATTGTCACGATAGCCGAGTGGTTGGGTGGGTAATTTAAAGTCGAGAGACCCCGAGTTCGAGCCCCAGTTGGCAAACTCGTACCAATGGGTTTTCAAAAACTTGTGTACGAATTGGCTAGGACATAAAGATGGCGAGGGGCTCACCACCTGTCACGTTGTCCCGAAAATATCTTCGGTGGAAGGTGGGCCGAAGGGACTTAATTGTCTAGACTAGACCTCTGTCTACCCCTGTATTGTGAATTACGTGAAGATATTTATTTGTTAATTTTTTTTATAAGAAATAAAAATTGAAAGAGAACATTGCAATGTATACTGATAACGACATATTCCATACCAAGAAGTCATAAATAAATAATAAATAATTAACATACATAGATAGGGACAACGTCACATACATTGCTCTAATATCAAAGTAAGGTAGCTGAAGCACTTGTGTTATTGAATCGGAAACAACGAAGGTACGACAAACACCCAGACCCGACAATGTAGAAAAAATAATTTTCTACATTGACCTGTTCGGGAATCGGACCCGGGACCTCATAGCTGGAGACTCCTTGTGAACCGGTGTATACTCCACTCGTCCAAGAAAGTCGACACAAAGAAACATTATTAAACATAAAACGTCATAGCGGTCAAATGGCGTAGACTGAAATTATTCCCGTGGACGAAATTTGGCAATTCGTGTCTGTTTTTTGTGTCGCTATTTAAATAAAATTAAAAGTGTTGAGCGTCATCGCTTATTTTACGTCAATGCTTTGACACACATAAATATATCTTCACGCCATTCCCAAGACAGAGGTCTACGGGAAGAAGGGAGGAGGGACAAGAGTACTCGGATACCTCGACGTGCATGTATAAAGAAGATAAATAAATAAATAATACGTTAAGGTATAGTTTAGTTGGGTATAGTTAGTTAGGTTTAAGTATAGGTTTGCTGTTACATACTCTCGAAAAAAATCCAAATAAGTGTGACAAAGATGTTTTCAAATTTGAATTAACCATGAGAGATTTATCTCTGCGACGCGGATCACTTTCCTGTTTATCGGACAGGGGGCTGATCGACGTAAACAGGAAAGTGGAATAAAAACCTGGAAATATTCCATTCGCCAAATTTATTTATAAACTTATTTAAAGATAACCTAATAAATGTTATTGTTCAAAGTAATTTGCCCTAAAAAGCATTTTACTTACATAAACTATAATAAATAATAATATATAAATATCTTCACGCCACTTCAAAACCAGGGTATACAGAGTTTTAAACAATTAAGTAACTTCGACCCACTTTTCACCGAAGAGATTTTTTTGGATAACGTGACAGTGATGAGCCCGCCGCCGTCTCTATGTCCAAGCCAAAGATATAAATCGTAAATAAGTTTAAAAAACCCATTGGTAACGAGCTTTGGGGATCGTACTCAGGTCTGTGTGGTGGACACGAACTCCGATCATACAACCACTAGACTATCGTGACTTACATAAACTACATATGTTATTTTGCTACGAGGATTACTCATACAATTTCGAATATAATAGAAAGTCGTACGTATATTAATAAAGTCGTACCGCATTGGGATAATGAGCAGCGGTTATTTAGAGTCACCAAAATAGATGAAGGAAAGTATGACACATTACTCGGCGGTCTAAACTTTTCACCTTATATTTGTTTATAAAGCTAGCACTTTTATAAGTATAGTACTAGCTTTTGCTTCGACATGCCACTCGTAGACTTTAATACAATTATCATTTTTAATGTTAAAAGAAATAGAAAATAATCAATTTAGATTTTTCCTGAACTACTCTAGTGTTGAGCGCCAGTATCATCAACGGTGTGGCATCTGCTGGACTCGCGGAGTGGTAGAAGAGAAACGCATTTCCAAATTTCATATTTCTAACGCAACTGTCCCTCTGCTACAGGAGAGAGCAAGGAGAGTGATGCGTAACGATACTACGCAAATTCTCTCTTCACTCACATTCGATCGGACTCCTTGGACAGACTTTGGAAATCCAAGCAAGGTTCTACGTCTGCGACATAGCATAAACCCGTAGGAGAAGCGGCTCCAAACCTACCGCAATGCCAATCTCGGAACGCAGTGATTTATACGGAGTACACATAAACGCGAAGACAAAACAATTTGTACGACAGTTGCGTATGTTTTGTCTACTCACCATTGTGATTTGATCAACTCCCCCGTAAGTTTCCGGTGGAGGCGTATGATGTTTATACGAAGCCTCTAAGAAAAACAAGACCTCTTTACGATTCTCACCGGCGCGCTGTTGTCGCGTAGAACAAAAATATGCGATTGTTACAGATGTCCGAGACTGTGGTCTCTTGATTGTGAAGCTAGGGTTGTGTTGATACCATTTATCAATGTGGCGTGTATGTATATGTAGCGTGGGTTTGCGGTAGGGTTGTTAATTTATTAAACTAAATGAAAACAAAACAAATTCCGGAAAGTAATAATTTTATAATTATAGTTATCCCTGTTTAATGTATGTATATTTAACAAGAACACGAATAATTTCGTAATGAGTATGCCTTTCTTAAACATTTACATGATAAAAGAAATTACGTACGATATGTAACGTTGGCAAAATTCACAATCAAATGTTCTTAGTACAAGAACACGTGCTCATTTTATTCTGTTGGACTCCATAGGCTGTTTAATTAAGGTCTGGTATAGGCGCAACAGCAGTTCATAAATCGGCCATGTCCTGAATTATATCAAGAATTAATCTTTTAATTAATTACTCTTTTTATATCATGGTAAATTTTCTAAAATATTTTAAGAATTTATCACACCAATTAATTTTAAACTATTTTCAGAACCGGTATTAAACCAGTTCTGTTTTTAAACGTATAGAACTGTATTCACCGTTCATTCACCAAAACATTAAAGTATACAATAAAAAGTAATAATAGAAGAATCGCAGGGTATCTCAGAGTATTGAGTCCCAGTAACTGGGAAACTACAAGAGACTGTCATATATTCGACCTTTCGACCTTGGTGGACGAGTGGTGTACGCACCGGTTTTCATAGAGTCGCCTGCTCTGAGATCCCGGGTTCGATTCTCGGCTGGGTTACTGTAATGAACCTCTTTTTCTATTGTCTCGGGTCTGAGTGTTATGGTAACTTTGTTGTTTCTGATTCCAAAACACGAGTGATTTAACTACTTACTTTGGTATCGAAGTAATGTTTGTGATGTTGTCCCTATCCTGATATATATATTTTTATCAAACAAATACCGGCAAACTGTAGCTTCATTGACAAGAAATTATGTTCTTTCCTGGTTCGAGTACAGTGTATGTTTGGAGAGTTTCGGTTCAAACAAGCTTCAACATTACCTAGAAGTTCATCCATAGAGATTATAAGTTGGCTATGAGTGGGGAAAAGATTAAAAGGTGACTAAGGATTATCTTTATCCGGGAAGTATTAAATCAATTAGATCAAGTATTAGATTCATAGATAGTCTTCCATTCTAGTCCTCCACCAAAGATTGACGCTAAGAACGTTCCCGAACTGCCTACACCCATCGAATCCACGCAATATTGTGAAGAAAGTCGTCATTCCATCTTATCGATCGTCCACCATTGAATTTACGTAAGAGGTTGCCACTGGAGAACCTTTCTTCCCCAACTGTTTTTATTTCTACAAGTAAATACACAGTCAATAACGGTCCAGTTGCGCAGCATCCGTTCGGAAATGTTATTTACGAGTTTGCCAGCCATTAAGGGGCAGGGAGTGCGGCGCAATGTCTGCGACGTCACTCCATCGAGCCGTCTGTTGAACAAGACGAGAGCCACGACGTCTGCGTGTTACACAACACGCCTGTTATCCGTAGCAGAGCAGGCACAATTCCACAGAAACGTACGCGTTAATAGATGTTGCGTTTGCTTACATGCAACATATATATGTATATATATATATATATATATATATATATATATACATATATATATATACATATATATATATATATATACATATATATATATATATATATATATATATATATATATGTATATATATATATATATGTATATATATATATTTTTATCAAACAAATACCGGCAAACTGTAGCTTCATTGACAAGAAATTATGTTCTTTCCTGGTTCGAGTACAGTGTATGTTTGGAGAGTTTCGGTTCAAACAAGCTTCAACATTACCTAGAAGTTCATCCATAGAGATTATAAGTTGGCTATGAGTGGGGAAAAGATTAAAAGGTGACTAAGGATTATCTTTATCCGGGAAGTATTAAATCAATTAGATCAAGTATTAGATTCATAGATAGTCTTCCATTCTAGTCCTCCACCAAAGATTGACGCTAAGAACGTTCCCGAACTGCCTACACCCATCGAATCCACGCAATATTGTGAAGAAAGTCGTCATTCCATCTTATCGATCGTCCACCATTGAATTTACGTAAGAGGTTGCCACTGGAGAACCTTTCTTCCCCAACTGTTTTTATTTCTACAAGTAAATACACAGTCAATAACGGTCCAGTTGCGCAGCATCCGTTCGGAAATGTTATTTACGAGTTTGCCAGCCATTAAGGGGCAGGGAGTGCGGCGCAATGTCTGCGACGTCACTCCATCGAGCCGTCTGTTGAACAAGACGAGAGCCACGACGTCTGCGTGTTACACAACACGCCTGTTATCCGTAGCAGAGCAGGCACAATTCCACAGAAACGTACGCGTTAATAGATGTTGCGTTTGCTTACATGCAACATATAGTATTTTTGGGAATTTTTTGTATATTTTTGCACGGAAAAGATGGCCAAAGAATTCATTTCATTTTAAATAAAAAAAATATCTTCACGCCATTTCCCAGTACAGTGGCAGAAAGACGTCTAGACAATTAATCCATCTTTCATCGTAGACATTTTTTGGAACAACGTGACCGGTGGTCAGCCTGTCGCTGGCTTGTCGTCGAAGCCGGCGATATATATAAAACGTACAGAAGTTTAAAAAACACCTTTGGTACGAGCCTACCACGTGGGGATCAAACTCGAGTTCTCTTGACTCGAATTCCGATCACTCAACCACTCGGCTATGGTGACTATGGTTAATTGTATATTTTACGATAATTGTGTTGCCAATGTTTGCCGTACAGTGTCTTTAAGAATTCTCACATTGGTCTGTAGTGCAGTAATCTTATTGATTTATAGTATAAAGCGTACTGTAATCGGATGAAATTTTTATTATAAGTTTGCTGCTTCAAATCTCGCTACGTTTGTTTATGTTTGTACTAGAATTGTGAATATAAATATGTGCAGGTAAATGTTTTTCAATCCTATCACCGTCCTGTTGTTGTCAAGACAAAGGGAATCCTTTTTTGTGAAAATCTTGCTTGTCCCTCAAACACCTACACGCTTTACTTGTAATATTAGAATTTCGATGTATAAACCCTTGTTATATTGTAAGACGACAGGCTCGGACAGAAGGTCGACTAGTGTATTATTTTGAAATTTAGCAAACGGCATACCAACCAATTGTAAAGCTATGCGGTTTTTATTTTAACATTCTCTTTTGTCTATGCACAAACGTTTTTCACTTGACTGCGCAGGAGGATGAATGTATGTTTGTCTTATGTACTTTTTTGGCACGCTCTGTTGATGGATTTTAGCATGCTAAGAGATATTATTAGATTCTTCAGGCAGTGTGGTATTCACTAGCCGGCAATTTTCTTTTACCTATAATAATATACTTTATTGTTCACCAAAGAAGGAACAAAACAATATATAAAATATATATTACGTCTTGGATAACAAAGGGCGATTATGGCTAAATAGCCATAATCGCCCTTTGTTATATAATTTCTTCCAGGCAACCACAGGAAATTATTAAAGAGAAATATTGACGGGTAGGATGTACGGGAAAAGACAAAAGCAAGGTTTAAAATAAAAAAAATTACCTGCCTCTGCTGCCCAGTAGGAAAAGATTTAGGTACGGTAAAAATTAGAGGATCGAATAGGATGTTTAAGGAAGAGGTATTGCTAAGAACGTAGACGAAAGTTTAGGAAAGCTTAAAATTTCAAACTGACTATTACGACTCCCAGCAATATAGTAATTAGTGGCAAAGTATTCAGCCTTTTGCAAGTAAAATCATAATATAAATGTAACCTCATTACATTTACATGTGAGCAATCATTTTGATATATATATATATATATGTATATATATATATATATATATATATATATATATATATATATATATATATATATATACATATATATACATATATATACATATATATACATATATATATATATATATATATATATATACATATATATATATATATACATATATATATATATATATATGTATATATATATACATGTATATATATATGTATATATGTATATATATATATATATACATGTATATATATATATATATAATGAAGGCGACAGGCTTATCTCGTGTTACGACTCAAAAAATGTCATCAGTGGCAGGTGGGTCGAAATATTTTAATTATATAAACATCTGTCTACCCCAGCATGAGGATTGGTGTGAAGATAAATAATGATTTGTTACCGACTTGATAACTTACTGTGATGCTAAACACGTACATTCTATTATATAGTATTATACGTCGTCGTCAAGCTTTCTAAGTTATCTTGAGACGTCCACTTCATTCGCGAGTGCCGGGGGTGGGGGGTCGCGGGAAAGGTCAAGGTGGAGGGTTGCGCGCATGCTCCCTGCATCCTGCAGGGTGACGGTGGGGTGGGTAGAAGCTTGTATACGTTTTATATTGTGGGGATGTTTACTATACAACTCCTGGTTATATTCCTTGAGACACGATCCATGGAATAGATTTCTAGATTATTAACGCTGAGATAAATCGTAGTTTGCAGTTGCATAAGAAATATTATTTCATAAATAAACTTATATTTAAAGTTAATAAAATGACCAAATAAATAACTTCACGACGTTCTCAATACAGGAGTAGACAAGGGTCTAGACAATTAAGTCCTTTCGACCCACGTTCCACCGAAGAGATTTTCTTGGCGCAACTTGACAGGTGGTTATCCCGCCTTCGTCTTTAAGTCCAAGCAAACGATACATATATTGAAAGTAATTTAGCCAATTCTGAATAATGATGTGTCATCATGTATACCGCGCCCCGAGTTTTTCCATTTGGTGTTGTAGAAAGCGACTAAGAGAAAAATCTAAGCCAGGACATCGACATTTCTTAGAATAATCATCGAGACAAACATTAAGGACAAGAATAAGAAAAACATAATTAACCAGATTGAAGGGAGACTATGTAAGTCTCCAAAGTGGAAGGTAGCTCTCCTGAAACCGAATTTTCAAGCGTGGTTCCGTCTAGGATTTGTTTTCGGCAGTACAACTCGCAAAACTACAGCGCCATAGTTGTACTGTTATGTGCAATGAGACTTTATATTTTAGTGGTCAGGGTTGTAACTTCCAACAATTGAAACTATTTATTTATTTATTTTTGGCAGATTAAGTCCAAGGGTAATATGGTTTCTCTTTTTTTTTATTAAAAATGTGTAAGCTAAATATAGAATAATTAGAATGTAATCATTTACTAACCAATTAGGATGTATTATGTTATAATTGTTATTATAATAACACTTTTTATAAAGATTTTTTTTATAATTTTATACCTGTCAATATCTGGATATTTTTTGGAGATTTTATTGTAAAAGCGTACACACCAACCAAACCAGTTACTTTGGAGTCAAACGAACTAACAAACTATATTTCTTCATATTTTTCCTATAGATATAATTATGACTTCTAATAAAAAATGAGAATGTTGAAATTTAAAAAAAAAAAACCTATTAACATACGACCTTCAAATTGAACAATTTATCCAATCGGCTCGTGCATCGCCTATTACATAATAATACAGCTAAAGTTGATGGCTGACCTTGATGCTCAGTTGAGACCGACTGAGAGACGTGTAGTTGCGCGACCAGTCGCAGAACGTGGACCGCCAAGTTTCTGCGGACGGTCCGGTTAGCGACGATGTTTTTGTTGACCTGCCTGGCCAACGAACTTGGGCCTTGACGGGGAAACCGTCCGACGGGGACAGGGCGTAGCGCGCTCGATGTGATGTAAGTTATTCGTAGATCCGTTATTGGTCGAGACTTTAAAATAAGACTAACTCCGTATGTTATAACGATAGTGGTATGGTTCTTAAATTTAGTCTACAACAATGAACATTATTTTTAGAAAGAGAGAAGCATATTTGACGACCCTTCAGTCTAGTTAGTGATCCCGCCTTCGTAGCTATGGGCTGTGGGCTCGAATCCCGCTAATGGCACACATTTGTGTGATGAATATGAATATTTATGCATGGTAGATGTTATATACTTTACCCCTAATCGCCTCCTACGAGGGCTTTGAATTCGTTCGCAGTAAGCAATCTTCGCTATTGTACCAATGAAATCCATTAACCAGGAACTAAGAAATTATTCCTACACTGCACCATTTTTGTATCCGAATGCGATATCACTGAAGCTAGTTTTTCAGTTGACGTCACAATGTATGAATACATATCCTTGGCTTGGACATAGAGACGGCGACGGACTCACCACCCGTCACGTTGTCCCGAAAATATCTTCGGTGGAAGGTGGGTCAAAGGGACTCAATTGTTTAGACTAGACCTCTGTCTACCCCTGTATTGAGAATTGCGTGAAGATATTTATTTTATTTATTTTAACTAGTTAGTACTGTCTCCCTAACTCTTTAATGGATAGTTTAAGGGAAGTGAACGGTTGCGAACTTTGATTCTTCGATATCGCGAATATGAATAATGTATTGAAAATTAGGTCGTCACGTTTGACCTGTGCTAAAATTAAATCAATACACTGCGCTTGTCAACCTATTGAAAGCTCCTTGAAGCGCTCCTTCTTTGTTAAGTTGTTGTAGGCTTTCTTAGGTAGCGTACTTAAGTTTAAGTAATTTTCTTTTATCGGATTTTTCTTTTGACTTTTACATTTTTAAAATATACAATAAGTCGTAAACTCTTTCTAAGAGGTTTGGTTATTGACTATTATATTTCGTCGTTGAAAAGTAATGAACTTCCTAAATAAACTTTCGATACCTAAATTCTCTTTTAAAGGTAAAATTTTTTATGAACCTAAATGAGAGTGTGTGTGTGTGTGTGTGTGTGTTTACGTGTTTTTTCGAACCAGAAGCAGGTATATGCAATCTAGTGCTTATTGATTTCAAAATAAGGGCTTTCTATTTCAGCCGTCATTTTACTCATTTACAGAAGAAAATCCAGTTATTCTTTGTAAAAGACACTCTTAAAAGACATAAATTAGCAAGATTTTAATTCTAAGCCGCCTGCGGTTTAGGTTTTGCATTAATGAGTCAGACGATCCGATTCCGTGAACTAGAGGCGTACACACCGGTTTTCATGGTGTCGCTAGCTCTGAGGTTCCGATTTCGATTCCTGGTCGGGTTCATGTAGAAAACCATTTTTTCTACTTTGTCTCGCTTCTGAGTGTTTGTGTTACCTTCGTTGTTTCAGACTGCATAATAATAGTGCTGCAATTTACTTTGGAGCAATGAATGCGATGTTGTCCTATCTATGTATGTATTTATTTATTGCACATATCTATCTGTCTGTCTGTGTTCATATGTATGTATACATTTAACTAACATTGGACCCCGAAATAAGTTTATTGTATACCATATAAATTAAACGGTGTACGGAGCTGCGAGAAACAATGCAAATAAAAGAAAAATTACATGGTCTCATCTCTATGGAGACAAGATGCGTGGGTACGTTGCGATGTTGCCAGTTTTAATCCCAGACTATATTTTATGCACTTGCGTCTGTTGTCTATGACGTTGCATTTCAGCTTTCAAATCTAGTACGGAAAGCCAAAGATGAGTGCATCTATGTTGTGTGGTTGTGAGATTAAATTATCTGTTTTCTTAAGTGGTTTTCTATTCCCTATTAAATAATTCCTTCAATTAATAAATACATACATACATAGGTACAATATCACATTCATTGCCCTAATCCCAAAGTAATCATAACTGATTACTTTGCGAGCACTTGTATTATAGAATCAAACAATACCACGAAGGTACCACAAACACCCTGACCCGAAAAAAATGTAGAAAAAGTGTTTTTTACTCTGAGGCGATCGAGCATCGGACCCGGGACTCCTAGAAAACCGGTGTGTACGGCACTCGTCCACGGAAGTCGTCACAATCCTCGTAAAAAAGGTCGTCGTTCAAATATATCTTCACGCAATTCCCAATACAGGGGTAGACAGAGGTCAAGTCTAGACAATTAAGTCCCTTTGACCCACCTTCCACCGAAAATATTCTCGGGACAACGTGACAGGTGGTGAGCCCGTCGCCGCCTTTAAATCCAAGCCAACGATGAAATTCGTACATAAGTTTTTGAAAAACTCATTGGTACAGCCACTTGGGGATCGAACTCGGGTCTCTCGACTCGAAATTCCGACCACCCAACAACTCGGCTATCGTGACTTTTTTTCAAATCAAATATATGATATTGTATTACCACTTTAATAAAGACACCTATAGTTTTTCGGTCAGTAGAACCGCATTAAGGAACGGTGGTTATTTTGAATTATTATAATTTGAGTAACGAGATCATTCTTATTCAAAAAATGGCGGAATAAGAAATAGATTTTCATTAAATTTTGTTGCATGAAAACTTGATGCATTTTATATATCGGCAGGCAAACATTTTACAGTCGGTAGTTATATCGTTATTTATTTACCAATTTATGTATATTCGTTGTCTTGACACTTCTAGTCATTCGCAGCTCTGCTTATCCTCTTACGTAAAAGTGATGCATTTATTGCGAATTGCCGCAAGTTGCATATTGGATATTACGTAAAACTGTGTACCATCATTCGATATATAGTTCGCTGTTATTACTGCCACAAACTATATCCACTTAGTTCTGTTACCACTCATTATGCATTTGCTAATAAAACTCAGCCTCTAGTAATCCAATTGCTAATTAAGTCTATTATGATTATACTACTTCTCGTTTGTATAGAAATAACATACATCCATTTTGTAGACGAATGTTCTCAAAATTAGGTTTTTTCTCCTGTTAAATTACATATGAGTTTTTCAAAAAACTTATGTACGAATTTCATCGTTGGCTTGGACATAAAGACGGCGGCGGGCTCACCACCTTTCGTTGTCCCGAAAATATCTTCGGTGGAAGGTGGGTCAAAAAGGGATTTAATTGTCTAGACTTGACCTCTGTCTACCGCTGTATTGGGAATTGCGTGAAGATATTTATTTATTTATTGTGTGACGAAAAGTAGCATATATCAAACGACGTCAGGGCCTCACTCTAATGTACTTTTTACTCAGTTTAATTAAACACAAGATCTGCAGTAGTAGACTGTCGCGTTGCGTACTCTTCTGGCAAACAGTTCAAATAGCTCTTGTTTGTCTGCCAATTTCACGTTGCTTCTTATCCGCAATTTATTTTAACGAGTTCCGCGTGTACCGAGTTGTCTCAGTGATGGTGATCCATGAAGCACCTCACATCGGTTATGGCACCCTAGTAGGTAAAGCCTAGTAGAAAAAACTTAGACTTTTGACTTTTGAATGTACCCTAAAAAATCTAGTAACGCAACTTATGCAAGATGAATTTTAATTGAATCTATTGTTATACGCTTTTGTTTACGAATAGACTGTAGCTCGATCGGGAAATGTTTAAAAAAACCGAAAGTATACACCTCGAACGTAAAATATATAAAATTAATAGATACATAAAATTTAGTATATGGGTGACATAGGTTCGATTGGTGAAATAGGTGGTGCTGTAATGAAATTATATTAAACATTTTATTTAATATAACAATATTTGCATATATGTATTAAATGATCGGTAGTTAAAGAGATAAAAAATTAAGTGTTGTCAATATCGTGACACTTTAATATTTGTAATAATGATAATGCCATAAGGGCAAAACCGGTCAGGTATTTGATTGCAAATAAATAATAGTGGAATGAGTGAAAATAATTTTAATTTATTTAAAGATGCAGTTCCACAAAGAGACCGCAACCGTGAGTATTTAATATATTAATGTATTTTTTTAAAATAAACTTGTGTTAATAAAATTGTCAGTGGTTTACGCGCTATCTAGATATACTTGGAACGTAAAGCACTATCTAAATACTAAATATTGACCAATTCTTAAGTCATTTCCGAGATAAAATATAAATTGCATGGACTGGCAATTCATATAAATGTGTATAAATGATTACCACGATTAGAATAATAAGATAAAATATAAAATATATAAAGGTTATAAAAATGAAGTATTTATTTCTCATGGAAAAACTTTTCTGATGAAATATTTTTCTTATTACAACTGCTAAACGGCCTGTAAAAGTCCACTGCAGGACATAGGCCTCTACCTCAGGAGGATTTACCTTAGTCGCCACGCTTGACAAACGGATTGGCGATTGTAGTGCCAGACACCTCGACAGACGCTGCAACTTATCGACGGCTTGTTGTGTTTTCGTCTGGTATTTTCTGTCGGTAGCTAATTGAATTCTTAAGGCATTACCCTGAGAAGTCTCTTTCGACACCAAAGGAAAGAAAGGTGGTTTCCAACTTTAATCAACAATTATGGCAATATATCTCTCAGCAGTTGGCTTCTATATGACACTTGATAAGTGTATTTTAAAAAGTACATCTATATTTGCAGTATCTATATATGTAATGTAATTCCCATTACTGGGGTAAACATAGGTCCAGTCAATTAAGTCCTTTCGACCCACCTTTATACGAATAATTTTTTATGTATCAACGTGCAGGTGGTAAGCCTGTCGCAGTTTTTATGCTCAAGCCAACGCTTATTTAAAAACATTATTTAAAAAAAAACTCATTAGTACGAGCCCTATCACCTGCAGGTCGAACTTGGGTCTCAATATATAGTATATTTTGTATATATTTTTTGCAATTCGTGCCCAATCCCACGCCGATATGGTTTTCCTGTTGTGACGTCATAACATCGCAACAGGGTTCGTGATCCTGTTTTTATACTGCACGCGCTGTAATCGTGTTATCAATTTGTTATCGTCGCACCTCTTGATTTAAAATCAGTCGAGCTCTGTTTACTTTTCGATATTGTTTGCACGACATCAGAAACATCTAGAGCCGTTTAATACTGGCACTTTGTGTATTTACTTAACGCCTAATTCATGACTGATGACGAGTGACGTCACAGTTCGCTACAGAATAACAGCGGCATAGCAACAATGCACTCGGAATGAATGTGTTTTTATGGTATATATGAATCAAATTTCATGTAATTTTTACGATGTGTGCATTATTTGCTTGGTTGTATCGTATTTTGTTATATTATGATTACATAAGGAAGAAAATTGCGTATAATGTATTGTTCATTATTTTATGCATGCTTCAGTGCTAAATATTTCTACTGTACCATATAATTGAGTCCAATTTCATGAATATTTTTCAATGTGCTTTTTTTGAGATGCTTATGTATCACGTATCCATAAGGAGAAAGTGGATGTTTTTAAATATGTATATTTAATTTATATATCATTAGTACCTAAATATTGTTGCTCCAGGAATAATTAAACATAATTATTTCGAATATACTAATCAAATTATAAGTATATTCTTATCTATGTACAAACATTTATATTTTTGAAACCGTTGTATTTTTGACGATGCTACATTACGAAAAAGTTTTTTCAAGGATTTTTACATTCATTTCTTAAAGTTTACATTCCACTAATAAAGTAATGTATGCAATGTAATGAATTTTAATATATAAATACAATTTTGCTAAAATAATATGCGGAGGTAGTCGTCTTAGATGCGAAGATTCACAATGATGCGAAGAAATTCGCGCGGGTATTACACGCGGGATCTGGTAAAGGTGGTGGAAGCTTCCAGAACGTAGGTAGCGCCCGTGGTGCATGCAGTACGTGTGAGTCTCTCACCCACCGGCCGGTCTCCGTATCGATTTGCACCTGCGCGCTGCAGCCGCCGTGACGCAGTTCCAACTTTGTTTACATGATAATCCCCACCGATGTTACATTGTAAACCTACGGATATTACACTGTTGACAAAACCGACCTGATTCTTTCAATTTGTTACGTTACGAGTCACGATAGCCTAGTGATTGGGTGGTAGGTTTCAAAAACTTAGGTACGATTTATATCGTTGACATGGACATAAATACTGCGACGGGCTCACCACCCTTGTCCCGAACCACCTGTCACATTGTCGTCGAAAGGATTTATTTGTCTATATATCTGTCTACGCCTGTATTCGGAATGACTTGAAGATATTTATTGTTTTATGAGTCTATTTTTCATGGCGAGTTTTTTTGTTGCTAGAGAGCGAGTCATAGTGGGTTTTACACTTAGATTTCAATGCATTCAGAGTCGTGGTAGGCTTAATGGGCGGGGTGGTCGCTTTGAAAAGCGAGTGACCCAAGTTCGATGTTAGGTCGGTACCACTAAAATTGTTAATAGTAATTTTAAGTACTTAAATTAACGTGTACTTTGCGGCGAAAGAAGAGTTCGTAAGGAAACGTGCCTCAGAAATAATTTTAATAATGGAGTAACGAGGTGGACGTTCCCTGGGTTTAATTTCTCTTAAAGATTATTTGACTGCAGAAATATTTTTACGCATTTTGCCTATGATGCGTTAGCCATGGATCTAGAATTACAGCTTAGATTACAGGCCATATTATGGGAGGTATTTTTAGATCTTAATTCTCAATGGGGACGGCGTGTAAATGATTTAATTTGAGATGATGTGTTTCTTCACCGATACTATATATACCGAATTAATACTATATATTCTATATATACCGATACTATATACTATTAACTAGTGTAAGCTTACTTTATTTTAATTTCCTGAGATTAGTTGAAGGAACGGTTGCGGGGGTCTTAGTCGCAGCGAAAGAAAACAATGCATCCTGCACTGAACCAGTGTCATTAGGTTCACTATTATTTTTTATTTTTAATATACACGACTGGCTTTGCTATGTTGTCTTTATAACTTTTGATTCATGAATTCCCAGCATATCCAGGGTTTATTTGTTGGTTATACAGGGTTAATTTAAAATTTGAACTGATGCGTGTAAAACACGGTGGCTCGGAGGTAAGAGCGTCGCCACGGATCGGCGAAGGTCGCGGGTTCGAATCCCGCCCGTGTCAGTTGAAATTTTAACTTTTTTCTCTTTAATTTAATGACATAAGGGTTCAGCATAAATATGCATAACAGAAGGTTTATAAAATTGCATAACAGAAGGTAACTAGTTTTGACGGTGGAGTTAAAGTTCAGATCCGCAGGGTGCCAAGGTAATTAATTAGTCGTCGTTTAGGGGTCTGGGTTGAGAGTTTGCTACGAATGATGTTGTTTACCGATGATAATAAAAATTCTTCACACCATTCCCAATACAGGGGTAGACATGGTCAAGACAATTAAGTCCCTTCCACCGAAGATATTTTTGGTACAACGTGACAGGTGGTGAGCCCATTTCCGTCTTTATAACCAAGCCGTCGATATAAATCGTACATTACTTTTTGAAAAAACCTATTGGTCGTCCTTGGGAATTGAATTTGAACCCAACCACTCGGCTATCGTGACTTTATAGAGGTATTTATGGAGGCGTTTACCAGCGTAGCGCGTGAGGGAGGTGATGCGTCCGCGATCGTAAAGAGCCTACTTAGCTTACTTAGCCGGCTAGCTTCGGAACACAGTGCGGCGTCTTGAGCAAGACGACCTGGTCCTAGACATCGCCAGAACCGATGCGACGGCGGGGTATTTGCTTAGTATTTCTCCACATATACGGCGTATTCATCTACATTGTATCGGATCTCTTCCCGATGAGAACACATTGCGCAACACTCACTATCAAGACGCGTGTACTGAACACGCGCCGGCAATGTATTGCGCGCGTGGCGGTTAGCTCAGGGTTACCTATTGGGACACAAACTATACATTGTGTATTATATTGAACACTGGAAATAAAGCTACTTTTTTCTGCTTTGCTGTATATGCCACCATTAAGAACTTTGTATATTATATAATCATTGGAGAAAATATATAAGTTACGTATATTTCACTAATCAGTAATGCCAATACTTATAATCGACCTTTTGGACAATTAGGCTGAGATGTATTTCGTACAAGATTTAGATAGAGTCTACAAGAGAGTCACTGTGAATTTTCATCTTCACACTTTTTTTTAATAATGATTTAACAAACAACAACAAAACAAAGATCCAGACTATTTAGCCCTTTCTATCCATATTTCACCGGAGCATTTTTTGCGAACGTGACAGCTTATCACCGACTTAATAATACAGTAATAATGACACCTTAATAACAAAATCAAACCCTTAAAAATAAATTGAGAAATTCTTTTTCATCTAAACAGTAATTTTTAGACAGTTTTTTTAGCCACGTTTTTTGTTAGAGATTTACATTACTTAAAGACCCTACAGCGAACGGGAAGTAACCATAAACTTGGGCAGTGTACGGTTCCTCTATGAAACTGTAAGACAATGCATCTGAAACGACTTCAGATTGTCAATAGATTGGGTACCAGATTCGGGATAAACTTGCACAAATGTTATTTAAATATTGTAAGCAATCAAGACTGCAGCAAGTTCACGTTTTTTTTTCGAATATCACTCAATATTATGTATGGCAACTATCTATTTGATTAATTATCTATGAACACATGTGTTCTACAGCCCTAGCGATTATGATAAACTGTGGACCACTACGTGATTTCTCAGAAGCAAGCCCAGAAAATAATTGTGAAAAATTTGCAATAATATAACTTACATTGTTTCTTTAAAAATAGAACGTAAACAACGTTGTACGAAATTACAAGAAAAAGTCACGATAGCCGAGTGGTTGGGTGGTAGAAATTTCGAATCTGTGATCGATTCCCAGGTGGCATCCTCATTCCAATGGGGTTCTCAAAAACTTACGTACGAATTATATCGTTGGCTTGGAAATAAAGACGGCGACGCGCTCACCACCTGTCACGTTGTCCCGAAAATATCTTCGGTGGAAGGTGGGTCGAAGGGACTTAATAGTCTAGACTAGACCTCTGTCTACCCCTGTATTTAGAATTGCGTGAAGATATTATTTACGAAATTACATCAAAGACCAATTGTAATAATGTAACAATTTGATCGCTTTAGTCTCAATTCTTCTGTTCTTGAGTCGGATGTTCTCTCTCATAAAGTTTTTGCCATAATTGCCACATGCCCATTTTAGCTTTAAAAAATGATTATTCAGTCATCTGTTGGGATACATTCATTTTTCGATCTTTTTATATGTACAAGAAAAATGGCGTTCACGCAGCAAAGAGTTACTTTACCGTTCTTTCTTGCTCTTGTTTTCTGCTCGTCGAGCATGAGTGCGAATCTGAGTCACTGAGGCCGACTGACATATTTAACAATACACCGAGTTCAGAATGTAGTACATATAGTTGCGCGTGATCAATTGAGGAAAACTTTAAAGTTGGTATCGAAGATGATATGGTTTATATAACCATGAAAAAAAAATAGAATGAAGACGGCGTTAGGCTTACCACTTGTTCTGTTGTCTCAGAATAAGCTTCGGCGAAAGATATGTCGAAAGGTTTAATTGTCTAGGCCTTTGTATATCCCTGTATGTAAAATATACATGCAGATTTTTATTTCCGACGACCCGATAGTCTGATTAGTAGTGATTCTGATTTCGAAGTTAAGGATTGCAGATTCAAATCCCGCTAGCGGCAACAGGCCTCAGTTGTCTCGTACTCGTGGCTATTCTTTTAAAGGTAAACTAGAAGGTTTTTTCAAACTTATTCGAGATATGCCTCATTGGGGGTTTATGTACTCCACTCCACTATGGAGTCTTTTTCTGAGCCTTCACCTTCGAGCTCGTGGTAAATTCGGCGTTTAGTAATTATGAACTACATTTCAACATTTTTTAGTGTTGCCGGAGCAGAGATCAAACTTGGGCCACTCGCGTACTCCTTATTGCAACAATTATTTAAAGAATGTTGAAACAATTTATCTAAAGCAATACTCATCAAGGCCGGGAACTTATCAGTCTTCTACATATTATCTGGCCCAATTGTATGAGGTCGCTAACACGGATTTTTGGTTTAACTTAGATATTGGCGCTTAATTAGAACGGGTGTTTGAATTATTGGGGACGCGGTAGTACGGTTAATTAGCGTGCAGATTAGCTATCTATTAATATGTACCAGACCTCTTTAGCAGTTGATGGCGATATCTCTTAACAATAATATTTTACTAAGATTACATATTATTAATAAGGTAACATTTTACTAATGTAATAACTTTTTAATCTATATACTTTTTAGTCTACGGCTGTGACAAAATGTGGTGAATACCCCAGATTTATTGTTTTATGCGCCTCTCTTCACGCACAGTGCGCGCGTGCGGTACGAGTGCAGCTTGTGCGTAAGCACCGTTCGCTTCCATACTGTAAATCTTGTAAATTTTTATAGGATTTTCATTTCTGTCCACACCGTGATAATTCCGCCTTAGGCAATATCACAGTAACAACTGAGCGTAAGCGGACGTGAAGTAGGCGAGGCGTACTGGACATAATTTTAATTATTTATAATGCTTTGAGATAGGCTGACAGATAATGCTTTTAGCATTAAGTCCGCATTATATTCCTTTACTGTTTTGTAAGGTTCATTAAAGAATATATAAATGCTACAAAATGTTATCTGGGAGATTCCGATTCGACTCCGGAACAAAAACTTTGTAGGTCACACAAATACTCGTCTACTGATTGCACTGCCAATAATTTACATGGGAACTGCCTCACACCGGTTATTTTTTGGAATAAAATTGGACATTTAAAATTGCTTACACATTATTACATTACCACCTCCTTGGGCAGTAATTAGGCGCCATCTTTATGGAAAGACGTGAAGCATAATTCGCCAATTGGCTTTCGAAAAATATTGTTTTAACTTTTTATTGCCTCGGGCTGTGCAATAAGGAAATAGTCTAACCTAAAGTGACTTCTGTAGTCAATCTTTGCTTCTTGATGCGCTGTAATCCCTGGGGAAAGATCAGCCTGTCCCTGACTACCATACTCTGTGGCTTCCGGTCAGCTTTAAACAAAGGTTTCGGTTGGCACGCTGGTATCGGGCGGCAGAAGTCACTGCCGCATCATCATTATTTTATTGATCATGAATTTTTTCCGAGTAGTCGAGTGGTCGGGTGATCGAGTCAACAGACCCGTGGGTAGGTCTCTTGTACCAATGGACTTTGTTTTCAAAAGTAATGTACGATTTATATCGTTGGATTGGGCATAAAGACAGCGACAAGCTCACCACCTGTCACGTTGTCCCAAATAAGTTCCGGTGACTAAAGGACGACATCTTCTAGACTGATTACCGCGGTATCAGAAAATGCGCGATTGCAGTATGTATCTACTTCTAATGTTTATAGTCATGTTTGAAAGTTACACTTAGTTATTCGTAAGAGTATCAGTTCATTGATATATTTACTGCGACTACCTCCGTGGGCAAATGCGTTCACACTAGATTTTATATTGTCGCCAGCTTTGAGGTACCTGGTTCTATTCCCGGGTGGGTCAGTGTAGAAAACTACTTTTTCTTTGTTTGGGCTTTGGATACCATAACACGCGTGCTTTAACTCCTTACTTTAGGATAAGAGCAATGTATGTGACGTTATCCCTATTTATTTTGGTAATATAACCAGAAACATTAATCAAATTGATATGCATGTACGTCGGTTGCAGCGAGAGCAGCATGTTCGTGTCCCGGCGGCGGTGGATCCTGAAGACGTGCGGGACCACGACCCCGCTGCGCTGCGTGCGCGCCGTGCTCGCGCTCGCGCGTGACACCGCGGGACACGCGCAAGTGCAGAACGTGTTCTATTCGCGCAGGGAGTTCGCGCGTCCCGCCGCCCAGCTGCAGCCGCACGACAACTTCGACTCTGAGGTTAGCGCGATACGGTACCTTTTAGGTTTTTTTTTTATAGGAAAAGGGAGGCAAACGAGCAGGTGGCTCACGTGATGGTAAGTGATTACCGCCGCCCATGAACACCTTCAATACCAGAGGTTTAGCAGATGCGTTGCCTCCCTTAGAGTGCCCCCTCCCCCATAATTGGGGGAGGAGGGTGTGTGGGCCACCGGTTACCTGCACTCACCAGACGAAACGCAGAAGTTTGTTAGACTTCTACTTTACGCCGGTATTCTGTGAGGTCGTGGTACTTCCCCGGTCGAGCCGGCCCATTCATGCAACAACAAAAGTTGATGCGTGGCTCTACCACTGTAAATAACCGGCGTTTTTTTACCACTTAATGATGATGACTTAATGATGTTTATCAAATAACCGGCGGTATCACTTCTCTGATGAGTCGTTTGGTTGGTGCAACGGTTTTTACATCATCAGTCGGTAGCCATCCTTAAAGAATTGCGCCAAACGTGATATGGTCGCAATTAAAATTTGCAATAAATGGGAGAAACTCGACGATAGTAGTGCTTTGAGAGAGCTGCTAAATAATAGCCAATCAGTTACTGACTCTGTAACGCGAAAATCGCCACTCACGTCTCTCAGACGGGATTGTGCACGGCGGGACTGGCAACACTAGTGTCATACTTGTGGTTGTGCCTGTCACACTAGCATTGGTCCTTACTACTACTGGCTACACAGGGAATTATGCTTAAATCGTCTGTTTAGATGCAAAGGCTCGTAAACATATAAATACATACACATATAGATAGGGACAACATCACATACATTGTTCCGATCCCAATGTAAGATGCTAAAGCACTTGAGGTATTGGAATCGGAAACAACGAAGGCACCACAACGAGAAAATGTAGAAAAAGTGGTTTTTCTACATTGACTCGACCGGGAATCAAACCCAGGACCTCGAGATGGCGACACCTGAGTTTACGCCACTCGTCCACGGAGGTCGTCAAATATATAATAAACTGTCTGAATATTTAAATAAATTGACATTTAAAATTGCTTACACATTATTACATTACCACCTCCTTGTAATTAGGCGCCATCTTTATGGAAAGACGTGAAGCATAATTCGCCAATTGGCTTTCGAAAAAATATTGTTTTAACTTTTATTGCCTCGGGCTGTGCAATAAGGAAATAGTCTAACCTAAAGTGACTTCTGTAGTCAATCTTTGCTTCTTGATGCGCTGTAATCCCTGGGGAAAGATCAGCCTGTCCCTGACTACCATACTCTGTGGCTTCCGGTCAGCTTTAAACAAAGGTTTCGGTTGGCACGTTGGTATCGGGCGGCAGAAGTCACTGCCGCATCATCATTATTTTATTGATCATGAATTTTTTCCGAGTAGTCGAGTGGTCGGGTGATCGAGTCAACAGACCCGTGGGTAGGTCTCTTGTACCAATGGACTTTGTTTTCAAAAGTAATGTACGATTTATATCGTTGGATTGGGCATAAAGACAGCGACAAGCTCACCACCTGTCACGTTGTCCCGAAAATATCTTCGGTGGAAGGTGGGTCAAAGGGACTTAATTGTCTAGACTTGACCTCTGCTCCACCCCGTATTGGGAATTGCGTGAAGATATTTATTATTTATTTTATAATTACCAAATAAGGATTTCCCTAGACATCCTTCGGTCTCCATCATCAGAGCGTCAAGGTGTACTTTGGCAGAAATAGGACGATTATCGTAGCTATATTACAATTTAATATAAATGATGATGAAAAGAGTCATGATAGCCGAATGGTTGGGGTCAAGAATTGGAATCAAGAGACCTAAATAAGATCTCCAAGTGGCAGGCTCGTACCAATGAGTTTTTCAAAACTTATGTACGAATTTCATCGTTGGCTTGGACATAAAGGCGGCGACGGGCTCACCACCTGTCACGTTGTCCCGAAAATATCTTCGGTGGAAGGTGGGTCAAAGGGACTTAATTGTCCAGACTTGACCTCTGTCTACCCCTGTATTGGGAATTGCGTGAAGATATTTATTATTTATTTTATAATTACCAAATAAGGATTTCCCTAGACATCCTTCGGTCTCCATCATCAGACCGTCAAGGTGTACTTTGGCAGAAGTAGGACGATTATCGTAGCTATATTACAATTTAATATAAATGATGATGAAAAGAGTCATGATAGCCGAATGGTTGGGGTCAAGAATTGGAATCAAGAGACCTAAATAAGATCTCCAAGTGGCAGGCTCGTACCAATGAGTTTTTCAAAAACTTATGTACGAATTTCATCGTTGGCTTGGACATAAAGGCGGCGACGGGCTCACCACCTGTCACGTTGTCCCGAAAATATCTTCGGTGGAAGGTGGGTCAAAGGGACTTAATTGTCTAGACTTGACCTCTGTCTACCCCTGTATTGGGAATTGCGTGAAGATATTTATTATTTATTTTATAATTACCAAATAAGGATTTCCCTAGACATCCTTCGGTCTCCATCATCAGAGCGTCAAGGTGTACTTTGGCAGAAATAGGACGATTATCGTAGCTATATTACAATTTAATATAAATGATGATGAAAAGAGTCATGATAGCCGAATGGTTGGGGTCAAGAATTGGAATCAAGAGACCTAAATAAGATCTCCAAGTGGCAGGCTCGTACCAATGAGTTTTTCAAAAACTTATGTACGAATTTCATCGTTGGCTTGGACATAAAGGCGGCGACGGGCTCACCACCTGTCACGTTGTCCCGAAAATATCTTCGGTGGAAGGTGGGTCAAAGGGACTTAATTGTCCAGACTTGACCTCTGTCTACCCCTGTATTGGGAATTGCGTGAAGATATTTATTATTTATTTTATAATTACCAAATAAGGATTTCCCTAGACATCCTTCGGTCTCCATCATCAGAGCGTCAAGCTGTACTTTGGCAGAAATAGGACGATTATCGTAGCTATATTACAATTTAATATAAATGATGATGAAAAGAGTCATGATAGCCGAATGGTTGGGGTCAAGAATTGGAATCAAGAGACCTAAATAAGATCTCCAAGTGGCAGGCTCGTACCAATGGGGTTTTCTTAAAAAAAACTTATATACGATTTATATCTTGGACATAAAGATGGTGACGGGGTCACTACCTGTCACATTGTCCCAAAAATGTCTTTGGTGGAAGGTGTGAAGACATTTATTTATTTATATAAATGACACAACTAATGAATAATGCAAATAGTGAGTGAGTGAGTCTCTTGGGCCAGAAAGGGGTTCAGCGCTGATTTTCAGTCAAACTACACAGTCATTGGCGTTACACATATCCACATCATGATTATACTGGCCATGTTTAAATATATATAGATATATATAAGGGATACATTTCTATAAATATTATTACACTATTAGTCGCCAAATAAGAAAACTACAGTATGTTGTAATAGTACCATATGTAACCTGATGAATGTCATGGCAAAAGAAGCCAATCCATCTTAATTCCTACTATCCTCCGCGATAATTGTTTTGTTTGTGTCTCGTACCACATGACGTCATGTATGTTTGAAAACAGAACTCATCTTCCCAGTATGCTTCCGGTACTATTTTTTTTTATGTTATGAAAGACAACGATTGTCTTATGTTGCAGCTTCTCAAATTTCAGCCAGCATTGCTCTTTTTTTTATAAACAATGAAATTGGCTGGGTTGGCTTGTTTTTCAATCACGTCAGATCAGCTGCACGTATCTGGATAAAATTTGCCACAGAGACAGATTATAGTCTGGAATACCACATGGCTACTTCTTATCCCGGTAAAATGTACAGTTGGAGTGGTGGTACCGTGGGAGTAATCTAAAATAAAATTTTGTCTAGTGGATTTTGATTTATAGAATTGTAGGTTCGGACCGGGATATTGTTTGTTTTTACTCAGGGAAATCAAGTCATCCCGCGGGAATATCGTGAATATACGCGGATGAAGTCGCGGACATAAATATTGTGCAATCATCCTCAAAATGTAAAAAGTCATGTTTGCAAAGTAATTGGGCGATCATTGGAATTCGATCAGGAGACTCGAATTCGATCCCCCCGAGGCTCGTACCAATGAGTTTTTTCAAACCTAACATACGATTTATATTGTTGGCTTAGACATAAAGACGATGACGGGCTCACCACTTCTCACGTTCTGGGAACAGCGTGATGATATTTTTTTTTGTAACGTTTTGTGTAAAATGTAACGTTTTATACTGAGTACGATGTTAATAATTTTATGGCATGTCAGATGGTCTCTCTGTGGTGAAATCTATTCGGAGTGTTGTCATTTAATGCATAAAAGCGTGAAGCGGTTTACATTTAGACAATTGTAAGCACGTTCTATTCGCGCGTGACGCGATCGGTGGCTCCAAGGTTGCTTTTTTGTCGGAGCTTACTTAAGCATTTTCAAGTACTTAATAAGCGCTGCATATTGTTCCTATGATCTTGTTGGTTCCGCTGCATTGAACACGATCTTACATTGTGGAAAGGTATTGAAGCGGTAAGTTTGGCTGGTTCACGTTGTAGACAGTTTGTTTGATACGAAAAACAAAATGTTTTTATAATGGATAAAATATTAAAGTTAAATAAGGGATTACATAGTGTATAAAGTATATAATGAAAACATACATAGATTGGGACAACTTCATTTACATTGCTATATCCTGAAGTAACTAACTAAAGCTACGGTAAGCTAAGTAAAGAACTTGTGTTACGGAATCTGAAACAACGAAGGAACCACGAACAACCAGACCCGAGAAGACGCAAAAAAGGTGGTTTTCTACATTGAACCGTACCGAATCCATCCAGGAACCGAACCCGGGACCTCAATGCTGGCGACACAATAAAAACCAGTGTACGCCACTCGTACACGGAGGACGTTGATAAGAGTACGAAGGTGGTTCTCAGTACATCCCGGTGCAAACATGAGTCTTGTGAAAGATATTTATCATTTGGAATTCAGGCGTTTCAATTGTTGTAAGCAAAAACTCGGGTGTCAGATTTCTGTAAACAAACCGACGGACAATCGGCATTTGTTAAACATGCCACTGCGTACGACGACAGTGATTGTAATTATTAACTTAACCGTTAAGACTTCTTGCTAATGTATTTGATGTTCGCAGCTGCTCGCAACTTTAAATAATAATAAACACATACATACGGAAAACATCACATACTCTGATTCCAATGTAAGTAGCTAGAGCAAGTGCTTTAGCTTACGATTATACAGGCCCTGTTTATATATATGTGAGGTATACATTTCTATAAATAATATTGCACTATTAGTCGCAAAATAAGAAAACTACAGTATGTTGTAATAGTATCATATGTAAGTTGATTGTCATGGCAAAACAAGCCAATCCATCTTAATTCCTTCTGTCCTCCGCGATAATTGTTTTGTTTGCGTCTCCTGCTTCGTGATGTTACTACTGTTGAAAACAGAACTCATCTTCCCAGTATGCTTCCGGTACTGTAATATTTTATGTTATGACGATTGTCTTATGTTGCAGCTTCTGTATGCGCTGATTCCAATGAAAGTAGCTAGAGCAAGCTGTAAGCTTTAGAACACAAGTGTGTTATGGAATCTGAAACAACGAAGGTAACACAGCAACCACACCCAAGACAATGTAGAAAAGTCATATAAAGTTCACATTAAAAAAATCCTACATATTTAATGACGTTTGAAACATACATTGAACTTATACACGTGTACATTGTCAGTAGTCTGTCAACTGTCGACTGTTTGGTTCCGCCTTAAGTGTGTCGATCATTTTTTGAAAATTAAACGTGATTAGCAAAACGCAGTGTTGCCTTTTGCTAATCACGTTTAAGTCACTAACTATATGCTTTTTCTAACTTTTTCTACGTTTTATCGGGTCTGTGTGTTTGTGGTACCTTGGTTGTTTCTTTTTTTTTTCTTTTTATTCCATAACATACATGCTTGAGCTGCTTACTTTGGGATCAGAGTAACGTATGTGATGTCGTCACTATCTTTGTATTTACGAGTATCATTAATTATATTACGACCACGTAACATAGTCACAAAATTTTATTTGAAGCGTATATTTCATGAAGTACACTTCTTTCCTCAGGTGGAACTTCTGGATTCATTCTTCGGCGACGGGCGCGCCTACATAATGGGACCGGAGAAAGATAGCTGGTACTTGTACACGCTGCTACCACTCGAAGGTTGGTATCTACAATTCTTTCTAACTAATAATCGATAGGAAATCGCGTAACGCGTTGCAATTCCGTCTTAGTATTTACATTGTCTATGCCCCATAATAAACCTCCGAAATAATACTTTGTTGACTCGTGGCAACTACAGGCACTTATTTGAATAGACGTTGATAATAGTTGGCAGAGGACTGAAAAAGAAAACACTCCGTCCTCTTAAAAAATATTCTTTGTTAACAAAAAATACTTTGTCATTTGTTCGAATAAAAATCGAAATCGTCAATTCGACACTTAAAAAAATACTTTAGCTTTAAAAAAAATTCTTGGAAAAAATACTTTGACAACTCTTGCCCAACTACTGTCACTTGCTTGAATATAATTTTATTACTGTTATCTTTGAACTAAAAAAGGCACATGACACCATTTGCAGCTCTTGCTTATGTTACAATATGCTCGCAGGGACAGTGGCGGCGCTGGAGAAGGAGCACCGGGAGGCCAGGTCCGGCTGCGAGATGCTGGAGCCGGACCAGACCATAGAGATCCTCATGTCCGACCTGGACCCCGCGGTCATGAGCATATTCACAAGGGAGCACAGCGAGAACGCGGCGCAGGCAACTAAGGTATTTATCACAAGGCGTAAAGGTGTGATTCAGCTTAATTTCACAACAAAATTTCAATGATTGCCGTAATTATAAATTAGCATGGTGTGAGCGGCGTTTAAGGTGCGAAGTGTTTGTTACTGTGATCGCCAATCCGCTTGCCAAGCGTGGCGACTGTGGCAAACTTTCGTAACGGCAGAGGTACCAGTCCTTTATATAGTTGGATATAAATACACTCATAGATAGGGACAACATCACATAGATGCTGCTCTGATCTCAAAGTAAGGAATATATGTATTTATATATGGAATCAGAAACAACGAAGGCACAAACACCAAAAACAAAGAAAATGAATAAAATGAAGAAATACTACATTGAGCCGACCGGGAATCGAACCCGGGACCCCAGAGCTGGCGACACCATGAAAACCGGTGTGTGCGCCACTTGTCCACGGGGATTGTCAGAAATAAATTGTACACAAGTTTTGAAAAAACAAAACTCATTGGTACACAAGCCTAACACCTGGGGGTCGAAGTCTCTACCTGGGCTATCTCGACGTATTATAGTAGTATTTTAACAGTGGCAGAGCCACGCATCAGCTTTTGTTGTTGCATGAATGGGCCGGCTCGACCGGGGAAGTACCACGACCTCACAGAATACCGGCGTGAAGTAGAAGTCTAACAAACTTCTGCGTTTCGTCTGGTGAGTGCAGGTAACCGGAGGCCCACACACCCCCCTCACGCAATTCTGGGAGGGGGGCACTTTAAGTCTTATAGCCTCTGTTATTGCGGGTGTTCATGGGCGGCGGTAGTCTCTTACCATCACGTGAGCCACCAGCTAGATTGCCTCCCTTTACTACAAAAAAAAAAAATTGAAACATCTGCGCACCCGCACCCGACATTCGCAACGTTACAATCAGTTGAATTGATGTCCCAGGAGTCCGGTATCGACAGCATAATTCCCGGCATGGTAATCGACGATTACCTGTTCGATCCCTGCGGCTACTCCATGAACGGAGTCGCGAAAGACGTGAGTACCCACAGATTTCATACATACTTACTTCACAATTATAATTAATATTGTTTGCTTACTTCATAATTCACTTTATAATTAAAAGACAACTATTAAAATTATCTATATATAAATACGGCGTTCGTATGTTTGTTCTCGCAAAAAATTTAAAGTATTCGTAGGGTATTACGTATATATTATTTTGTACCTCAAAGTGGGATAAGGAAATATTTTCTTAAAAGTATTATTGAAGATATATGTTTGTTTTATCAAATGGCCACGATACGGCGGAATTTTAGGTTCGAGTTAGGATTTAGCTTTATTTAATTTTTGAATATTTGTTATTTTGTTTAAATTATAATGGTTTACATGTTTAAAAGATCACAGAAACAATTGATTTTCTTTTTCATACATAGTAGTGTTTATAAATATTTGAAAAATACTATGATAATGTGAATAAAATTAACAACTAGTTTATATAATACGTTGTTATTAGAATTCGAACCAAATACTAATGGGTATTTGGTTCGAATTATTTGTAGTAACAACTGAGCGATGTGCGATCGTCATTATGTGTATGTATTGTTTCTAATGGTGCTTTTATTTTATGCTACCAAAGGGAGATAAAGATTTGCCATCAGTAAGTTTTTCCATATATTTAATAATACTATTGTTATTTAATGCTTCTTAAAATATTTATCAATTTTTAATAGTGATTCTATTCATACTGCTATTTAAGATTAAAATTCATTCCTATAGATATGCTTATGTGAGTAAGTGGTGGCCCAGAAGTCAAGGAATTTGCTTAGATCACCTGCTTGGTAACCTAGGATAAATCTCGGGCTGACTTTTCCACATTATAATGCAGCAATCTATATGGAAAATATTTTAAATTTACTGAGTCACGGCAATATGCTCACCGCCTGTTACGTAAATCCAAGTAAAATTTGCCGAGAAGTGGGTCGAAAGATAAAATAAAGGTGTCTACACCTCTGCCTAAGCTACTCCTATTTTTGGGAAATTCGTGGCAGATCTTTGTCACGCACGATGTATTAAGCTCTTATAAACCTCATGAGCTTATGTAATCATCACAGTAGGTAGTAGGGAAACTGGGGGTGTTGAGAAGGTAGGTTAGGTAGGGGTTAAGCGCTGCTTCTGACATCTATCTGCTTCATTATGTACTGGACTTTTTTGGTATTTTGGCTAAACCGACTCTTATTATCCCCACGGGAAGATGGATGAATGGATATTTGACGACCGTGGATGCGTGTGTACATACTACCCTCCACGGTGTCGCTAACTAAACGAGATATTGGAAAGGCGGGGTAGACGGGGGGTGTGTGTGTTTGACGCGGCGGCCGTCCCGCAGGGCTGCTACATGACGATCCACATCACGCCGGAGCGCGCGTGCTCGTACGTGTCGTTCGAGTCCAACGTGCCGGTGGCGAGTTACGACGACGTGCTCGCGCGCGTGCTCGCCGCCTTCCGCCCCGGCCGCTTCGTGCTCACCGTCTTCGCCACGCCGGTACGTGCCCCCCCCCCCCACCACCACTTCCAACCCCCACCACCCTCTCCTCATACTTGTAGCGCGTCCCGGCTCCCGAACTGCAAAGCTCCTGTGTCTGTTTAGGTCTATGTATAGTGATTTGTAATACAATATCTAGTAGAGATTGATTGAAGTGTGGTTTAGATAAATTGTGTGCAGTGGTTTTCTTCATGGTTTGGGAGCCGTAACGCGCACACATTACAGACATAAATGACAATAGTTGTAGTAGTTGATGCTAAAAATATGGAAACTAAAGTATATTAATATAATTGTTCTATTTAATTGTGTAGACGAGACATTTATATTTATAGGTGAATAATTAATTGACATGGTGGTAAGTGAATACCGAAGCCCTCGAGTGTATATAGTTCACTACTCATTTTTGAGTGTGTGTGTGTACTCGTAACATCGGTGGACCGTCAGCTACCTTACTCATTGGACGGAACGCAGAAGTACAGGGAGAGATCTTCTATTCCCCCTGTGTTCTGCGAGGCCGTGCGCCCGCTTCGGACGAGTTAGTCCATTTAAACAGCTGTAGAAGCTTCAGCGTGTTACGTCGACGGAGGGGCTGACAAGGACGGTCAGCGAGGGTGGGGTGGCGGATGTGAGAGCGTTCCCGTGGCCCTGCCAATATGCGGCGACGGTGAAATACTGAGGTTGTAGTCGGTGCGAGCCCGACACCAGCCGTCCTTGCGCCCGCGGGCGGACGTGCGTCAGCTGTGTGCGCCCGCGGGCGGACGTGCGTCAGCTGTGCGCCCGCGGGCGGACGTGCGTCAGCTGTGCGCCCGCGGGCGGACGTGCGTCAGCTGTGCGCCCGCGGGCGGACGTGCGTCAGCTGTGCGCCCGCGGGCGGACGTGCGTCAGCTGTGCGCGCGCGGGCGGACGTGCCTCAGCTGAGTGCGCCCGCGGGCGGACGTGCCTCAGCTGAGTGCGCCCGCGGCGGACGTGCGTCAGCTGAGTGCGCCCGCGGGCGGACGTGCGTCAGCTGTGCGCCCGCGGGCGGACGTGCGTCAGCTGTGCGCGCAGTGACACGTGCGGTGCGCAGGACGCGCCGGGCGCGGCGGCGCCGCGGCAGCTGGGGGGCTTCTCGTCGCTGTGCGGCTACGAGCAGAAGGAGGCGCAGTACTGCCGCTTCTCCGGCTACGAGCTGCACTACGCGCTCTACAACAAGTTCCCGAGCTGAGGGCGCGCCGCGGCCGCGCTCGCTTCGCCGCGCGCCCGCCGCGCCGCGCCGCTGCTGCGCCGCCTCGCGCGCGCGCTGCTGCCCTGCCGCCGCAAGTGACCGCCGCGCCGCTCGCCGCGCCGCTCGCCGCGCCGCTCGCCGCGCCGCTCGCCGCGCAGCGCTAGCGCTGCGTTGACGCTGCAGGCACGCTGCGTTAACGTCGCGGTCACGTTGCATTAACGTTGCGGTCACGCTGCGGACACGCTGCGTTAACTTCGCGGTCACGTTGCGTTAACGTTGCGTAGACGCTGCGGACACGCTGCGTTAACGTTGAGGTCGCGTTGCGTGGACGCTGCGTTGACGCTGCGTTTACGCTGCGACGCACAACGAGATGCGCCGACGCGTATTCATCACCCTACTTCAGTGTCAGTGTAGGCGATCTCCGTACCGTGCGATGCGCCACATTTCCTCTCTCTCTCTCTCTCTCTCCCTCCCGGCCTGTAGATTGCAGAAGCGCCAATAAAGCGACTTCGACAATATATCTCCGTGTCCTTCTCCGATCTACAGACGGAATCTACGTACAAATAGTTATTGTAAATAAACGAATTAGTGCGAGGTGCCGCAGCATGCGATGTAACTGTTCCATTCCAAACACGTGATCCTTAAGTGATATGAATACTTAGATAAAAACAAAAAAATAACAATAATAGATTCGTTGACATGTGCTGTCTCTTTCTCGACCAAGCGATTTGCAGCGAATTGACATTGAATTCGAATTTTAATCGTCAAGTAGTAATTTAACTGACATTCTTTAAAAAAACCGCTCAGATTCGTATAAGTATTTGTAACCAATGAAAAAAAATATATAGACTTTTTGTAGATGACAACACAGTTTTTCATCTTAAATGTAATAATTGTAACTTAAAAAAAAACTATAATATAAGAATCGAATGAATAAGTTAATTCTTGAAACTTTATATCGGTGTTAAAAGTTCTTTATAAGAACTCAATATAGATTATATTTTAAGGTGTCAATGTCAACAATGTAATTTAGAGAAATTATTTGATGTTATTAGTGTTAGGTCAATTCGTTGTACAAAGTGGATAGGCAGCGAAGCGACGGATGTCTGGCGGACTCCGCAGCATCCGGCCGGCGCGGGCGCGGGCGGGGTTACGAAAGTCGAGAGATTATAAATCGAATAAAGATTTTCTTCTCGGTCATCTGTGTTTCATTTCGCAAAATCTCCTTATCCACGACAGGAAGGAACTTTTTTGATTTCCCTGTTTTATGATTTCCCTCACCACGAGCAATCATTACACACATATATGCAGAGTTACTTAATACTTTCATATTTGAGCAGAGTGGGGCCATATAGTTGGAACAAAATAATAGTCACGTCATATTTTGACACTAATAAACCGAAAATGCAAATATGACTGCATATATCGACTTTTAAAATCCCATCATTGATTTTTCAACAACAATTTTCGAAGATGGGAGAGTCATGACTCGAATATACACGTGCGGGTATGAAGAAATGATGAATTTGAAAGAAGCTTAGAAGTATGTAAGGATGGTGATACTTGGCGATCTGTTGTCTCTGGTTACCCCGTCAGCGACTGTGAGTCACGATAGTCGAGTGGTTGGATGATCGGAATTCGTGTCAACGAGACGAGATCAGACCCCTAAGCTCGTACCAATGGGGTTTTTGAAAAACTTATGTACGATTTATATCGTTGGCTTGGACATAAAGACAGCGACGGGCTCACCACCTGTCACGTTGTCCCGAAAATATCTTCGGTGGAAGGTGGTTCGAAGGAACTTAATCGTCTAGACTAGACCTCTATCTACCCATGTATTGGGGATTCCGTGAAGATATTTTTTTTAATATTAAAAGACGATAACCGAGTGGTTCGGTGGTCGGAATTTCCATTCCATTCCATTCCAGACCAGAGTTCGATCCCCATATGGCAGGCTCGAACCAATGATTTTTCAAACACTTATGTACGATTTATATCGTTGGCTTGGACAAAAAGATGGCGAAGGGCTCACCGCCTGTCACGTTGTCCCGACAATATCTTCGGTGGAAGGGTCGCAGGGACTTAATAGTCTAGACAAGTCCTCTGTCTACCCCTGTATTTAGAATTGCGTGAAGATATTATTTACGAAATTGTCCCGAAAATGTCTTCGGTGCAAGGTGGATCGGAGGCACTTAATTGTCTAGACTAGACCTCCGTCTACCCCTATATTGGGAATTGCGTGATGATATTTTTTTAATATTATAACACTAGTCCTCGTACTGCCCCGATAATGGAATTCCATTTGTTCAGCAGTTACTACACCTTGATGTGTTACACGATATGAGCATTATTCGAACCTGCATCCGCCGTAATGTAGCAAATCTTTTACCTCCGAACCACGCTCAATCACACCAGTTGAAATTTGAAACCTATCGTATGCCTCTTAGAGACGTTGACTCTATCTGTCAAAAGTTAATCTACTACTTTTAACCTTATAAATTTCTATTATTTATTTTTATTTATAACGAATCCAAAATAAGCAAAAATATGTGATGACATGAATCTTTGTATTTAAGTCTTGGATATCTATATGTATATTTATTTATGGAAAACCAACAGCTTATTTAATACATAATTTAACAAACAAAACAAAAGCCAATAACAGGTTTTCACTAATAGCAACTAAATAAAAAACAATGATTCGTCATTATATTATTTAAGTATTTTCAAGTATTTTCTTAATGCTTGCTGACAAACCAGAGATATTATCGAAAATCAAGTCCCTAAATAACTCTACTGGGTATGACGAAGTTGCTACAGAGGTACTTAAGGAATGTTCTGTGGAATTAGCTCCAGTCTTAACCTATCTTATTAATCTGTCATTTATTGAAGGCGAGTTCCCATCAAATTTAAAAAAATCAATAGTAACGCCATTATTTAAAAGCGGAGATAAGGATGATATTAATAATTATCGTCCTATTACACTTATCCCTATTATCGCGAAAGTCTTTGAAAAGATAATGCATAATCGACTCGCGTCTTTCTTACAAAAACATAATATTATTTTGAAACAACAAAATGGCTTCCAAAAAGGAAAATCAACGACTTTAGCGTGTTTTTCATTAGTCAAAGAGATCACTGAATGCATTGATAGAAAAATTCCTGTGACAGCTGTGTTTTTTGACATGAGCAAAGCTTTTGATAATGTCTGTCATGAGAAACTTCTTTTCAAATGCGATAAATATGGAATCCGAGGTCAAGCAAATAATTGGATCAGAAGTTATCTCAGTAACCGTACACAAAATGTAGAAATTACTTATTTCAATGATAATAAAGAAATGATATCTTGTCGATCTGAATTCAAATTAAACCCTAAAGGCGTGCCACAAGGAAGTGTGCTGGGCCCACTTTTGTTTATCATCTATATCAATGATCTACCTAACATAATTAAATGTTACCTACTGTTTACATTAAATGTAATAATGATTTGACTTATAATTTAGAAATAAATAATTCAGTAAAGGACATAATTGAATGGCTTAGTGCCAATAAACTATCAGTTAATATTAAAAAAACAATGTTCATGCAATTTCACAACAAAAATAGTAAAAAGAAAGACATTAAAATTAATTATTTCAATGACAACATTAAAGAAACTGAACATATAAAGTTTTTAGGGATTACATTGGACAGTACATTATCGTGGAAGTTACATATTGATAAAATCGGTTAGAAAATACATCAGTACGTGTATGTCCTCAGGCGCTTGTCTGAAACAGTAAATGTTAAAATAGCTGTGATAGCTTACCATGCTTTCGTTGCCTCAACGTTAAGGTATGGAATTGTCATTTGGGGAAACTCTGTGGATATAAAGCGTTTGTTTGTTGGCCAAAAGAAATGTATCAGGGCTATAAGTAGTGCGCACCCACTGGATTCCTGTAGACCTCTGTTCACAAAATTAAGAGTTCTGACACTGCCATGTCTATACATCTATGAGGTTAGCTTATTCGTCAGGAAAAATATGTCACTATTATTCATAAAAAAAGGAGATAAATCGAGCTTTAATACGAGATATCCTGATTGAGTAATAATGCCCCCTTCTAGAACTGCTCTTGCATTCCGAAATTGTCATAGTATGTCTGTTCAAATATATAATAAACTGTCTGAATATTTAAATAAATTGACATTAGATGAATTCAAAAGTAAACTGTAGTAAACTGTATGAATTGTTGTGGGACAAGCGCTTTTATTCATTAATGATTTTTTTACGTATAAAATTAGGTAATATAAGTATTATGAATTAATGTTATTTTTTAGATTGACTTTTTAAACCTTTTTAACCATTTTCTATTATTTATTTTAATGTAATGTGTATTTATGGTTGATTGTTTTTAATAATTATTATTTTATCTCTATTATTTAGTCTAAATATTTTTCATTATGATAACAATTAATTAAATTTATATTTGCATGTCGGTTATTGACGAAACATGTTTGATCTTTTTATTTTATAATTGTCATCTTGTGTACACTGTTTCTAGCAAATAAACGATTGAATTGAATATAAACACTGTAGTAATGTACAGCACAAATCTGTAAACAGAGGTACATTTCTTCGTTAGGAAATGTATTAAAAAATGTAAACCCTTATGATGTCAAAAGACTAAATAAATAGGAGGAAATAAAAAACAAATGGAAACATACAAAATATAATTTTTATTTAAAAAAATTACCCTTAACCATTTCATAATAAGAGTCAACAGTCTTTTTTAAGAACAATACCAATGGGGTTGTAAATAACTAAATTCTTAAAATATACATTTAATAATTCTCTTAAATTTTCGAATTTTTTACACTTTGGATTGAAAAAGCCTCATTTACACTTTCAACACAGGAAAACCTTATACCATGTAGTGCCTATAATAATTATCACATATCAAAAAGGTGAATCTAGTATCTGAAGAGATCAGATAATGCCGCCACGTATTCTTTAATGTTGTTTTTTATTCCCTTTTTTATAATTTTAGCAACGGTGTACAATGCAGTTATATTTATTACCAGTAAACCATATTTTATGACTTATATAACATAAATGACATATAAAATGTATGTATACATCAATCGCAATTATTATAAACAAATAATGTATTTATTAAAATAGTATATATACCACATGTCGATTACAATAAAATCGAATTAAACAACACCGTATACTACTTTTTTTTGACAGTTGAAAAATTTATTGTAAAGTTGTTAAAGTAACTTTATTTCTTTAGAAGTCTTTTTTTAAAAATAAAATATATATAAAACGCCATTTACGAGAGTGTAAGGACAGTGACCATAAACAGTTCTTCCCTACTAGAGAGCTTCAATTCCATTGTCGACTACACGTCGAGAATATAACAAAATATTAAATGAAACATTAGTATGTTTTCGTGGCATTAGTATGTAAAATTAGCCTGTCATATTGGAAGAAATCCATTTCGTTACTTATGCTACATAGTATAAAAGTAATAGATATAGGCAGGAAGTAAATACCTTCAAAATTCAGACAAAAAAAGCCAAACCTGGGGACAACATATAATATTATCTATCACATTTATTCCGAACTTAGATTTACATTATAGAGTTGAATAAGCAAAATTAAACCCATTCCCTTCGCGCGGCTTCACATTTTGAACCACTGCAGTCACTGGGCGACTTGGCAGGGTGGTACGAACCCACCAAACTGCTGCTCCAGGTGGCGCGCGACGGCGAGGCACAGCGCCTCCTGACGCGGCGCCGCCACCACCTGCAGCCCCAGGGGGAGCCCCTCCTTGTTGAGTCCCAACGGCACCTGCGGAATTACAACGGAGGAAAAATACAACTTAAATACAAATATACTCGTTTACGACCTGTTGGATTGGGGGCGGACTGTCAAACTGTGTGGCAAGTTCAAGCCCGCTCTAGTGTGTATGTAACTTAATGTTACTTACACACCAGAGCGGACAAACAAACAAGGGTTTTTAAAATTTCACGTTTTATTACAATAATTCAAGTAGTCAGCTGTAGACAGGAATCGTAAAAAATGGGACCTTACAACCGCTACGACTTCTCAAGTTAAAAGAAGAACCATTTAACTGTTTCTCCGAATAAACTGAGAGAAATTCGTCGATTTCTTATATAAAAAAAGACGACCGGGGTTGTACTCCCCAGCAGAATGTAGCATGTCGCTATTCTGTCGCGTCTTGCTTGTTAGCCGCGACAGAAGAGCGACATGCTGTGCCTTGAAATGGGGTGGGGGGGAGTGGGGGTGGGGGGGGTGCGTACCTGGGCGGCGGGCAGCTGGAGCGCGTTGAAGACGCCCCAGTAGGAGAAGTTGAAGGGGCGCAGGTACAGCGCGTAGTGGTGCGGCGCGGGCGCGGGCGCGCTGGGGCACAGCAGCACCGCCTCCCCGCCCAGCTGCCTCTGGACACCACACACGTACCGTTATATCTTCACGCGTGCACTCTCACCGGGTGGGTAGAGAACTTATCGCCGAATGTCACGTCCTTCACGTTTAACTCTATCGTGTCTATATGTAAATATCCTGTGATTACGAGGGCGACACTGATGTTTTTTAGAATTGGACAATTTAAACAATATAGTAAAAAAATTAGAATGACTCGAATTACGACCAACTTACCACTCTGCTATCGTGACTTTTACACCGACTTTCATGGTGTCGCCAGCTCCGAGATACCGTATTTGATTCCCGCTCGTGTCAATATGGAATTCTATCTATCTATTACTTATAATCTTTCAAGTAGTATTATGTTCAACAGTGTACTTTTGAAGGGCTGTAAAGGGAGAAAGAGAGAGAAAGAGATAGAGAAGAAACTCGCCACGAGGTCCTCCTTCATGTCGCGGGTGGTCCGCTCGGCCCAGCCGCGGTCGGTGCGCGGCAGCAGCTGGTCGTCCAGCAGTTTCAGGATCGCGGCCAACGTGTACGCCGAGAAACCGATCAACTGAACGAAGGAGTTTTAAACATTTGAAAGAGAGAAGAGAGAAGATTCGTTGCCACAAAACAATACGTATAAAACAGAGTTACAGCTAAGAATTACAAATTCAAATTGAATACATAAATATTATAGGTAAAAATAGAAACAATTATTTTAAAGAATACTAGCAAACCCGACTAACATTACTAGTATTCCTGTTAACCACTCCAATTAAACCGCAATGCTTGTGTTGTGAGTTGGTTTACGTCAATAGTCGAATCGGGCCCGAACCTGCGACGTCATGTTTCGAAGTCCGCACCCCAAACCATTAGACTATTGCCGCTATAAAAATTGGATTGCATTGGCATCCGACTCAGCATATATGCTGTACCAGTACTGCTGCAGCGCTGTTATTCTGCCGGGGGCATTGAAATAGTCCAGCGACGCGCGGTCTCAAACATATTTAAAGCTAGATGCCACCCGCGGCTTTTCCCACAGTTTAACACTTAACGCGAAAACCTAATTATGTTTCTAAAATAAAAGTAGCCTTACTCTTTATAACATTAGCTATCTGTCAGTATAAGTCCTGTTAAAATCTGTCCAGCCGTTTCAGCGCTTAGCCGGAACAAACAGACAGGCAGACAGACAAAAGTTGTAAGAAATATTATTTTAGTGTATGTACCGTATAAATATTCATATACATGTAGTAAAAAACGGTTATTTCAATATTACAAACAGACACTTCAATTTTATTTATATGTATAGATGTATAGATTATCTATTGTATACTATATAACCAAAGAAACCAAACAGCAAATCGTAATAGCAAAGCAAATATTATTACAGTTATGGCAACCCCAAAAACTAAACCAATGTTATGGCAAATCAAAAATATCTTTTTAATTAATTCTTCTATCCCGCTTTCATCATAGTAACCTAACAACAAATCATAGTAGCAAATCAAATGTCATTACAGTTATGGCAACCCCAAAAATACCTTTTTAACTAATTCCACTACCCTGCTTTCATTATAGTAACTAAAAACAAATTGTAGTGGCAAATCAAAAGTTCTTATAGTTAGGGCAACCCCAAAAATACCTTTTTAACTAATTTCATTACCCTGCTTTCATTATAGTAACTAAAAACAAATCGTAGTAGCAAATCAAAAGTTCTTACAGTTAGGGCAATCCCAAAAATACCTTTTTAACTAATTCCACTATGCCGCTTTCATCATAGTAACCAAAGAGCAAACCCTAATAGCAAAGCAAATGTCATTACATATATGGCAACCCGTATTATTCACATATACATACATACACACATTCAGTTATACATACGTCCACTGCAGGACATAAGCTTCTCCCATAGGGAGGATTTGCCATAATCGCCACACTTGCAAGCCGATTGGCGATCGCTACCCGACCACTCGGACCTCAGACGCCGCTGCCCATCTTCGGTATGATTATTCTAGTCTGATATTTTTTGAAATGATTATGGTGAGCTGTTTCCCTTAGTCGCCTCTCACGACACCTGCAGGACGAAAGGCAGAGGCAGTATCCTCACGCCGTTATGGCAGCCTGATGAATACCTTCTTGATCAACTCGAGGATCCCGTTGGCGCTGCCCTCGTTGTTGGTGAGTAGACGGGAGAAGCTCTCAGCCTCCTGCGCCATGCCGTGCCGCCACAGCGCGTACATGTGGTCGAAGCCCTGGTGGTAGTAGGGCTTCGGGGCTTTGTCCGGCGACACGTCCTCCGATATACGACTAATCACTCTGATTTTAATGGAAAATGGCGATGGATAAATACAATTTCTTTTATGTTGTTATTTTTCCGCATTTTCCTTGTAAATGGGGTAGACAGAGTTGGAGACAATTGAGTCGATTTCGAACGCTTTGCTAACACAGACGACTCCTAGATAGTAAAGGAGTATACAAGCTCTAAAGCTAAGCTAAAAGATGTTAGTATTGATGTATTTTTTCAATCCGGATAGCCGAATGGTTGGGTGATAGGAATTCGATTCAAGAGACCCGAGTTCGATCCCCAGGTGGTGGGCTCGTACCAGTAAGTTTTTTTTACAAAACTTATGTACGGTCGTTGGTTTGGACATAAATACGGCGACGGGTTCACCACCTGTCACGTTGACCCAAAAAGTTTCTTTGGTGAAAGGACTTAATTGTCTGGACCTCTGTCTACCCCTGTATAGGAAATGTTCACGGCAATGGAAATTGCGTGAAGATATATTTTTCATCATGACATGAAGTAAATATGCGTGTATGTAATTATTTGGTACCATTAGTTTGGACTAGACGGAGATACTGTCCCATATACGAGTACGATTGTATGAAAAGTGGGTCGAAATAACCTTATTATCTCAAACCTCTGCCTACCTCAGTATGGGAAGTTGCGGAAAACAATTTAACAACTAACAACGACGTACCGTGTCGTTTCGTCATAGCATTATGTTTCTTTTTCCATTCATCTTCACGCTATCCCCAATACAGGGGTAGACAGAGGTCTTATTCTAGACAATTAAGTCCCTTCGACCCACCTTCCACCGAATATACAACGTATCTTGGGACAGCATCACAGGTGTTGAGCCCGTCACCGTTATTATGTCTAATCCAAAAATATAAATCGTACATTTATATTTTTGGTACAAGTTTTGGAGAAACCCATTGGAACGATCCTGCCACCTGGGAATCGAACTCGGGACTCTCGACTTGAATTCCGACCGGTCGGCTATCGTGACTTATAAAATACTTATAACATCTATAAATAAATTAAAACCACATTTACTTATTCCACTATATATTTATATTAATTAAAATACCAGTGTCTCTTTAACTGCGAGTATAAGAACGTAGAAGAAGAAAGAAGAAGATTTTTGGGACAACGTGACAGGTGGTGAGCCCATCGCCGTCTTTTAAGTTCTAACCAACGACATAATTCGTATATAAGTTTTTTATTATCAATTATTTGCTTATAATATCCGCAATTAGAGAGATAAAATGGGAGATAAGTTTTCGATCTTAGTAGATTATAACATTTGTAATAAGGAACCTTTAATAATACCATAAGGTCCGGAAACCGGTCAGGTATTTGAATTAAAATAAATAAACAGTCGGATAAGTAAAAGTGAAAGTGAATTTATTGAAATATGAAGTTCCACCCAGAGAACGCATTCACGAATATTCAATATATAGTGCCATCTACTTATTTCCCATAAGTATTTTATGAGACGACTGAAAAAAAAACTGTATAAATACAATTGACTACTGACATTGGTTTTACCATCTCGAAAAATACCAGACCAAAATTCAAGCAAGGACTGTTCTTGCGATCGCCAATTCTTTAGCCAAGCGTGGCGATTGTAGCAAAGCTACGCTCATGGAGGGGGCTATTTCCAGCTGTGCAGTTTTACACATCATATGTAAGAAAGCTAACGGTGTGGTCTATTGTATCTGATGGCATATACATACTGTTACTTTTGAATACGCATTTGCTCAGAATACTAGATATCCAGAGGAGAAAAGTAATTAACAATCTATTAGGTGATTTATTTTATCTTAAAAATAAAGAAATTCACAGAGAGAACCGTTGGAGATAAAAGGTTCTCGAGAGGCAGCCACCCCCCAAAACGAAGTGACGACCTGCCCAACATTGCGGGAAGTCTATAGATGAAGGTGGCTCGAGGCCGTTCTTTGAGGAAGTCTTTGGTGAGGCCTATTCAGCAGTAGATTTTAAGATAGATATTAAAGAAGAAACTGATAAGGAAAACATTAGAGACATTGCTCCGATGCCAAAGTAAACAGCTTTATAGCTGCAAAGTAAACTTGATAGTTTTATTTTCTAATTCCATATGGGCTTTATAGCCTTATGGAATTAGAAACGACTAAGGTAACATAAACACCAGGATCCGAGACAATGTAGGAAAACTGGTTTTATACATTGACCCGTTCGGAATTCGACCCCAGGACCTCACAGCTGGCTACTCGACCAAGACCTCGTCTCTTGTAAAAGAACTCACTTGAGCATGGCCTGCCTCAGGTCTTCGCTGACTGGGCTGACGCGTAAGTCTTTCGCTCTCTCTGTGTAGTAGAATTTGATGTTCTGTAATCAAAACATAATATATTAAATTAACGTGTCCTAGTGTTACACTCCTCCGAAACGGATTACAAAACTGCAAAAAAATCATAAGAATCGTTCTTATAATTTTTTTTTTGCATAGGTAGGTAGGTAGGTATTTCTGTGAATCGGTCATCTGAGTATAGCATACATTTTCAGCCCTTAAAAAATAAGGGTTGAAGTTGACCCAACCCTAATTTTATTTTGACAAATTATTTAATTTGTAGTAATTTTCGCGCTATATATTTTCTTTACCATTCGGTCTCCGCTCATTCGCTCAACGTGACCAAACAATCGAAACATGATCCTATCAATTTTAAATAAATATATATATCTTCACGCAATTCCCAATACAGGGGTAGACAGAGGTCGAGTCTAGACAATTAAGTCCCTTCGACCCACCTTTCACCGAAGATATTTTCGGGACAACGTGACAGGTGGTGAGCCCATCGCCGCCTTTATGTCCAAGCCAACGATATTCGTACATAAGTTTTTGAAAAACTCATTGGTACGAGCCTACCAACTGGGGATCGAACTCGGGTCTATTGACTCGAAATTCCGACCACCCAACCACTCGGCTATCGTGACTTTTTTCCTATCAATTTTAGTGAATAATACAATGAATGACATAAATAAACTGATGTCACGGTGATTCTGCCAACGTTTTTAGGACGTGATCTTTCACCTTCATCTTAAACGCACAACGACTCTTAGAGAAATTATCTACGTTCACTTGTCTGTTTGTAGTGTATATACAAGAATATACAGAAACATATATTCATAGAAAGGAACTTTCTATACTTATCTGTGTCTATGGTTATCAGTCTATGTCAAGCGCATGTCCCTACGAAAACGATGTTCACTAATTAATCAATGGCTGCCTTCCAGTAAATTCGTGTGTGTTCTTATTATATTATATCTCAAGCATTCCTGTGCTAAAGTTTTCCTCATAACCTCTAACATATACATACATTAACATATACATACATACATTTGCTAGAATGACTTGATCGGGAATCGAACACCGACATCGAGCTGGCGACTCATTATGTGTGTAAACGCCCACAGCTAGGCTTGGCCGGGAGAAGAGATGGTCCACCATGATGCTACTTATACTGCTGATGATGCTGCGTTCCTCATATTCCGTATTCCGCAATATTCCTCACCATCTTTCATCGTCCGTAAGCATTTCACTATTCAAGTTGCTATTATCAATTCCAGTGGCGTCCTGCCCGGGGATCGAACCCGGGTCGCTGGAGGACCTCAAGCGAACTCTTTATCCACTATACTACCACGTTTCTTGACATTGTAATGTTAATACTATCATGTCATTTACCAAAAAATACTTCCCCATTATAAACAAATACATACATAGACAAATACATATACAGATAGTGACAACATCACACATTGCTCCGATCCCAATGTAAGATGCGAAAGCACTTGAGGCACGAGAATGGGAAACAACGAAGGCACCACAAACACCCGGACCCGAGAAAAAGTGGTTTTTTCTACATTCACCCGTCCGGGAATCGAACCCGGGACCTCGAGATGGATGGACCTTGAGAACCGGTGTATACGCCACTCGTCCACGTAGATCGACATTAGTAATTCATGTCTCAAATGCAATAACACACGACACGAAAGACACGATTCAAATATTTCACAGCGACATTTAAATCAGCAAACAAATGTAATCTGTCTATTAATAAATTTAACAACATTTGACAAGAGCCGGACGTTGTATTGCGGATATGCATTTTTACAAATGTATGATTAATATTGTGTTTGCCTTCACGCGCTTCTAAAATACAATGTTTTCACTAAAAAACATGTATTGTTGTCACGACTGTCGACGTACGACAGCCGAGTGTTTCAATGACAGGTGGGAATTTCGGTGGCAGGCTCGTACAAATGGGTTTTTACAAAAACTTATGTACGAATTACATCGTTTGTTTGGACATAAAGACGGCGACGGGCTCACCACCTATCACGTCGTCTCGAAAATATCTTCGGTTGAAGGTGGGTCGAAGGGACTTGATTGTACAGACTAGACCTCTGTCTACCCCTGTGTTTTATATCGTTGACTCGGGCATAAAGACTGATCAGGTTGCCATAAACTAAGCTCCGATGAGTGGTAGGTCGAAAGGAATTAATCGCCTTGACCTCTGATCACCCATTCCCGATATTGCTTGAAGATAAAAAAAATCCCAGTTTAGATTAACATATGTTATATCAAAAATGAATAACAAACATATACATAGATAGGTACAACATCACATATATTGCCCTAATCCTAAAGCAGCTCATGCCTGTGTTATAGAAACAGAAACAACGAAGGTACCACAAACACCCACACCCCAATGTCACCAAACAAGGAAAGTTTTTTCTACATTGACCCCAGCGGGAATCGAACCTTAGACAGGTGTGTACGCCGCTCGTCCACGGACGTCGTCGTACAGCGGCTGCACAAAAATACCTTAATATCAACTTTTCTATCCAACTGAAGTTCTGGAGCCTTCTCCGCTGCGACGATCTTAGTGAGCGGCGCCAGGTCCTCGCAGTGCCTGCTGATGAAGCCGATGGACGCCATCGTCGGCTCCTCGCCGGAGCGCAGCGCAGACCCTGGTGGAGAAGATAACTAACTCCAGTATACCCCAGGGATTCTTTTACCATCGTTAGGATACAGGACACAGAGACAGTGGTAATAATCTAATGCTTTAGGATGCGGACTGCTGAACATAGCGTCTCAGGTTCTAGCCTGTCGTTCTACTGCTTTCGTAAACCACTCTAGATGCAAGCACAATATAATTAATTAAATTGATCACGACAGCCGAGTGGTTGGGCGACCAGAATTCGAGTCAAGAGACCCGAGTTCGATGGTATTTAACAAAACTAATGTACGTTGGCATGGACATAAAGAGGGCGACAGGCTCACAAGCTGTCACTTTGCGTCCTGTCTCTGTCCCACCTCTGTCTACCCTACAGATGAGAATAGTTGTGTGAAGATATTGTTTTTTAATAAATTAAATGTGTAATGTGTAACAAATATATGCACTTTGTCCAAAATGATGAATGTTTATTATGACGACCTCGGTGGACGAGTGGCGTAAACACCGGTTTTCAAGGTATCGCTATCTCGAGGTCCCAGGTTCGATTCCCGGTCGGGTCAATATAGAAAAACCACTTTTTCTACCTTCTCTCGGGTCTGGGTGTTTCTGGTGCCATCGTTGTTTCCGATTCCAATACTGCTAGTGCTTTAACATCTTACATTGGGTTTGGAGCAATGTATGTGATGTTGTCTCTATCTATACATGTATTCTCTATCTATACATTTAGGTATATATATATATATATCTTATACATATACATAATTAGAAAAACAATGATCCTACACACATTTATATACACGTATTATTATGCAAACATATACTTCCACGAACCTAATAAAAACCATTAATATTTATTTATCTCAAATTATCCAAAACTAACGCCAAATTATCATTAAAGACAGAGTCGCTACCAATTAATATACAAACATATATTACGGCCTGTTAAAGTCCACTGCTGGACATAGGCCTCGCCATAGGCATTATTTGCCGCGGATTGGCGATCGCAGTAGCAGACCGTTTTAACAGTGGTAGAGCCACGCATCAGCTTTTGTTGTTGCATGAATGGGCTGGCTCGACCGGGGAAGTACCACGACCTCACAGAATACCGGCGTGAAGTAGAAGTCTAACAAACTTCTGTGTTACGTCTGGTGAGTGCAGGTAACCGGAGGCCCACACACTCCCCTCCCCCAATTCTGGGGTGGGGGGCAGTCTAAGGCCTATGGTATTGCGGGTGTTCATGGGCGGCGGTAATCACTTACCATCACGTGAGCCACCTGCTCGTTTGCCTTCCTTTACTATAAAAAAAAGACCCCTCGCAACTCAGACGCTGCCGCCCAGGAGGTGGTTATCCCACCATCTATCAGTTGCCATAACGGTATTCAAGGCTATTTCCCTTAGTCGTCTCTTACGACATCCACGGGAAGAAAGGGGTCCTCCCTTTCTTATATTTATTCTTTCAATACTATATCGGGCAGCAAGTAAAAGAAAATTTTAAACAATATTTAAGACATTAGTGGTTATGAGCGTATAATTCAATTACATTAAGAATTATAGAAATATTTTTTGTGAATCAGAGGTTTCAGCTAAAAATGCTATGTACGTTGTTTAAAAAAAAATCTTAAAATATGCTAAAATAAACGTGATGTTTTGCTCATTAGCAATCTCGTTATTATACGTTGCCATCTTTAATAATTTTTATTACACAAACCATTATACTAAATAAAAAAAAATATAGGCATATTTTTAATATTTTCGTATTCAGAATCGTATTTCTTATTTCTTATTATTGTTCATATTTATATGATTATTTCTTTTCTCATTATTGTATAATTAATACCACGACCATTGTAGACGAGTGGCGAACACACCGGTTTTCATTGTCATCAGCACTTAGGTTCCCGGTTCGAATCCCGGACGGGTTAGTGAAGAAAACCACATACACTACATTGTCTCGGGTCTGGGTGTTTGCGGTACCGATTCTTTAAAACCAGTGCTTTAGCTACTTGCTTAGGTTATTAAAATGATTCATACATATTTCCTCACTGACTACTTACAAAAGCATTTCTTCTTTGTCTACTGTTTTACAGTCTATCAAGAGTCCTCGCAAAATTTTACAGGTCAGGTAAAGTACATACACGTCGTGAAAAAATCTTTGCATAAGACACATGTATAAAGACAGACACATACTTAATTTAAAAAAATATCTTCACGCAATTCCCAATACAAGGGTAGACAGAGGTCTAGTCTAGAAATTTAAGTCCCTTTGACCCGCCTTCCACCGAAGATATTTTCGGGACAACGTGACAGGTGGTGAGCCCGTCGCTTAATCGTAGTTAATTGTAAGTCATAATTCTTTACGACTTAAAGCGCCCTTATGGTTGGGTAGTCGCAATAGTCACGGCTTGTTGAATCCAGTTGTAAATTTTTATGCGTTGGTAGTTGTCACAATAGGTACATGGTATTGCCACCCGGGTTCCCGCCTTGTCGTGGCGATGGGGCTTAGTAACCGTGGCTTAGACACCCACGTGAACCAAGAGAATTATGGCCGCTTTACCCGGCCTGACTGCGGGGTATGGCTAGGACGAGGTGGCCGCTCCAAGTGGGCTTGGTCAGTCCACTTCGGACGCGTGTTGGTGGGCTGAGGAGGGAGGGTTTGGGTCATTGCCTTCGCGCCCTCTCCGTGCCTTCCACAGCCGAGGTGGAGTCGCGGTGGATGATGGGTATTGCGTTCCACCGCGACTCTGGCGAGGGTCGCTTTTCTGATGGGGCCGCGTGGGGAGAGGAGTGGTATTTCGAGCCACTCTCCCTGGCCACCGCGGCCGAAATGTGGTCTGAGGTGACGGGTGAGCTGGTGCTCGGCCAAGCTCGGCGGACCGACGTTGCCTATGTGAGTTTGAATGCCAAGGAGATAGACGCGCCCGTGTTCAGACACATCTAGCCAGGAGGGAGAGGCGAAGGATATATTCTCTCCCGAGGAGGAGCTGCCCTGGGCGGCCAGAGCGGGTGGGGTCGCGGATATGTACGAGAGGGTTCCCGTGGCCCTGCCAACGTGCGGCGATGGCGGAGCCCCCAAGGTCAAGTTGTACACAGACGACATTACAACAACAAAACTTAAGCACAAGTTAAAGAAAATTAACCAAAATCTATTTAATAAAATTACCAAACAATTATAGTTACATCTTACCCTTGAGGCTTGTGAAGCCGGCTGTCGGATTCAAACCGAAGAGGCCGCAGTAGAAGGCAGGCATGCGAGTGGATCCGCCGATGTCCGAGCCTAAAGTTACAGGAAGAACCAAAATATAGTAATTCTCAATCATTACAATAGATGACTTACGTGGACGAGTGACGTACACACCGGTTTGACAACCGGTATCAAATCATTGTATCGCCAGATCTGAGGTAAAAACACTTTAGAAGACACTTTTTCTACATTTTCTCGGGTCTGGGTGTTTGTGATGCCTTCGTTGTTTTCGATTCCATAATACAAATGCTTAAGTTGCTTACTTTAGGATCAGAGCAATGTATGTGATGTTGTCCTTAGGTATGTATGTACAACATCCCCTTCCGCCGAATATATTTTCGGGACAATATCACAGGTAGTGAGCCCGTCGCCGTCTTCATGTCCAAGCCAACGATATAATTCGTACATAAGTTTTTGAAAAACCCAATGGTATAAGAGGTAGAAGAACCGACAACCGACAGCGTATATTTAAATCCTAGCTGTGACCCCCCGATTTTACATGTTGATTAATTAAAAATCAAAAATATTTACTAAATATTTTGCAAATACTGGTGCAGTCAGAGGTCTAGATTACAGCCCTTTCCACATTCCACCAGAGTTTCTTTGATACAACGTGACAGGTGGTGAGTATGTCGCCTTCTGGATGAACAAGTCACGTCACTCCTGTCGCGTTGTTTCAAATAAGTTTGGTGAAATGTGGGTCGGTAGAACTAAATTTGTCTACACCTCAGGCTTTCCCAGTATTAGGAAGTGCGTCACGATATCCAAATGGTTGGGTGATCAGAATTCGGGACAGTTCGACCTCAGTTCGATCCTCGATGGTAATCGCGTAACAATGAGTTTTTCAAATAAAAAAACTTATGCACGATTTATATCGTTGACTTGGACATAAAGACAGCGACAGGCTCACCACCAGACACGTAGTACCAGAATGGCTCCGGTGAAATGTGGATCGAGAGGACCAAAATCGTTTAGATCTCCGTCTACCTCAGTATTGAGAATGGCGCGTGAAGACATTCACTTACACAAGGAAATAGGTGACGCCATGGCGGCAGCCAGCGCCGCCTCCCCACCACTGGAGCCTCCGACAGTACGCCCCGTGTGGTAAGGATTCGCCGTCTGACCAAATACCATGTTCCTGGTCTCTTGCCTGGCGATGGAAACTATATATTTAACCGACAGCGGAAAAACACGATGTTCATGGTATGTATTATGTACAGGGGTAATGTACATGTCAACTTGCGTGTGTAAACATAAGAGATAAAATAATAAATAAATATCATCATAAATGTATATACATGGTACAGGGGTAATGTACATGTCAACTTGCGTGTGTAAACATAAGAGATAAAATAATAAATAAATATCTTCACGCTCGGTGGTAGGTGGGTCGAAGGAACTTAATTGTCTAGACTAGACCTCTGTCTACCCTCTATTGGGAATGGCGTGAAGATATTTATATTTATTATTTATACAATAGATGACTTACGTGGACGAGTGACGTACACACCGGTTTGACAACCGGTATCAAATCATTGTATCGCCAGATCTGAGGTAAAAACACTTTAGAAGACACTTTTTCTACATTTTCTCGGGTCTGGGTGTTTGTGATGCCTTCGTTGTTTTCGATTCCATAATACAAATGCTTAAGTTGCTTACTTTAGGATCAGAGCAATGTATGTGATGTTGTCCTTAGGTATGTATGTACAACATCCCCTTCCGCCGAATATATTTTCGGGACAATATCACAGGTAGTGAGCCCGTCGCCGTCTTCATGTCCAAGCCAACGATATAATTCGTACATAAGTTTTTGAAAAACCCAATGGTATAAGAGGTAGAAGAACCGACAACCGACAGCGTATATTTAAATCCTAGCTGTGACCCCCCGATTTTACATGTTGATTAATTAAAAATCAAAAATATTTACTAAATATTTTGCAAATACTGGTGCAGTCAGAGGTCTAGATTACAGCCCTTTCCACATTCCACCAGAGTTTCTTTGATACAACGTGACAGGTGGTGAGTATGTCGCCTTCTGGATGAACAAGTCACGTCACTCCTGTCGCGTTGTTTCAAATAAGTTTGGTGAAATGTGGGTCGGTAGAACTAAATTTGTCTACACCTCAGGCTTTCCCAGTATTAGGAAGTGCGTCACGATATCCAAATGGTTGGGTGATCAGAATTCGGGACAGTTCGACCTCAGTTCGATCCTCGATGGTAATCGCGTAACAATGAGTTTTTCAAATAAAAAAACTTATGCACGATTTATATCGTTGACTTGGACATAAAGACAGCGACAGGCTCACCACCAGACACGTAGTACCAGAATGGCTCCGGTGAAATGTGGATCGAGAGGACCAAAATCGTTTAGATCTCCGTCTACCTCAGTATTGAGAATGGCGCGTGAAGACATTCACTTACACAAGGAAATAGGTGACGCCATGGCGGCAGCCAGCGCCGCCTCCCCACCACTGGAGCCTCCGACAGTACGCCCCGTGTGGTAAGGATTCGCCGTCTGACCAAATACCATGTTCCTGGTCTCTTGCCTGGCGATGGAAACTATATATTTAACCGACAGCGGAAAAACACGATGTTCATGGTATGTATTATGTACAGGGGTAATGTACATGTCAACTTGCGTGTGTAAACATAAGAGATAAAATAATAAATAAATATCATCATAAATGTATATACATGGTACAGGGGTAATGTGTTATGTCAACTAGCGTGTCTGAACATTAGAGATAAAATACTAAATATCTTCACACTCGATGGAAGGTGGGTCAAAGGAACTTAATTGTATAGACTAGACCTCTGTCTACCCCTCTATTGGGAATGGCGTGAAGATATTTACTTTTTTTATTTACAATTGTATTTGCAAATAAAAAACTTTTAAGTATTGTATACGATTGATTATTATTTAGATGCATTATCATTAAGGCAAGAAGAATCTATTTCCTTTGCGGGCCGGGTTCATCGATGCCCGCAGCCGCATCTCTAGCGTCCGATTAGGTTCGAATTCCGATTACCAGACCACTCGACCATCGTGACTTTCATGACGAAAGGTTGCATATTCTACAGATACCACGGAGCTATTTTGGTACAATCTGTCAGGTGGTGAGCCTGTCGCCATCTTTACGTCCAAGTCAACGACACGTATCGTACATAAGTTTTTTTTTAAACACATTGATACAAGTCTACCACTCTTGACTCGAATACCCATCAACCGACCACACGTCCATCGTAACTATCGTGAAGAAAGGCGGCATATCCTCCAGCCTATACCAGCACGACCGTCACTCGCCACTTGGCGATCTCGTCTACCAGCACGACCGTCACTCGCTACTTGGCGATCTCGTCTACCAGCACGACCGTCACTCGCCACTTGTCGATCTCGTCTACCAGCACGGCCGTCACTCACCACTTGTTGATCTCGTCTACCAGCACGACCGTCACCGCCTCTTGTCGATCTCGTTCACCAGCACGACCGTCACCGCCACTTGGCGATCTCGTCTAGCAGCACGTCCGTCACTCGCCATTTGTCGATCTCGTCTACCAGCACGGCCGTCACCGCCACTTGTCGATCTCTCGTCTACCAGCACGGCCGTCACCACCACTTGTCGATCTCGTTCACCAGCACGACCGTCACTCACCACTTGTCGATCTCGTCTACCAGCACGGCCGTCACCGCCTCTTGTCGATCTCGTCTACCAGCACGGCCGTCACCACCACTTGTCGATCTCTCGTCTACCAGCACGGCCGTCACTCACCACTTGTTGATCTCGTCTACCAGCACGACCGTCACTCACCACTTGTCGATCTCGTCTACCAGCACGGCCGTCACTCACCACTTGTTGATCTCGTCTACCAGCACGACCGTCACTCACCACTTGTCGATCTCGTCTACCAGCACGACCGTCACTCGCCACTTGTCGATCCGTCTACCAGCACGACCGTCACCACCACTTGTCGATCTCGTTCACCAGCACGACCGTCACTCGCCACTTGTCGATCTCGTCTACCAGCACGACCGTCACTCGCCACTTGTCGATCTCGTCTACCAGCACGGCCGTCACTCACCACTTGTTGATCTCGTCTACCAGCACGACCGTCACTCACCACTTGTCGATCTCGTCTACCAGCACGACCGTCACTCGCCATTTGTCGATCTCGTCTACCAGCACGGCCGTCACTCACCACTTGTTAATCTCGGGCACGTTGGTGACGGCGAGCGGCACGCCGCCGGCGGCGCGCATCAGACGCACGCACTCGGCGTCCGCGTGCGCGCGCACGTGCCGCCGCCGCGCCGTGCCCAGCGTGTGCAGCATGCCCGACACCGCGTGGCTCTCCTTCGCGGTGAAGGGGACCCCTGGCGCATATGATACAATACATACATATATATGTATATATATATATATATATATATATATATATATATATATATATATATATATACATATATATATATATATATATATATATATATATATATATATATATATATATATATATATATATATATATATATATATGTATATATATAGCCGAGTGGTTGGGTGGTCGGAATTTCGAGTCAAGAGACCCGAGTTCGATCCTCAGGTGGCAATATTTTTCAAAAATTTGTCAAAGATTTTTTTCAAAGAATTTTTCAAAGATTGACCAATGGATTTTTTAAAAACTTATGTACGAATTATATCGTTGCCTTGGGCATAAAGACGGCGACGGGCTCACCACCAGTCACGTTGTCCCGAAAATATCTTCGGTGGAAGGTGGGTCGAAGGGACTTAATTGTCTAGACTAAACCTCTGTCTACCCCTGTATTGGGTATTGCGTGAAGATATTTAATATATATTTTTTTAAACATAAATACGCACAACACACACATTGCTCTCATCCCAAATTAGCTAAAGCATTTGTACCATGGCTTCAAAAACAACGAAGGTACCACAAGTACTCGGACCTGAGAAAATGTTGGAGTGTTTTCTACATACTCTCGAGCTGGCGACATAACGAAAACCGGTGTGTACGCCACTCCTCCACGGGGGTCGGCAAATAGAAAAAACATTATCCAACACAAGTTCTAAAAGTGATACGATTCATGAATAATACGAATAATGAATGTAATCGAAACACCAATCTTAGCATTTACTGAGCACGAAACCTAGTCATTCGAACGTCGCATAGTTCTCTGATAATCGTAAAGTGCTAACTAACTGAAAGACTCATATGTTACATGCCACATAACTTATAATAAATTTTACAGGCTTTTTATTTATAAAATGTAACTACAGAAACCCTGTTTTTCTACATTGTTTAGAGTCCGAGTGTCCGTCGTAACTTCGTTGTTTCCGATTTCATAACAAAAGCGATTTAGTTTCTTGCTTTTGGGAACACAGCAATATATATGATGGTGACCCAATACTAGTATATGCATTTATTAATTATTAACTCTAACAAAGTTCTATTAGAACCGGAGGGATAAAAAGATAGCTGTGAAAACATGAGAAATACACATGAAGTGATCATGTTCCAGTATAACTTGTAGTGCGAAGGACCATCCTAGTTGACATCACACTAAAAATGTTTAATACAGTTACTGGCAGCAGCTTCTAAGACGTTTGGTACAGCGATCGCCGATCCGTTTGACAAGCCAAATGACTTGTGATGCTGAAATGTCGATGAAAGTACAAGTTTTTTTTCATCTCACCGAGAAAAGGTTTCTTTTCAAAGTCAGCGAGGCCGGCCTCTATCTTCTTGTCGATTTCCCGAGCCTCCTTCAACGCCTCTTCATATCTCTCGTCCGTTACCGCGTTCAGTATTGGATTTACCTGAAAACAATTATATAAATAGAAATCAACACTTGCTACCGACAACCCGATTGTATAAATGGTAGTGCCTTCGAAGCTAAGTGTTGCTAGTTCAAGTATCATTAAAGGTATGCTTATTTTTGATGTTTTTATATGAATATTTACACGAGTAGTCACGATAGCCGAGTGGTTGGGTGGTTGAAATTTCGAGTCAAGAGACCCGAGTTCGATCCTCAAGTGGCCGTACCAATGGGTTTTTCTAAAAACTTATGTACGAATTAATATCGTTGGCTTGGACATAAAAGGCGGCGACGGGCTCACCACCTGTCACGTTGTCCCGAAAATATCTTCGGTGGAAGGTGGGTCAAAGGGACTTAATTGTCTAGACTAGACCTCTGTCTACCCCTGTATTGGGAATCTCGTGAAGATATTTATTATATTTATTTTATTAATATTTACACTAACACAAATACAGGTTCACCTCCTCTCACGTTGAAGAGGACTCTCGAAAGACTAAATTAGACAGGCCTCTGACAACTCTATACTATTTGTCTGTCGCCGTCTTAGTTTACAAGCTAAAAACACAAATCGTACAGATAAAACGAAAGAACTCAATGGTGAGTGCCTTCTTTGGTTAGGATCGAGCTAAATTGTCCTGATTCGAATCGAGATAACACTCAGATACTAGCACCTTAAGATAGAAGCACTTTCTTAAACATGTTTAGACGTACGTATTGCTTAAGAGCGTCGACTGCTAAACCAACGTCACAGGTTCGAGCCCGCGATACGATTATTGCCAACTAAAGCTACAACATTGAAGCACAAAATTAGAAATTGCTTAGTGTATTTGTTAATTTTTAAGTATGTAGCCTACTGGCCGGTATTTTCGTTATTTTTATAATGAAATATTAAAAAATATTGACATGCGCGAGGCATACACATAGCATTCGTTAAAAATATCAGAATACCTGCTATAAAAATTCTACAAATAAAAAATAATTGTTATGACGGTCGTTTTTGTGTCGTAATACGTGAGCGATTTGAGTTTTTAAATTAAAATTTAATTACTGAATTTACCAAGTTCTAGCCAATATCGCGCCTTAAATATTACGATGCCCGAAATTAATAAAACTGAACTCTAAATAAAACCTAAAACTAAAATTTCTAATTTATCCCTCGATTCTTGATGCAGCAAAAAATTAAAATAAATATCTTCACGCCATTCCCAGTACAGGGTTTGACGGAGGTCTAGACAACTAAGTCTTTCTTTATGTATGTACTACAACCCCTTTGTCTCACTTTCCACAGAAGACATTTTTGGGTCAACGTGGCAGGTGGTGAGCCCGTCGCCGTCTTTATGTCCAAGCCAACGATATAAACCGTACTAGTAACGGCGTCCGTGTGGTAATGGCGTAAGAATATTACCACTCCCTTCTTCCTGAGGATATCGAAAGAGGCGACAAAGGGAAACAGCCTTGATATTAAATGGCAACAGATAGATGGCGGGATAACCGTCTCTCAAAATATAAGATCAAAAAATCGACCGAATATGGGCAACAGTGTCTGAGGTGCGCGTGGTCAGGTACTGCGATCGCCAATCCGATTGCCAAGCGTGGCGAATCCTCCCTATGGAAGAGGCCTATGGCCTGCAGTGGACTTTAATGAGCCGCTATGTATGTATGTATGATTATTCGAAACAAACACAAGTACTGTTGTAGCAAAACAGATTTCATCGAATTTGAAGTCACAACTTTACTAAAAATGTATTCAAATTAAAAACTGCGCGAGGCTCAAGATATTATTTTATAAATATTTACAACTACTGGCTAAATGAATATGTGGGTTTATTCCAAGAACCACAACAGACTACAAATTATCTTCGATCATGACGCCAAGCAGTGACCAGATTATATAACGGACTTAATAAACAAAAATATCGCGCCTCGTAAATACCTAGCCAACGTCATAATAAAAAAAAAATACCTTTCAAAAGATCACAAGACAAAAGTCACGATAGCCGAGTGGTTGGGTGATCGAGAGATCAGAGTTCTATTCACATTTTTTCAAAAACTTATGTACGAATTATATCCTTGGCTACACAAAGACGGCGACGGGCTCGCCACACGCACGTTGTCTTGTAAATTACAATCTTAGGTGGAAGGTGGGTCGAAGGGACTTAACTGTCTAGACTAGACCTCTGTTTACCCCTGTATTGGGAATTGCGTGAAGATCTTATTATTTCCTTATCAATGTTCACTTACGGTATAAGATAAACAAAATCAATATTATATATTCATTTTGTTTTTATTCAAGTAAGTCTACCAAGGGCGACTAGAATTACCCGTTAGTTTTTATGATCGAGTGCCTTTATTTTCGATGTACTCTACAGTAGCCAAGTAAATACATACATACATAGACTGCGACAAAACATATACATTGCACTGATCCCAAAATAAGCAGCTTAATCACTTATATAATGGAATCAGAAACAACGAAGGTACCACAAACACCCACAACCGAGGAAATATACAAAGCATTTTTTGTTTTTCGTAGCGATGTTAATAAAGAGTTTCGTCTTCTTCTTCTACATAGACCCATCCCGTAAACCGAACCTGGGACCTCAGAGCTGGCGACACAATGAAATGCCACGACGGTCGTCAAAATAAACCGCTAAGAAATAAAAACTTTACGAGATCCGTTCGTGTGAAAACTAAACCAACATAAAGACTTTCACTTTCGCTTTCCAACATTATTATGTATAATCTACAATATTAAATAACAATAAAAATGAATTTGTTTTAAATCCTAATTTAGGCGCAAAAAACAACTTTGCGTTTTCGATTCGAAAGTCTGACAAATATTGAGAAGTTGTTCGTACCGGTTTACTGCGCACGCGTCGGGTAGGGTCATCGCATGTGTTTAAAATGTTTTAATAATAAGCAACTGGCATGAATTTTCGTCTTAAATCAGATGTAAGACTTTCTTTGAAAAGTTATCAACTTATTTAAGTCAAATCATATCACAAAAGCCGACTCTTACCATCAGTTTTCTCTTCTCTTTCATTGGCTTGGATCACACGGCGGTTGGCTCACCAACTGTCATGTTGTCCCAAATAGGCTTAGGCGAAAGATGGGTCGAAAGGACTTAATTTTCAAGACTTGTGTCTGTCCCAGTATTCGAAAAATGCATGACGATTAAACCAATAAAAATCATACTCAATCAGAGAACAATTAATGTGAAATTGACAATACAATTATATACGTCATGGAAAATCGACAGCGGCAGGAAGTAATTTATAAAAATATAAAGTTACGATTTATATTTATTGCGACACTATCAGTCGGCATAACCTGACTTTATAACTTGATACCTCTCCGGTTTGCGGGCTCGAGTAAATGCCAAAGAGCATTTCTGTTTGTCATTACGACCTCCATGGACGAGTGGCGTACCGACATTTTTATGGTATCGCCAGCCTTGTGGTCCCGGGTTCGATTTCTGGTCGGGTCAATGTAGAAAACCACTTTTCCTACATTGTCTTCGGTCTGGATATATGTTGTACTCTCGTTATTTCCGATTCTATAACTCCACGCAAGTAAGTACTTTGGGCTCAGAGCAGTGTATGTGATGTTGTCCCTATCTACGTATGTATTTATTTATTATGTTTTAAATTAAATCAGCTGATACTCCAATTCATTGCTATGAAACATCGCGCAATATAAAATTATACGGAAGCTATGAATATAGAAACGGTAATTAGCAAATTGTTCATAGACAAAAAGTTACTAAACCTGTTTTACGTCAATAAAATTTGAGCAAGCGTATGTTTACATTTTTGCACGCCTCTTGTGGCTGGTATTACTGTCAGTTTACACACACCGAGTGACTCTCCAACTTAAAATGTCACTTTTTTATTCTTTATTGCTTTTATAAGTGAATATAAATAGACAAATGTTGAGAAAAAACACTATATTTAACACTCATGACACTTTTAAATCTCTTTTGATTATTTAAACTAATTAAAAAATTGTTTAAAAAAGATCTGTCTTAGACGTCCGTGTGTCTGTATGTGCGAATCCCGTAACTTGTGGTCACGATAACGAGCGAATACTACGGTATAATTTGATGTAGTTTAATTATTATTTAATAAATTAAATGAGCCTCTAAAATTTCGAACTTTTTGAATGTAACATGATGTTAAATGTACTTGTAGCTTCTTTATATTACACTATATTTGTTACTCAGATTTCCTTAACTCTATTTATTATGATTCAGATTTTCACTTTAAATCAGCACTCAAATCAACAGTAGTGACACCGTGAAAGGTTTAAGACAGTGCGAGAGGTATGGCACATGAAAAGGAGTGCATCTACAAATTTATATCATATATACTTTTACAAATTTACAAATAATCTCAATTTTATTGTAAAGAATGTGATTATGAGGCTTGCAATTTTGGATTTTCCAACTATTTTTTAATCCTCGGCACGTAACAACTTTTTAGGTAACATTTTAAACTCAACGTCGCCAATATATTTCCGGAAATAAAATAGGGAAATGTATTTTCCTAAATAATTTAAATCACGCAACACTGCCTTCTTATTCCGGGATATAAAGGGATCTGAAAGGATTAAAAATCCAATCGAAAAACAAGCACATCCCGGGATGAGTAAATCTCTAATCCCAGACTACTAGTCTAGTCAGATTAATCCTTTTGACCCACATTAAACCGGAGCTTATTTTATGACAATTAACATCTTAGTGTTGAGCCCCAATTATACATAAGTTTCCAAAAGCTTTTAATATTTTACGCGGAACGAACTCTAGTCTCCTTAACTCAAACCGTACAACATTTCGGCTCTCGTGGCTAAATTTATGGCTAAGAGGTCCTTTCCACCCATTTTCACCAAAGCTTATATGGAGACAATGTGACAGGTGGTGAGCCTATCGCCATCTCAGTGTCGAGCCAACGGTACAATACACTTACATACATTGGTATTCTTATATAGATAAAATATTTGTCCCTATCGGGATTCGAACGAACATTCCTTTGCTTAAATAACAGGGTCACTACCAACTCGGCTCTAACAGAGAATAAATAAATATCTTCACGCAATTCCCAATACAGGGGTACGCAGAGGTTTAGTCTAAACAATTAAGTCCCTTCGACCCATCTTTCACCGAAGACATTTTCGGGACAACGTGACACTTAGTGAGCCCGTGTCTAAATTCTATAAAAAGTTGTTTAAATTTTATACAGTAAAAGAGGTCAGGGCAGACCGAGACAAACTTTCCATATCTACAAATTTCTCGAAGAATCGGTCGGGATTTCTCAGATACCAAAACGTATGTGCATGATAAGAATGTATATAAAAAAGGTTCACGAGTGGCAACCTCGGTGGCAAACGCAATGCAGGGCTTCCACTTCGACCTGCAGAATGTTGCAGGGAGTCGATGGATGCAGATGGCGCAGGACCGTTCTATGTTGGGAGGCCTTTGTTTAGTAGATCAGAGATGATGAATGATGACGAAAATAACTAAGTTGATAGAAGGAAAGAAATATGAAGGAATTGTGAAATTAGGCGATCAGTTTTCTCTGGCTACCCCGTTAGGTTTAGCTTTTAGGAGATGCGTGCAAATAAAAATATAAATATATATGCGTACGATGCGTGCAGAAATAATAATAATAATAAAAAGTAATATTCCCGACAGGCTTCTGCGGATTTTACAAGTTTTCCTTTCTATATTATGTTAAAGTTTTAAGTACAGTCAGCCTAATTTATATTTATATAATATACTATACTCAGTATGTAACATAGACCCTGTCATCACAGTATCTGTAGAGATACTGTATTTAAAAGCTATAATACACAAACGTAAATTAAAACTTCATGGTCAGGGTCGACACAAAAATAATTCAAATTAATCGCTTTGAATACATTAGCGTAGTAACAATTTGTTTATGAAATAAGAGAGAATACGAGATGTTATCTGTGGAAAAAAACTGCAATTAATTGTTTTTTTTTATATGAGATGTAGCGGGAATTTTATTCATAACGCCTAAGTCATGGAAAATTAACAGTTAGGCAGTTGTGAGATAGATAAACACATAAATAGATAGGGAAAACATCGTATGAAGGAGTACGTGTGAATGAGCTTGATGTCAAACGAGAAGCGCGCAAGGCTCAAGGATCACCTGCAGCCATCACCTACAATTATGTCGGAGGGGTGATGAATTGCGCTCAATGTGCTCGCATGTTCAGTACAAAAATCGGTTAAGTCAGTCACCTGCGAGCACACGTCTGACGCTCGCAATAGTCCAAGTCGCTGTGGCCGTAATCGGTCGGGATACTATACATCCATTGCTCTGATCTCAAAGTAAGCAGCTTAAGAAGTTGGGTTATGGAATCGAAAACAATTAATGAATGGTACAACCAGACAAGAATAAAAGCAGAAAAGTGTTTTCAACATTGACGCGACCGGGAATCCAACCCGAGACGATATTTATACTAATACCATGTGGTAAATGTTATATAAATATATATATATATATATATATATATATATATATATATATATATATATATATATATATATATATATATATATATATATATATATATATATATATATGTACACACACACACACACGCACACGCACACGCACACGCACATATACAAACACCCATCCTTAGCGGGAATCGAACCCAACCCGGAGTTTCGAAGATCACTAGGTTGTCGGTTTTTTGTATATCTTCACACCATTTCCCATACAGCGGTAGAGAGAGCTCTAGACAATTTAGTCATTTTGACCCACATTCCATCGAAGACATTTTGGGGATAACGTGACAGGTGGTGAGCCTGTAGCCGTCTCAATGTCCAAGCCAACGATATAATACGTACATAAGTTATTGGAAAATCCATTGGTACGAGCCTGCCACCTGGGGATGGAACTCGGGTCTCTTGACTCGAAGTTCCGACCACCTAACCACACGGCTATCGTGACCCTTGTTATTCTTGTTTATCTTATGTTAGTCTTGTTTATCTTGTGTTAGTCTTGTTTATTAGTTTTAGTATTTTTGTTTTTAGTATATTCATAATACGGTCACTACTAAACAAAACAACATTTCGAACGTGAAAAATAACACAAAATGATTTTATCGAGAAGTGACATCAAACGGAATATTTCTGGCATCATAAGTGCCTAATATAATGATTTCTGTTTCGAGGCGGTTCATTAATTTAAAAATTATATTCTCAGTTTCCATTAGCACGACGCCACGTGATAGAAAGGGACGGAGAAAAGATGCTTGATCATTAAGTACGAAATTCATCACGTTAATGACCGTAATTATGGTAATTAAAATTCAATTTACTATCATTTGCCATTGTACTCGGCAATACCTTCGAATGTTATTCTTCTGTAATTATAAATAAATAAAAAAAATATCTTCATGCAATTCCTAATACAGGGATAGACAGAGGTCTAGTCTAGACAATTAAGTCCCTTTGACCCACCTTCCACCGAAGATATTTTCGGGACAACGTGACAGGTGGTGAGCCCGTCGCAGTCTCTATATCCAAGCCAACGATATGAATCGTACATAGGTTTTGTAAAAACCCATTGGTACGAGCCTGCCACGTGGGGATCGAACTCGGGTTTCTCGACTCGAAATTCCGACCACCCATCCACTCGGCTATCGTGACTTCTTCTCTTCTGTAATTAATGTGAGAAATACGAATGATGTTATTTGGTTATAATAAGGACATGATAACATTTATCACCGTGTGTTAACGGCGTCAGAATATTGCCACTCCCTTTCTTTCCGTGGGTGTCGTAAGAGGCGACTAAGGGAAACAGCATTGAATATCGTTATGGCAACCGATACATGGCGGAATAACCATCTGTAAAAATATCAGACCATAATATTCAAACCGAATATGGGCAGCACCATCTGCGGTGCATGTGATCTGTTACTGCAATCGCCCAACCGCTTGCCAAGCGTGGCGATTATGGCAAATCCTCCCTATGGGAGAGGCCTGTGTCCTGTAGTGGACTTGAATAGGCTGTGATGTATGTATGATAAGATTAATTAAAATTTTAACTTACAGATGGTACAATCTTGGAGAGTCAAGAATACTCGGATACTTTGGAAATAAGCGAAAGAGGATATGTAAGGATCGTGACACTTGGCGATCTGTTCTCTCTGGCTACCCTATCAGGGACTACGGGTGAAGGTGTAGATGGTGAAAGAGCAACAGGTTCATAGTAAATGACTACTAAATGCTACTGCTTTGTAATGTTATGAATACTGACAAGCAGGTAACAGAGACCACGCAAATTTCACATTGCTACCCATTAGCAGTCTCTGTAATATTTGCCTGATATTTTTCGAGGTGGTTACTTAACATCTATTGAGAGTATACCTACAGAGTTTCTTTTGCTTGTTTCTACATTAGAGGAATCTCATTACAAAATGGTGGTGATTAAAAAATTACAATCTATGGATGTAATTTATGTTACTTGTATCATATGGATGTATTTATTTATTTAATAAGCTTCATACCTTTAACAGTGTATGGGTGGACTTAATGCCTGAGGCATTTTCTACCAGTCGACCTTTGGGTAATGCAGAGATGAGATAAAGTAGGTGAGGGAGATAAATATGCTAGAGACACAATTAAGTTAACAATAGATATAATACATGAGTATAAAATATATATATATACCTACATTTATACAAACATACACATAAAAATACATATAAATACATACAAATATACAATTACACAGATTAAATACTCATATAATACAAAGAATGACATAAATAAACTGATATCATGATGATTCAGCCAATGTTTTTTGGAGGTGACCTCTATTTTATGTGACCTTTATTTTAAAAAACCACTTTAATTGTGAGTGATAATTAGACACATGATCATACTTACGAAGATTAAAATGAATCAAATATAGTTATTGAGAAGTTGGTCATATTTGTCAAGAAGATCTGCATTCAGGTTGAAATAACACACATCACCATAGTCAATAAGGGGGAAAATAATAGTTTGGACCAAAGTTGTTTTTGTCTTGGAAGGGAGAATATTTTTCAAGCAATAGAGTTTGAAGAAAGGAAGTTTACATACATGGCTCAGGAACACCAGCTATGAGTGGAGTCAATCTGTAATTCAAGATCTTTTACAGTAGGAGACCATTCCAGTATAGTCCTTATAAGGCTTTTTTCATCAATCATCATACAATATCCAATGTAATAAAGGTGCTAAATTCTTAAAACATGTGTAATATGGACAGGAATTTTATTTATCAGTGAAGAAATTTAAGCTTCTTACATCCAATGGAAATTAATCAATTAATAATAATTATGCATACAAAATAAACAATGTTTTCTATATTTAAATGATCAACCTTTATATGGTAGTACGAAACTAGAGGCTGGTGCAAGAATTAATGATTCAACTAGGGGAGGTGCAGGATCATAGCTTTCCAGACCAAACCATAAGAAGTCTTGTGCTGATGCATTTCAAACATTAATTGAGATAAACAGACACTCACGCCTCTGTCTCTGTCCTTTGTTTTAAGTGTCAGAGGATAATTAAATTTGCTAGACATATTTATTGTTTTAAAGGAAACAATTTTAAATGTAACAATGCTCTCCATGCAATTTTATAATAGAATTACTCACAGCTTTAATTCTTTCGATGCATGCTTGAACTAGTTCTTCAGATTTCAACTTCTTCTCGCGTATTTTTGAAGCTAGACTCACAGCACTTTCAGCCAAAAAAGCATGTTTCTTCTCTAAATCGGGTATAGGTTGTCTGTATTTATCCCAATATAATGAAAAGATGAAATCTATGAACATATCCAAGTATGCTCTGAGACGAAGAAAGAACTGTTTAACCATATCTGATGCCATTCCTTTAAATATTTTGTTTATTTTTGTATTGCGATGCTGGAAATAGAGAATAAACTTTATATTATTATGGCTAAAAGATTCTTTTGTTGGCAAGAATTTCAATATGTATTCTTCTACCAAAAATAATTTACATTGTATTTTATAATTATATATTTACTTTAGCATAATGCAAAAAGTACACTTATTTATACAAACACCACCATACCAATATAAAATGTATCAATATCCCCTAAAATTATAGGATCATTATAATGAATTATTACAATTAATGCGATAGTATTCTTGATAGAAAAAAAAACGTAAAAGTAAGATCAAAATCAAAATAACAAGTCATTACCACTGAAATGACAGTGACAGATGACACTTTCTATTTTATTTTGATTTAGTTGTGTAGATTAGTAGTTATGCAGTAACAAAAACACAATGACAGTGTGCACAAGATAAATTTTGTAGATATATGTTACATTGTTAATATTTTAATAAACTCTTAGACTTTAACTTATTAATTAGTATTACATTTTATATTAAATCACACCACTTACATAAGCACTCTTTTCTTTTTTACGTTGCGCATCAGATTTCACTTTACGTGTACTCTGCAAAGACATAGCACTACGAATACGAATAGTTGATACTTATTTGTCTTGGAATACAACAGGGACTGAACTGTGTTGAGGACAGGTTTAAAGAAACACGGAACAATCACTGCTTGAACATTCATTCACACATGCAACAAGCTTAGGCAATTGTTGGGAGGTGGGGAATTAAAATTAATGTTAACTTCTCACGATCGCATAATGAGCTAGGTGTAAATAATATTAAAAATTAATAGACAAATAGATAGGGACAATATCACATACTTTGCTTTGAACCCAAAGTAACTAGCTTTAAGCACTTGTGTTGTGGAATACGGAATCGACGAACCATGAAAACCGGTGTGCACGCCTCACGATCATGTTTAAATATTAGTCTAACTGAAAACTAACATATCAATTAAAAATAGTTTAAATAAGTTTACGAATACGTTACGTTACGTATTTTATAAATTATTTTCTACAGTTCCGCATTCGAGAATTATACTCAGGCGTCTTTTCTGGCAAGAAGCAAGTTAAGACACAAATTAAGTTTCCTTGACTTGTTTCAACTCCATCACAGGAGATTACTTACTTATTGACAGGTAAAGTTCTTCCTTATAGATAAATAAACAAAAGTATTTACAAGCCCGTCACGTGGATTGGTGCTGACACCTCATGGTTGTCCTATAAAGATTTATACATATCAGTTGCGAACATATTATTGAACCAAGGACGTTTCAAGATTATATTTGAATTCCTTAAGTGTTCACTCATTTTTCCAAATCTGGGATAGACAGAGGTCTAGAAAATTAAATCTTTGCGTCCCACCTGTCACCAAAAGCCTATTAGGGACAACATTACAGGTGGTGCCTTTCGCCGTCTTGGTGTCAAAGCAAACTGTACAATATAGTTACAAAGCTACATATAAAGATGGATAAATATTCACCCATACATACACACCTCCATCACTCGTTCAAAAACATTCAAATAAATAAATATCTTCACGCCTTTCCCAATGCAGGGGAGGATAGAGATCTAGATAATTAAGACCCTCCTTTCACCGTATACCTTTGGACAACGTGACAGGTGGTGAGCCCGTCGCCGTCTTTATGGCCAAGACCAACGTTATAAATCGTACATAAGTTCTTGAAAAAAAAAACTCATTCGTACGAGCCTCGAGGATCGAACATGGGTGTCTTAACTTGAATTCCGATTACCCAACCACTCGGCTATCGTGATTGTATTATTCGATTTTAATTAGTCCCGACTCCGCCAAACGTAAGTACTGTAGAATTAAATCTGAATCGGACTTTCGCAACCTACTTTTCGGTTCTCTGTGCAATGGAACAAAGTAACAGAATATTTAGAGCACCAGTGAAAGTACCAGCAGTAAATACTACTACAAGGTGCTATTTCAAATATTGCATTGGTGGTTGGAACCGCGGAACACGCGGACTTTTCAGACTTCGGAGGTCCTCTAATCCTAATTTGTGTTATTTCCTAAATGTATAGGGATTGAAATATTTTATCTCCAAATATTGGCTGATAAGTTGCGAATGAAATCGCGGGATACAACTAGTATCACGTTATTTATCTGGGTAAGGTATTTTTCTATGTTAAGTTATTGTTTTGGAACTTTCACTGCGATGTTGTGATCGTGAATCCACATGCTTGACTGGCTACGGAAGAGACCTGCATTTGATTTTACAGGTCGTTATGTATGTATGTAGATAGTAGTAAATACATACATAGATAGCTACAACATCACATACATTGCTCTGATCCCAAAGTAACCAGCTTAAGCACTTGTAATATGGAATCAATGCAAATAACGAAGATTACAAACACCCAGACCCGAGAAATTGCAGAAATAGTGTTTTCTACATTTGCCCAACCGGGAATCGAACCCGGGCCCTCAGACCTGGCAACACCTGGGAAACCGGTGTGTACGCCACTCATCCACGGAGGTCGTCAAAGTGGTTGTAAGTAAATGTCATCTCTTGAACCCAGTTCACCACTATACATTTATATCAAGCTAAAGCAGCGTTTGGTAAACTACGCTACATCTTTTTGCGGAGTACACGGAATAACTTTAAAACCAATAAAAACCTTAAAATTCATTTTACTTATTCCACTATTTGTTTATTTCTATTAAAATAGCCGATCGGTTTCACCTTTATGGCATTATTAAAGGTTTCTTATGAAAAAAATTATAATCTACTGAGATCGATAACGTATCTCCTATTTTATCTATTTAATTGCTTATAACCAGTGCTTCTAGCCAGTGATTCTACATATCGAGACATGGTCCTTAACTGCTAATCGAAAGTAGTAGCTCAAATTTGCTCAACGTTTTTAACAGTGGTAGAGCCACCCAACAGCTTTTATTGTTGCATGAATGGGCCGGCTCGACCGGGGAAGTACCTCGACCTCACAGTATACCGGCGTGAAGTGCAGGTAACCGGAGGCCCACACATACCCCTCCCCCTTATTTTGGGGGGGGGGGCATCTTAGGCCGGCAACGCATCTGCTATGCCTCTGGTATTGCGGGTGTTCATGGGCGGCGGTAATCACTTACCATCACGTGAGCCACCTGCTCGTTTGCCTCCCTTTTCTATTTAAAAAAAAAACGTTCTGTTGACGGGGTATGCTCAGTGTTTCCGATTCGCAATGAGGACATCTGCTGAACTAAGGTAACCGACATATCTGTAAAGATCAGAGCTGTTAGCCGTTGGGGAAAAAAGATTCTCGAGTTTCAACCGCGTTTTGGCAAACGCAGTGTAGGATGTTGCGAGATGTCGATGGGAGTCGGAGACATGGGTTATAAACTTTAGACTCTTAATAGGCTTTTCAGAAGAAGAAAAGCCCAACACTATTTTTAAGAGGAGTTAATTCAAAAAACGAAATCAAAATCATCTTGTGTAATGTACTAATTATCTTTCCTCATCTTGCTTGCTTACTCCGCTCGCCAAGTAACGTTAATATATTTAGAAAGCACCTTTCACTGTTAATGGAGGAAGAAATTAAAATCACTAGCGGAAATTCAGTGGCATCGTCTATAAGGGGGCTAAATTATTGTCTAAAGATGGCGTTTTATTACAATTGTGAATATAAGTATGTTAATAAGTTTTCATCATCATATATCAATAACAATATACTTGACGATAAGTGATTGCTTGACTCATGGATATGTGCAATATACTTTAAACAAAAAAGAAAAAATATATCTTCACGCAATTCCCAATACAGGGGTAGACAGAGGTCAAGTCTAGACAATTAAGTCCCTTTGACCCACCTTCCACCGAAGATATTTTCGGGACAACATGACAGGTGGTGAGCCCGTCGCCGTCTTTATGTCCAAGCCAACGATGAAATTCGTACATAAGATTTTGAAAAACTCATTTGTACTGCCACCTGGGGATTGAACTCGGGTCTCTCGACTCGAAATTCCCACCATCCAACAACTCGGCTATCGTGACTACAACAAAAAAGAAATTTAACAAAAAAGACAATTTTATAAAGAATACATATACATATTCGCTTTAATCGCCTTGTTTAGCATGCGGATTGGCGATAGTAGTGACCGACATCTCGCACCGTTTTCGCTGCTTCTCTTCTTACCACCTGCCAATAAGAAGACCGTTCGTACCAATAAGAAGACCGGAATTGAAAAATACAAGTATTTTTCATAATGGTTATCCGGTCTCTCGGTTTCCTCTTACGACACCCACGGGAAAAGAAGAGTGTATTACTGTGTACTTACGTTGATAGCTCGGCACTCTCTTTAAGTCATACATCTTTAAGATTCATAACTTATATTTTTCGATAAGGTTTTATAGATAAGAAAATATATCTTCACGCCGTACCCAATACAGTTAAGGACTTAATTGTCTTAATTGTCCTCTGTACCCTATAAGGATAACGTGAAAGGTGGTGAGCTTCTCTCTGTATGTCCAAGCCATTGATGTAAATCGTGCAAAAGTTTTTGAAAAAAGCCATTGGTACGTTCCTGTCACCAGTGATCGAAATCTGTTCTCTTGACTTGAATCCCGATCACTTAACCACTATATCGTGAGTTTTTACAGTTCTACTCTACAAAACTAGAAAATAATGTCATATGTTTACACACAAGTGTAATCGCTGCTAGATTGATTGCGACAAAAATGGATGATGCTTCATTGCTGGGTGAATCAAGCATAATCCATTTTTGACCACAGCTGACCTTACAAGAGAGGAAACCTTACAACCCTAATATTTAATAAATATAAATTTGGATCACTACCTAAGCTTTGATCGACCTCTTAATATAATCGAATTGACTTCATCGGACAGTAGGTCAGCCGATATGCATAATTTTAAATTAAATTTATTCGCATGGTATTACCATATTGCTGGAAGTTATTGACCTGTAGTCTTGAACTTCGCTGATAGAATGCATTAAATCAAATACATATCGAGTATACCTAAACAAGTAAATTGAGTATGTATTACATACACTGAGTAAACTATTATTTTAACAATAATGGCCGCGTGGTAACGGCGTAACCACGTAACTAATTACAGCGTATTGGGGAACCTTCCCTCCCATAGGTGTCATAAGAGACTAAGGGAAACAACCTTAAATATCGTCATAGAAACCGATAGATGGCGGGATAACTATCTCTAAAATATCAGCCGTATAAGTCACTATAGCCGAGTGGTTGGGTGGTCGGAATTTCGAGTCGAGAGACCCGAGTTCGATCCCCAGATGGCAGACACGTACCAATGGGTTTTTCAAAAACTTATGTACGAATATCGTTGGCTTGGGCATAAAGGCGACGACGGGCTCACCACGTTGTCCCGAAAATATCTTCGGTGGAAGGTGGGTCGAAGAGACTTAATCGTCTAGACTAGACCTCTGTCTACCCCTGTATTAGGAATTGCGTGAAGATATTTATATTTATTTATTTAAAATATCAGACCGAAGATGGGCAGCAGCGTCTGATGTGCGACTGGTCTGGTACTACGATCGTCAATCCGCTTGCCAAGCGTGACGATTATGGAAAATACTTTCTATGGGAGAGGCCAATGTCCTGATTTTAACAGGCCGTTCTGTATATATGTATGTATGTATGTAATGTAACGCATTCTCCTTCAGATGGTCGAATAATTTTTAAATAATTTTCACTCATGTATTCTTTCATTTATTCTTGGTTAAAATGATAACCTAAACAAGCTTAGTATAATATAGTTTGGGGTAGCCAAAGAGAACAAATCGCCAAGTCTCGAATCGATCCTTACACACCTCCTTCGCTTCTTTCAGATTCATCATTTTTTTCATACATGCACGTCTTCTCTTGACCCTACCCTCTTCGCACAATTTGCTCACATGGTATTCGAAAGTCAGTTTCGTCCTACCTTATCCAACCATCGAATCACGCACTTATCTACTTTAGAGATAGGGTCATCTTTCAAACCTAACATATTTTGAATCTCTACGTTTCATTTTCGATCGGCCAAGGTAACGCCGCACATTTTACGAAGAGATCGTATCTCCACTGCATTCAACTTGCTTTTATGTTTCTTCTCACATACCCAGGTTTCGTTGCCATATAACAAAGTTGGGATCAGTACCGCGTTATTTATCACAAATAGTGCCCTTTTCACTACGCCTTGCCTTTTGACTTACGCAGTCAGGGCACCGATGACCTTGTGTCCGGCAGCGACACGCCTATCCACATCTGTATCATATCTTCTATCCCGTTTGCCACGACATTTCAGTGGTGTCATAAGAAAGGACAAAGAACCTTTAAAATCGCAAAGACTATCGATACCGATATAAAAAGATATGTAAGAAGTAAGAATATTTGGACAAAACGTTATACGAGTATAAGTGCTTTTGTATCCTTTTGATGCCTAGGATACAGATAAATTCAAAGTCAGCAGATAGACGTTACATTAATACATTTTTAGAGGACACATTAATTCTGTCCGTCATAGCTCTAGGCTTTAGTTGGTTAACGGTGGTTAAAGATGGTAGACTATTTATTTGTCGTCAGGGTCAGTTCCACACTCTTAGCTAACAATTTCTTGCTCCAAATAGCAGTGTAACTACTGTTGTGTTCCGGTTGCAGGGTGTAGTGTCGGAGTTCAATTCATTTTACGAGGACTATAAGGTATTTCATATAATTCCTTAGAGGTGTCCCTATCTATGTATGTATTCATTTATCTTTCGTTTGTTTTGTATCATGAGTTTATGTTACATATAGAAACTATAAAACTTGACAACCACCGTGTACGAGCGGCGTAAACCGATTTTCAAGGTGTCACCATCACGAGGTCCCGGATTCGATTCCCGGTCGAGTCAATGTAGAAAAACCACTTTTTCTACATTTTCTCGGGTCTGGGTGTTTGTGGTGCCTTCGTTATGTATCTATATATATGTATCAGCTACCGCTGTGCGTGTAAGCAGTGGGTTATTGCGTTTGTTGGTGGACTTGCTAAACTTGAATATAAATACCTGTGCATAGCGGTCTTCATTACCTGCCTCACGGGATTGAGTGAGGACTAACTGATCGCCAAATAGCAGTGTCATTACTGTGTGTTTCGGTTAAAGTCTATAGCGTGTCAGTATCGATTTGGTTTTACAAGGGCCCCGAGGCATTTCAAATAGTTCCTTACGGGTGAAACACATGTAGAAACAGTATATTCTACATTGACCCAACCGGGAATCGAAACCGGGACCTCAGAGCTGGCGACACCGTTAAAACCGATGCGTACACCACTAGTCTACGTAGGTCGTCAAAGTTGTTCTCGAGACACCAATGCATACATTTGTATATATATAAAAAGATTCGCCTTATTAAAATAATAAGATGCCTTTTAAAAATATATATCTCCACGCCAATGCTGGGTCTCCCCCAGTGGTCTAGACAATTAAGTAATTTCAACCCACCTTCCACCGAAGACATTTTTAGGTGTTGAGCCTATCGCCGTCTTTATGAACAAGTCAACGATATGAGAATACATTACCAATATCCGTGGTCCTCCGCTTAAACTCATAGCACTGGAGTTTAATCTTTTATCTTAAATATATCTGAAGTGGCACAGCAATGCAAGTCTAATATATAAGTCAATATCATCTGAGGCTGAGAAATTTGGCGAAAGAATTAAACTATGACTTTATTGACTTATTCCAATATTGGGGCTATGAGTAAAAGCGTGTAGAGAAAAAAGAAGAGTGTTAAGTGTTAAGGAAAATGTAATAAACGTGTAATAAAAAGCATTTACTTAAGAAAGTAAGTGCTTGCACCTCAACCTTTAAGTTTGAGGCTTTTAGTTCAAAAGATATTGTGTGAATGTTTAACACTATTGAATGTAAGAAAACTGCAGATCTATGCAGATATAGATCTGCAAATGATCAGAACGGAATGTCCGTTGACGTAATTGCTTCTATAATAGACTTAACTCCACCTCATTTGTTCATAATATTTAATAGTAGTGTAGAGTCTGGTGTATTTCCTGATCTCATGAAGCAAAGTGATGCCTTTATTTAAATGTCTACCACATTACTTCGGACCTCACTAACTTTGGGCCTATTTCGGCATGTCTCTATGAACAACTCAACGATATAAATCGTACATAGTTTTTTAAAAAACCCATTGGTACGAGCCTACCAGCTGGGGCTCTTGTTTTAAATAAAACGATTTTCGGATTTTATCGCGTTTTTAATTAGTTTTTACAAACTATTTTTATTTTCCGACGTTTCGGATGCTTTACAGCATCCGTGGTCAAGGGGTGACTCAAACTCTGTTAATACGCGATAAAATCCGAAAACTGTTTTATTTAAAATGTGTAGTGTTCGCGTAAATACTAGAAATCATTCAGGGCTCTTGACTCTTATTCTGATTACTCAACCATCTATAGTCTCTGTTAACTATTAGACTGTGAGTGAAGTCGCGTGGCGCCACTAGTATCATCTAAATTTGACACCATCTCATGTATTTTTGTGTGAAATTAAAATATTATTTATTATAAATTTATTTAAATATTATCATATTTATTTATATATTTATTATCGAATTACACCGTTCTGACTTTGCACGCCATGACGGCGCCCCCAAACTCCTTCTCTAAGTACTTAGCGACGGTCAGGCAGAGGGCGTCGTTGTATGGGGCCGCCAAGACCTGGATGCCGATGGGCAGGCCTACGCTGTTGGTGCCGAGAGGGACCTGCAACAATAAACATCATATCATAAAACGTGCAAACGTACCCCGGTACGATCTACGTAGTCATTCGGCTTCGAAGCAGAATTCTTCGTGTCTTAAAAATAGATGGTAAAGTAAGTAAAAAAAAGTAAAATGTACTTTATTGTACACCAAGACACATATAACACAATTAAAGGGACATGAGTACAATAGGCCTGTTGCATCCCTTCCAGGCAACCTTAGGGTAGAGGATACTATTTTAATAGATAGCGGAAGGGGTGTACACAATAAGATATACTTAGATAAAGAAATAATATAAACGATTGAAGAGAAAGGAAAAAGGGGAAAGGAAATAAAATTAAAATTTGTTTTTAAATGTAGGAAGAGATTAAGATTCTTTAATATGATATAGATGTTGATGTAAAAGATTTAGAATTGAAGGAAAAGGAATATCTAGGAGTTAATTAAAAGGAGATCATTTTAAGATCGTTAAGGCAAAGTGTGGAAACTGCTTAATTATATAAATCGGGTTTTCTACTAAATAGGAGTGGTAGGATTGAACAGAATGCAGTAAAGTGGATGAAGAATGTGAGTATTCCTGCGAAGATGAATCGGGAGCCAATTGAGCTTATTGAGGAATTCAGATGTGTAGTCTTACACTTACTTAGTTTCAAGCTGCTCAAGTTTATTAAGTAGCTCCGCTGTTAGATCAAGACAACAAGTGTCCGCGTAGTCAAGTATCGGTAAAAGAAGAAATGACAATAAGATATGTAAATAACCAAATATATGTGTACATAGATAAATGAGAGGGAATGAAAACCGAATACCATATGAACAAATTGTTCAAATTGCTCGAAGAGAGGAGGGTCAAGATTATTCGGGTACCAAGACGTGGGTGTATGAGGAAAATGATGATCAATGTTCTATTGTTTATTTTCATGGATTTTATTTAACTTCTGTTAATGTATTAAACCATGACGCAAAAAGGAGTGTCATAAGTTAAACGTGCGTATATGTGTGAGTCTATCGCATATTCCGCATACATAGCGTTTTTTTCTTTTTCAAAGCTACTGATAAAGATGATTTATAACTATAATTAATGAAGATCTTCAAGAAAAGATCCTCTTTAGAAATCAGATCTTCAAACGACAGAAGAGCTGGCGTTTGAAGATCTGAATTCTGTGTGGTGCGAAGAGGAGGATCCCTCTTATCACGTGGGCGTCGTAAGAGGCGACTATGTAGCTAAATTTATTTGGCTTCGCAGGAATAAACATCATTGAAAAATACCAAAGTTCTGCAGACCGGTAACGGGCAATTGCATGTTATCTTTAACAGTTATTTTTAACAGTGGTAGAGCCACGTATCAGCTTTTGTTGTTGCATGAATGGGCCGGCTCGACCGGGGAAGTACCACGACCTCACAGAATACCGGCGTGAAGTAGAAGTCTAACAAATATCTGCGGTTCGTCTGGTGAGTGCAGATAACCGAAGGCCCACACACCCCCCCCCATTCTGGGGGGGGGGCACTCTACGGCAGGCAACGCATCTGCTATACCTCTGGTATTGCAGGTGTTCATGGGCGGCGGTAATCACTTACCATCACGTGAGCCACCTGCTCGTTTGCCTCCCTTTTCTATTAAAAAAAATCTAGTATTGCGATCGCCAAACCGCTTGCTAAGCGTGACGATTATGGCATACCGTTCAATACGAAAGAGGTCTATACCCTGCATTGGACTTTTACGGGCCGTTAAGATGATGTTGATAAAATTACCTGCGTAGCGGGACACTTGAGCACGTTGACTATTGCAAAGTAGGAGAAGTTGAACGGGCGCACCAAGCAGGTATGGTGGAAGGGAGCCGCATGCGGACTGCTCACCGTCAGTAAAACGCCGTTGTCACCCAGCTTGCTCTGAAACAATTTCCTTTATGGAGTTAAGATGCAACACGAGTTAGCGGACCTGATGGTGTGTGGCGAATGCAGCCATGGCCACTTGCCAACAAAACGATTTGTTAAAGTCCACTGCAGGACATAGGCCACTCGTATAAGGAGGTTGCTACTATCCACGCTTGGAAAGCGGATTCATCATCCCATCCCATACCGTACTTATTTTTTTAAACTATTACAACTTTGAATTAAACCCTTGAAAAAAATATTTAATTAAACCCTTTTACAACATCCGAAATAATACAGTGAACAATATATTAATTTTCTCGTATGGTAGAAAAGTATGGGTGAACATAGTGAACCACGCTTAAAAAGACTTATTAAGTTTAATAGAAGAAAACTTAAGTTATGACAGTCTCTTAGAAAGTCGTGAAGAAAAATGCTTTATTTGTGCTTTTACGTTCTGTGCGTTGAGTGAGTTCGCAGGCTCACTTTTCTTCTCTTTCCTTTCTCATCTCTGAATTCTTACTTTTTTCTTTCTGCTTTCATGAGAAAGCGATGACGCTTGCAGCTTTTGTACATATGCTTCGGTAATCATTACCATTACCAATGGAGTTACATGTTCATGTACTGGCTTATTATATAAGAAGAAAGGAAAACTTACGAATAAATCTTCTTTCATATCCTTAGTTAGATTCTCGGCCCATTCGCTGTCGACTTTCGGTAACATTTGAAGCTCTATCAGCCTGAAGATTGTGAACAGGCAGTGTCGGCTCATGCCTAGAAGCTGAGAGTTTATAAATACATTATCATTATGTTCTATTGATAAGAGTCACGATAGCCGAATGGTTGGGTGGTCGGATTTCGAGACAAGATACCTGAGTTCGATTACCAGGTGGCAGGCTCGTACCAACGGGTTTTTCAAAAACTGATGTACAAATTATATCCTTGGCTACACAAAGACGGCGACGGGCTCACCACACGCACTTGTCTTGAAAATATCTTCGGTGGAAGGTGGGTCGAAGGGACTTAACTGTCTAGACCAGACCTCTGTCTACCCCTGTATTGGGAATTGCGTGAAGATATTTAATTTTTTATTGATAAGACACCAGGGCATAGGTAAAGTTATGACGAAAGGGGCCATTTACCTTATCAACCACAGCATTCCATGTTACTGTTGAGGTTACATTGTTGTATTATGTTGCTGCACACCATCGCTCTAATCCCAATGTAAGCAGCTAAGGCACTTGTGTAAAGGAATAGGAAACAACGAAGGTACCATAAACACCCAGACTCGCGAAAATGTAGAAGTGTTAGCAGAACATTAACCCAATCTGGAATCGAACGTTCAGAGCTGGTGACACCATGAAAAATACTGCGTACTGTTATGCGGGGGATTGGAATACACTTTTTAAAAAAGGATTATTTATTAGCTGAAAGAATAAGTTAACTTTACTCTTTATATATAACCCGCACAACTTTGTATATAGATTTATTGGGATGCTTAAACAACCTTCCGACTCAGTACTGCAGGGGCTTCTCTTCAGACAGAGATTATATTATTACACATGTACGCAAAGGCCAGTCGGTGCCATTTTTGCGAGCTCGAAAACAAGAAGTTATGGACACGTGTACACAAAATGGTGTCGTAAATCAAATTAAATAATTTATATATCTAAATAAGTAGGTATATACACAGTCAGGTCATAAGTATTGTCAAACAGTAAAAACTTTTCTTTTACAGTGCTGGCCACAAAAAAGTTTATTGAATTCGAATTTCGAATTGTTCATGAAAATAAAACTACATACTTTTTAGAATTTTACTCATTTTTAAATATGGAGTGGACGCTTAAAGAAGACCGTGTTGCAGTTATTGTTACGTATATGTTAGTTCCGGTTACGCGCCAATTCAAGTTTTTGAGATACTGAAAAAATTGAATATAACCAAAAGATTCGTTTATCGTACCATCAAACGATACAATGAAGACTCTAGTGTAGATGACAGGTCAAGAAGTGGTCGCCCTCGGTCTGTTAGGACTCCAGCAGTGATAAATGCTGTGAAGGCGCGAATTCAATGAAATCCCAAACGTACGTAGAAACTGTTGGCCCTTCAGATGGGGTGAAGCAGAACCACGAAGAAAAGGGTGTTAAATGAAGACTTAGGGCTTCGGGCATATCGAAGAAAAACAGGACATCGTTTGAAGCTCGTCTAATGCACCTGAGACTGAAGAGATGCCGCGCTTTATTTAAGCGGTACGCGGGAAAAAAATATCGGGAAATTCTTTTTTCGGATGAAAAATTTTTTACCGTAGAAGAGAGCTACAACAAACAAAATGATAAGGTGTACGCACACAGTAGTGAAGAAGCGAGGAACCGTATTCCGCGTATCCAACTAGGTCATTTTCCATCCTCGCTCATGGAGTTTCTTATTGGGGCTTAACAGAGATACATTTTTGTGAGAAAGGTGTAAAAACAAATGTAGTTGTTTATCAAAATACAGTCCTGACGAACCTTGTGGAACCTATTTCTCATACCATGTTCAATAACAGGCACTGGGTATTCGAACAAGATTCGGCGCCAGCTCATAGAGCGAAGAGCATGTTATATTATGTATGTTTTGTTAAGTTCATTTTGGTATATAAATAGTTACATAATGAATAAACTTGTTTTAATTATTTTATGTTAAACATATATGTGACAGAATTTATGACCTGACTAGGTATATACATTCCCTAATCTATAGTAATTTTTTTTATCTACCACCATTTTGTAATGAGGTTGCTCTAACGGAGAAAAAACGGGCAAAAGAAACTCCCCAGGTACCGTCTTTTATGGTCCAAGGTCTGTTTAGTTATACCAGACCGTACCTTCTTGGCGAGCTCGACTAAGGCGTTTGGTCGCGTGCCATCTCCATACAGCGCCTCGTAGTCGTCCGGCTCCCGGCTCATCCAGTAGCTCCACAGCCGGTACATGTGCTTGAAGCCCTCGTGCGAGTACCGCTGCGGCGAGTTCGCCGTGCTCGTCACGTCTTGACTGATCTTTGATATTACCCTGTTACGAAATACAAATAATAATAAAAAATATGTTTATATTTAAATAAAACGATTTTCGGATTTTGTCGCGTTTTTTAATTAGTTTTTACAAACTATTTTTATTTCCCGACGTTTCGGATGCTGTAACACATTTAAAATGTGTAGTAATCGCGTAAACAAAAAAAAATCAAAATATGTTTATAATTACAATACTTAGTAACTAAACTACAATAATCATACAGCCCTACTTCAAGTGGCATGGTACCAAGAACGCTGGCTGTTAATTAAACACATACATTGATGATAGCACGACATACATTGCTCTGATCTCATTGTGAGTAGTTAATGCACTGTTATGGAATCGGAAAAATGGAATCGAAAAATGTAGAAACATTGACCGACCCGGTCACATGACCGGGTCCAAGAAAGGTACAGACCTTTCTTTGTAACATTTCTTTCAAGACGATTTCCGTGGACGGTTACACAACGGTTTTCAGTGTGGTGTAACTACATAGATACTCAATTCTCAGTACGTTTATAGTAAGTATTATCTATGAGCTACATGTGGTCTTACGGTGTGACTATATATGTTAGAGGACTAGTGAAAGTTGAATATAAATACCTCTGCATGGCGGTCTTCATTTCCTGCCTCACGGGGCTGACTAAGGGATCGTCCGCGGAATCCATATAATAAAACTTGATGTCCTGAAAGAGAAATCGAAGCAATGCTACATGAGAGTTCTATTATACCAAAAACATAAAATAAAATAAAATATCTTCACGCAATTCCCAATACAGAGGTAAACAGAGGTCTAGTCTAGACATTTAAGTCCCTTCGACCAACGTTACAGCGAAGATATTTTCGGGACAACGTGACAGGTGGTGAACCCGTCGCCGTCTTTATGTCCAAGCCAATGATATAATTTGTACATAGGTTTTTAGAAAAACCCATTGGTACGGCCACTTGAGGCTCGACCTCGGGTCTCTTGACTCGAAATTCCGACCACCCAACCACTCGGCTATCGTGACTTCTATTATACCAATTTACAACTTAACACTTAACGCGGAACTCTATTTATTTTCTAAAATAAAACCTAAGCCTAAGTTACTCCTTATAATAGCAGCTGTCTGCCAGTGAAAGTCCATGTGTTATTTTGGTGTATATACCGTATATATTCATTATTAAGGGTTATTTCAAGATTACAAACAGATACTCCAATTTTATTTCTATGTATAGATATAGGAAACGTGTGATTGAAGGCTGCACAGCTGGTAAATACCGATGTACACAAGCGGTCTGTTAGTTTTGACCCCACAGTACAAAGGACCTCATTGTACAAAAATTTTATACAAAGGGACTTTTAAGGCTTTTTTACTTTATCGTATGTTTTCATAACCAGAGCCAACCTCTTTTCCGTTTGTCAAATTTTAATATTACTACTATCGTATCGTATTTTCTATTTTTATCGCTTTTTCCGTAATTTTTAATAAATATGTATTTTTAAATTTCTAATAAAGAGCCGGCTCCTTAAGATAAAGGTTTTATCAAACTTCTTCAGGATTCAAAATCAGGACGACAAAATATGTGATCCAGCACATACTTATGTCATAATTGTCTATAATAATATTACACCATATACTTTATTTATCTTTTAATAGTCACGATAGCCGAGTGATTGGGTGGACGGAATTTCGAATCAAGAGACCCGATCGATTCGATCCCCGGGTGGCAGGCTCGTGCCAATGGGTTTTTCTTATGTAAGAATTATATCGTTGGCTTGGACATAAAGACGGCGAAGGGCTCACCACCTGTCACGTTGTCCCGAAAATATCTTCGGTGGAAGGTGGGTTAAAGGGACCTCATTGTACAAAAATTTTGTACAAAGGGACTTTTAAGGCTTTTTACTTTATCGTATGTTTTCATAACCAGAGCCAACCTCTTTTCCGTTTGTCAAATTTAAATATTACTACTATCGTATCGTATTTTCTATTTTTATCGCTTTTTCCGTAATTTTAAGAAATATGTATTTTTAAATTTCTAATAAAGAGCCGGCTCCTTAAGATAAAGGTTTTATCAAACTTCTTCAGGATTCAAAATCAGGACGACAAAATATGTGATCCAGCACATACTTATGTCATAATTGTCTATAATAATATTACACCATATACTTTATTTATCTTTTAATACGATAGCCGAGTGATTGGGTGGACGGAATTTCGAATCAAGAGACCCGATCGATTCGATCCCCGAGTGGCAGGCTCTTGCCAATGGGTTTTTCTTATGTAAGAATTATATCGTTGGCTTGGACATAGAGCGACAGTAGAGACGGCGAAGGGCTCACCACCTGTCACGTTGTCCCGAAAATATCTTCGGTGGAAGGTGGGTTAAAGGGACCTCATTGTACAAAAATTTTGTACAAAGGGACTTTTAAGGCTTTTTACTTTATCGTATGTTTTCATAACCAGAGCCAACCTCTTTTCCGTTTGTCAAATTTAAATATTACTACTATCGTATCGTATTTTCTATTTTTATCGCTTTTTCCGTAATTTTAAGAAATATGTATTTTTAAATTTCTAATAAAGAGCCGGCTCCTTAAGATAAAGGTTTTATCAAACTTCTTCAGGATTCAAAATCAGGACGACAAAATATGTGATCCAGCACATAGTTATGTCATAATTGTCTATAATAATATTACACCATATACTTTATTTATCTTTTAATAGTCACGATAGCCGAGTGATTGGGTGGACGGAATTTCGAATCAAGAGACCCGATCGATTCGATCCCCGGGTGGCAGGCTCGTGCCAATGGGTTTTTCTTATGTAAGAATTATATCGTTGGCTTGGACATAAAGACGGCGAAGGGCTCACCACCTGTCACGTTGTCCCGAAAATATCTTCGGTGGAAGGTGAGTCAAAGGGGACTTAATTGTCTAGACTAAACCTCTGTCTCTCTATATCGGGTCTCTTGACTCGAAATTCCGACCTCCCAACCACTCGACTGTCGTGGCTTAAAAATGTGTATGCTTAACTAAGGACGACAGGAAAACAATAATCACCTTAATATTGACACTCTTATCCAAATCCATAAGCTTGGCCTTGTCTCCGGCGATGACCTTTGTCAAAGGCCCCAAGTCCTCTGCGTGTTTCGATATGAATCCCAAGCTAAACATGGTCTCTTCGCCGCCTTTGCGGAGGAACACTCCTGCGGAAGTGATATAAACGTCATGGTTTTGCAACACGTTACCAACATGAAGTAAATAAATTGGTACCACGCCTCGAGGAGTGTTTATAACGATTATTGCCTTTTTAGTTTATATATATTGAAAATATAACATAAATCTGTTTTCGTAAATAATGTATTAAAAAATCCATCATTATATCTTCGGAGTTTCTTCCACTGATTAATGTATAACTCCCTCTCTGTTCGCTCCTTCGTGCACCTCTCCAATTCCTATTTTTATTTGTTACTAACTGCGTAATGTGAGCAACTTTCTCGAAAAGGTTCTCACAAACCTAGTCGCGCGTGTATGAAGACATGATGAATTTGAAATATGCGAAAAAGGTATGTAAAGATCGTGGCACTTGGTGATCTGTTCGTTCTGGCTATGACGTCAGGGACTATGCGTGAAGATATTTATTTATGTTTAGTCTGACACTAACTGGGCCCAGCGCTTTTACCCGCTATTTATCAGTTAACGCAGAATTCTATTTATTTTTCTTAAAATATCCAAAGTCCTTAGAACGTCAGCTACATGGTAGTTGAATGTCCACTCAAAATCGGTCCGACTGTTTTGGAGATATTGTAAATTATAGTAAATCAAGCAATCAACATCAGGTTACAGATCGGTTATAGGATTAGGATGAAATGCTCAAGTTATACTGAAACGCGATTTTTTCTTGTGCATTTCTTAAGTTTTCATTGTGTTCTTTCTCTATATCAACATCTAGCAGAAATTTATAGTGTTTGAATTTTTAACACTATACATTTCTGCAAGATGGAGCTAGATTTAATAAAAAAAATCCACTGTCATTTACACTAAATATTGTAATAAGTTTAATATTGTCTCTTAGTTTGTGACTTTTGGTTTTATTGCTTAATTTGCTTGATTTAAGTGATTATGTTCGAGGCATATTATGTGTAATGAATTCTTTTTATCTTAAGATCTGAATACCTTTCGTGCTGGTGGTACCAGCTGTTGGGTGGTGTCCAAACAAACCGCAGTAAAACGCTGGCATACGAGTCGATCCCCCGATGTCTGAACCTAAAACGTTACATAAATAAACTTCAGTGAGAACTATTCTTTTTTTTTATTTATCATCATAAATAATAGATTTGTTTTTATCATTGATTAAATTTAAATTAAAGAGAAAATAAATAAATATCTTCACGCAATTCCCAATACAGAGGTAGACAGAGATCTAGTCTAGACAATGAAGTCCCTTTAACCCACCTTCCACCAAAGATATTGTCGGGACAATATGTTTATGTCCAAGCCAATGACATCTGGCTTGGACATTAAGACGGCGTCGTGCTCACCACCTGTCATATTGCGGGAATCGCGTAAAGATATTTATTTATTTTCGGTGGAATCTTCGATGGGAGGTGGGTCGAAACGACTTAATTGTAAAAAGATATTTGTTTATGGAGTTTTGCTTACACAGGCTTACAGTGGTCGCGTATGTCGCAGCGAGAGCAGCCTCCGCGCCACTGGACCCGCCGGGAATGCGGCCCGTGTGGTGAGGGTTGACGGTCATGCCGTACACCGGATTGTGCGTCTCTTGCCTGACAACAATTATTTGTAATATTGGCATTTTGACAGTAAAGGTAGATAAATTTTCACAAGAAAAAAAAAGTTCTCTTTAATTTAATCACATAAAAGTTCAGCATAAATATGCTTTAAAGATCAATAAAATTGCATAATAAAAATTAAGTTGGAGTTATCGTATTGATAATTCCTAACTGCAAAAAAACAAGGCATAAGTAAGAAAAGAGAATACAGATTTAAAATTTCAACTGATGCGTATAAGACACGGTGGCTCGGAGGTAAGAGCGTCGCCACGGATCGCGCGAAGAGTTCGAAGGTGTCAGTTGAAATTTTAACTTTTTTCTCTTTAATTTAATCACGTAAAAGTTCAGGATAAATATGCAATAAAAATTGCATAAAAAAATTTTCACAAGTTCTCTAAAAGGAATCTCGGAGAAAAATCTTGTGCGTCAGAGAAATAATAAAAGGAAATAAATATATTGAGTGCGTGCGCAGTCTCCAAACGCCTTTTTCGCAGCGTCGTGGATTAATTCTGGCTAGGATATGCTTCAAAGAAGATTCGAGAAACGACCTTTGCTTAAACAGTGTTATAGGCTGCTTCCTGTTTTTCAAGTGGTAGTCTTTAAAGGGCTAGACGGGCTAAACACTTTTTGAAAAATAAAATTCGCGACTGGTTTGAAAAAATTAAAACCTCTTATGAACTTTCGAAAGCTACACCGTTTACCAAAAACTACAACAGTTAGCGTCAAGATAAAGAAAAAGAAAACTAACCAGATTAGTAACTCGGGCAGATTGGTTGCTGCTATAGGGATTGCTCCAGCTTTCTTCATCAGCACAATCGCTTCACTGTCCTCAGTCGCTTTGTCATTGCGCCTTGACCAAAGACCCAACGTGTTAAAAAATCCTTTTATCACTTGACTTTCTTTTGTTGTGAACGGTACACCTGGAAAATTATTCTGAATAATAAGCATTCGCTAATGACCGTATCCCAGATCTAGGGGTGGTCTGAGGCCTTAGAGTTTAGAGCCTGGGGGTTTAGATCCAAATTTCATTAGAGCTCATTTTTCGGTAAACCGTGACAGATGGTGAGACTGTCGCCGTGGTAAAGTCCAAGGTACACAAATCGTGTATTTTTTTCATAAATATTTATTTACAGAAAAAATATGTAAATATTTACAATACTTATTAAATAAAACTATTATAATCGTAGAGCCCTACTCCTCGTGGCATGGTACCAAGAACGCGGGCTGCTTTTCCACGTTGAATGGCTAGACTTAACCGTTGAGCGAGAAAAGAACCAGCCCTCTTGTCACCAGCGGCAACGATAAGTCGCGGATACAATTCCTTTAGAAACTGCATCGCGCGGGGACCCCACGGACCGATTGTCTCTACGGCAAATGGAACAAATATATAGTCTCCTTTCAAAGACTCATATTTCCGCCATTTACCCGATTCAGCTGCCTCTGATGCCGCCCCGGCCATTATCGAAGTACCCTTGATATGAGAGGCCCCTAATGTATCGACGCAAGTTGCGTCCCACACAAGAGCTTTGCCTCTCTCCCAAGGGACTAAAGTCAAGCCGTCGGGTCTCTTACCATCCTCCCTAAATATTCCACAAGGCTCTAAAACCGAGGGAATATTTATGGAAACAAGAGCCCTTCGGATGATTTCATTCAAGGAACCGTGACGAGACAGTCTGCCGGCACTTTTTTGGCATGAAAGTCCGTGGAGGCCTAACTCGTCGACGTCGCTGCCACAAGGACATCGATGTGGTTGACAAATCGATGCTCCCAATCGTATTCCTACAGCTATACGTAAACTTTCGTTATCCAGTAATGTACCAAGGTTACTTGATGGTAAAGCATGTAGCCAGTAACTGGATTCCTTTGTCGAAACACCTAGAAAGCGGGCGCGGTCTCTGTCACAGTGAAAATTGTTCAGTAAGCATTTCTGCACATTCTGAACCAACGGGATATCCCACCGTTTTTGTGAGTTAGGTTCCAGTGGAATATCCTCACTGGACAGAGACTTAACCATGCTTCTCTTGCCTCGTTAGCAAAGGTCAAGTCCAAGTCATTCTTAAGAATTTTACGTGACAAATCATGAACACTGTGTACGGAGGCAAGGAAAGCCGGCAGCGCAATATTTGAAACCTCTCTTATACCGATATCTCCAAATCTAACAGGTAAAGTAGCTTGAGTCCAGCTAGATGAGACTAAAGATAAATTTAGAATTTTTCAAAAGCTATTTTGAGATTAAGGTCAATTTGTTTTAAAAATCAGAACATTTCCATGCTGGACTCGAGCGGAGTAAATAAGTAAATTTAGGAACAAGAACGCAATATTTTAAAATAGTTAGCGCTATATGAGAATTTAGAATATACAGTTTATTAACATGTTCTAAAAATTGATCAAATTTTACTTTCAAAAGAGGTTTCCATACTCTATAAATAACGGCGCTCCAAGGAGGTAAAGAGAATCCGCCTCAGTTACTTTAATGCCAGGAGATATATTGTTAAAATTTTGAAACAAACTGTGTCTATGAGAAGACAAACGGTCAGGAATGAAAAGTTCACATTTAGTATTATTTAATTCAAGGCCAATGTTTTCAAAAACTTATACACGAATTACGTCGTTGGCTTGGACAAAAGGCGACAGGCTCACCACCTGTCACGTTGTCCCGAAAATATCTTCGGTGGAAGGTGGGTCAAAGAGACTTAATTGTGTAGACTAGACCTCTGTCTAGGGGTAGACAAGATAGTATTAGGATTGCGTGAAGATAGTTATTTATTGAAAAAAAAGCTATAAAAACCCCTTTTTTTTTAAATATAACGATTATTTACGGATTTTATCGCGTTATATTTGGTTTTTAAAGGCCAGGTCAAGAGAATCCAGAAAAAATTATGTTAATATTTACAATACTTATTAACTAAAAACTATTATAATCGTAGAGCCCTACTCCTCGTGGCATGGTACCAAGAACGCTGGCTGCATTTCCACGTTGAATGGCTAGACTTGACCGTTGAGCGAGAAAAGAACCAGCCCTCTTGTCACCAGCGGCAACGATAAGTCGCGGATACAATTCCTTTAGAAACTGCATCGCGCGGGGACCCCACGGACCGATTGTCTCTACGGCAAATGGAACAAATATATAGTCTCCTTTCAAAGACTCATATTTACGCCATTTACCCGATTCAGCTGCCTCTGATGCCGCCCCGGCCCTTATCGAAGTACCTTTTGATATGAGAGGCCGCTAATGTATCGACGCAAGTTGCGTCCCGCACAAGAGCTTTGCCTCTCTCCCAAGGGACTAAAGTCAAGCCATCGGGTCTCTTACTATCCTCCTTAAATATTCCACAAGGCTCTAAAACCGCTGGAATATTTATGGAAACAAGAGCCCTTCGGATGACCTCATTCAAGGAACCGTGACGAGACAGTCTGCCGGCACTTTTTTGGCATGAAAGTCCGTGGAGGCCTAACTCGTCGACGTCGCTGCCACAAGGACATCGATGTGGTTGACAAATCGATGCTCCCAATCGTATTCCTACAGCTATACGTAAACTTTCGTTATCTAGTAATGTACCAAGGTTACTTGATGGTAAAGCATGTAGCCAGTAACTGGATTCCTTTGTCGAAACACCTAGAAAGCGGGCGCGGTCTCTGTCACAGTGAAAATTGTTCAGTAAGCATTTCTGCACATTCTGAACCAACGGGATATCCCACCGTTTTTGTGAGTTAGGTTCCAGTGGAATATCCTCACTGGACAGAGACGTAACCATGCTTCTCTTTGCCTCGTTAGCAAAGGTCAAGTCCAAGTCATTCTTAAGAATTTACGTGACAAATCATGAACACTGTGTACGGAGGCAAGGAAAGCTGGCAGCGCAATATTTGAAACCTCTTATACCGATATTCCAAATCTAACAGGTAAAGTAGCTTGAGTCCAGCTAGATGAGACTAAAGATAAATTTAGAATTTTTTTCAAAAGCTATTTTGAGATTAAGGTCAATTTGTTTTAAAAATCAGAACATTTCCATGCTGGACTCGAGCGGAGTAAATAAGTAAATTTAGGAACAAGAACGCAATATTTTAAAATAGTAAGCGCTATATGAGAATTTAGAATATACAGTTTATTAACATGTTCTAAAAATTGATCAAATTTTACTTTCAAAAGAGGTTTCATACTCTCTATAAATAACGGCGCTCCAAGGAGGTAAAGAGAATCCGCCTCAGTTACTTTAATGCCAGGGAGATATATTGTTAAAATTTTGAAACAAACTGTGTCTATGAGAAGACAAACGGTCAGGAATGAAAGTTCACATTTAGTATTATTTAATTCAAGGCCAATGTTTTTAAAATTTTGAATAATTTTTTGAAGGTCATTATGCACGTCATCTGGCTTTCCTCCTAGGGTTCCGTCATCTAGGGTTCTAAACATTGAGTTTGGATTTCAACTTTGAAATAATCGGTTGAATTTCCAAACTAAACAATGCTGGGCCCAATGGATCGCCCTGCTGAACTCCGACGGCTGAGTCAATTAAATAATTTTCGCAAAATAAATTAGAGTTTTGACTGTAACATTGCCAAACGTAATGGTAAATTTCCGGGGTATGTTTCGCAACCTCCTTCAGCAGGGTTGATCTGTCGAGGGAGTTAAAGGCATTCCTAAGGTCAACTTTCAAGAGAACATCTGTTTGACAATTCGTTAAAAAAGTACGCACTGAATGTACAGCTGCCTCACAACCTCCTCTGCTACCGAAGCCTAACTGAATAGGCTGAAATTTTGACTTTAGATCGGAGGTTATGTACCTACATGTTAATTTAGAAGTTAAACGTCTAAAAAGTGGAACCAACAGCTATAGGGCGGATACCATTATCTTTTTTTTAAAGGCACGTAACCTTGCTCCATATATGATTTTAACAAAATTTGGATTTACATTGCCAGAAAGCATAAAATTACTTAATTTTGTTATGTCGCCCAAAAGAATTCGGCTGGCGTCACCGGCGGACGCGCTTACAAGATCTTTCAGATGTTGAGGCGTAATTCCGTCAATGCCGCCGGCAGAGCCCTTTGAGAAAGACATAATTGCCTCTAAAGTATCTTTTTCTGAAACTTGTAATGGCTGATAAGAAGGATCAGGAGGCGACGGTAGAAGCAAGGAGGAATTGGCCTTAGGATGCTTCTGATGTAAGCTTTCAAGGGAGTCCGCATTGTGAGGCGCCAGGATATCGTCTGAAAATAAAATACGCGATGCATTTTTTAAATCACCATCCATAACTTTAGACTCGACAACTTTCTTTAAATCAAATTGTGTGGTCTTGAGCTATGGATGTATCAATCGGTGAATCAAAAATTTTGAAAAGAATTGTTTTTAAGTTGGGACGTAATTGACTTACGTCCCGTTTTGTCAAAATGAAATGAAAATATGCAAAGTAAAATAATTTTTGCCAACTAGTTACAGTGTTAAAAGTAAAACAATTTTGAATGGTATTTGATAAAGCTTTAGCTAGCTGCATCCTCGCACCTCTAGGAATCCTCCTAAGCATTGGTACATTACGGTGGTAATAATGAATTTGGTCCGAAAATTTTGAAAATTGGTTTGATTAATATCTCTGATTGTGCCATGAGAGGGACGGGAGGCTGTGAAACCGAAATTGACTGTGGATGACAACGTCTAATATGTATATTTAAGCCTTTTACCTTTAAAAGCCTACCGTCCGAACAATTTCGACATTGTAGGAATTCCGGTTGGGAGTTGGTAGGAGCAAATCGTGTATTGGTTTCGCAACAAACTAGTTGGCAAAAAGCCTTTTACAATAAAAATACTGTGTGTTTAAAATTGTAGTTATTAGAGAGCTGAGAAACTAATATATTTCATAATTGACGTCATCATCATCGTAGTGGCTCAAAAGTCTGAGGCTCCCAATCACAATACCTTGCATATCAGTCACCGGTCTGCTGAATTTTTGGTCTATGTGTTTGGAGGATGGTTACCCGTCATATGTAGCCAGTAGCTAGTTGCACTGTCACATCTTTCACCTTAGTCATCTATTATAATACCTAATGTAAGAAAGGTAATATTCTTACGCTTTAAGCTAATGGCAAATCATGGACTTACTAGATCAAAAATATATTAGAACTGGGTGGCATGCATCCTCATTATCTTATTTATTACATTTTTCTTTAAGTTTATTTTATTTATACTGTTTATTTATAGATTCTATCATATCTAACATACAAATACCTAGTCAGGTCATTAATTCTGTCACATGTTTAACCTAAAATAATTAAAACAAATTTATTCATTATGTAACTATTTATATACCAAAATGAACTTAACAAAACATAGATTCTTATGACACTAAAGTTTATTCAAAATGACCTCCGTGATTTTGAATACAGGCCTTCAATCTGTGCGGCCAGTCGTTCATCGCAGCACGAACGAGGTCCATGTCAATGGTATGGCCGTCTTTAATCAAGGATGTGCCCTTTGAGTGACTTCAAATTGATGAGGCTTTGAGCACGCCTTTTCCTCCAAGTGTTGCCATATCTTGTAATCTAACGGATTCAAATCTAGACTGAAGGAGGGCCAGTCTTCGTGCCCGATGAAATGATTTCACGCGCCGCCAGCCCGTCTTGTTAACTCTTCGCTCTATGAGCTGGCGCCGAATCTTGTTGGAATACCCAGGGCTGTTATGGAACATGGCATGAGAAACAGGTTCTACAAGGTTCGTCAGGACTGTATTTTGATACAACTTCATTCGTTTTTCACCTTTCTCGCAATAATGTACCTCTGTTAAGCCCCAATAAGAAACTCCCAACCATACCATGAGCGAGGATGGAAAATGACCTCGTTGGACACGCGGAATACGGTTGCTCGCCTCTTCACTACCATGTGCGTACATTTTATCATTTGGTTTGTTGTAGCTCTCTTCTACGGTAGAAAATTTTTCATCCGAAAAAGAATCTCCCTGTTATTTTTCCTAAGTGTACCGCATAAACAAAGCGCGGCATCTCTTCAGTCTCAGGTGCAATAGACGAGCATTCAAACAATGTCCTGTTTTTCTTCAAATGTGACCCTAAGTCTTCATTTAACACCCTTTTCACCGTGGTTCTGTAACTCCACCTAAAGGGCCAACAGTTTCTGCTTACGTTTGGGATTTCTTTGAATTCGAGCCTTCACAGCTTTTTATCACTGCTGGAATTCTAACAGACCGTGGGCGACCACTTGACCTGTCATCTACACTAGAGTTTTCATTGTATCGTCTGATGGTACGATAAACGAATCTTTTGGTTATATTCAAATTTTTCAGTATGTCAAAAACTTGAATTGGCGCGTAACTGCAACGATGCAACGCAATAACTGCAACACGGTTTTCTGTAAGCGTCCACTCCATATTTAAAAATGAGTAAAATTCTAAAAAGTATGTAGTTTTATTTTCATGAACAATTCGAAATTCGAATTCAATAAACTTTTTTGTGGCCAGCATTCTAAAAGAAAAGTTTTTACTGTGTGACAATACTTATGACCTGACTGTGTAGCTGTCCAACAATCTGTTGACGTTCAAGGACATTCCTAAAACCTGTTAAACATGGCTGTTATGGAAATATACGTTTTGATATTATGTGGAGATGGAGGCCGAAATGCACTATTCAGATTAGTCGTAAGACTAATCTGAATAGTGCATTTAATTATTAAATTAATAAGAAATTCATCAAACTCATCAATCAACTCTGAGGTTCCGAGTTCGATTCCCGAACCGGTCAATATATAAAACCAGTATTTCTATATTGCCACGGCTAAGGGGTGTTTGTGGTACCTAAGCTATATAATAATATATACGTAATAGTAATATATAAGCTACTTGCTTTTAGATCAGAGCAATGTATGTGATGTCCTCTGTCGATATATGTACCTGTTATTATTGTTATTTCATTCAAACTAACTCGATCGCTTACAAAATTATGAGATATCAAGGGGGTTATTCCGTTAACCTTGAAAAAAAGCGAAGGCGTTTGTTTGACGTCATGGTATCTAAAGTTTTTATATAGTAAATTATGCATTTTTATTGATTATTAAAGCATGTTAACTATGCTATACTTTTTGTTAGTAAATAAATAAAAAATTAAAAAAAAATCGTCTGAGTGGGGCGGGTATTTTACATTGAATTTTTTGATATTTAATTACATCATAAAATTAACTAAAATTTTGTGAGTAAAAAATAGTACGAGTAAGTAACCTATTTTCACGAAAGTTCTAATTTTATCATCATAAGATTGATTGATTGTCAAATGAAAATAAAATATGCGATGCGTTTTAAATCACCATCCATAACTTTAGACTCGACAACTTTCTTTTAAATCAAAATTGTGTGGTCTTGGAGCTATGGATGTATCAATCAGTGAATCAAAATTTTGAAAGAATTGTTTTTGTTGGGATGTACCGACTTACGTCCTGTTTTGTCAAAATGAAAATGAAAATATGCAAAGTAAAATAATTTTTGCCAACTAGTTACAGTGTTAAAAGTAAAACAATTTTGAATGGTATTTGATAAAGCTTTTTAGCTAGTTGCACTGTCACATCTTTCACCTTAGTCATCTATTATAATACCTAATGTAAGAAAGGTAATATTCTTACGCTTTAAGCTAATGGCAAATCATGGACTTACTAGATCAAAAATATATTAGAACTGGGTGGCATGCATCCTCATTATCTTATTTATTACATTTTTCTTTAAGTTTATTTTATTTATATTTATTTTTTATATATTTATTTTTTATATATTTATTTTTTATATATTTATTTTTTATATATACATTTTATTATATTATGTCCAAGCCAACGATATAATTCGTACATAAGTTTTGAAAATACCCATTGGTACGAGCCTGCCACCTGGGGATCGAATTCGGCTCTCTTGACTCAAATACCGATCATCCAACACTCGGCTCTCATGACTTGTTTATTTGAATTAGATATTACTCCCGTTTGTGCAGTAACGGGTCCGCCCGTAAAACGAATCTTTATCTCGGAATTGGAGCGCACGAGGCAGCGTGAGGCGTGTGACTCCGCTGCCGGACTTCGGCGGCGCTCACCCTGATCCCAACTTGACGTATGCCGCCGACCTCGCGTCGCCGCCGTCAAGGACGGCGACTTGACTTCAAGTGCTGCTGACGGGGACGGTGAGTATTTCAGATAGGTGCAACTAGTATTTCGTTTTGTAAAAAAATTTCTTTTTTTTCTTAATACTAGCTTCTTTAATTACGTTAAGAAATTTTATAACAATTTGAAATTTAAAATTGTAAATATTAAATTATTTAATTTTTACAATGTAACTACATCTAATGCTATGTCAAATATAGTTAATTGGTTTTTACTATATGTTAATAATTTACATTACATCTCAAATGGCAATAAAACAAAATTTATTGAATTCAATTCAATTCAAAACTTCATGATAAAATTTTCGGTGATACCTAATAAATTAAGGAGAGTTAAGCCTTGTGGATACTACGGTTTGTTGGAATAATTCTTGATGCAATATTTGAGAAAACAATGGGGGCTTATATTTCAACACAGATAAAGGAAATAAAATGTATGATAATTCTAACATGTAAAAAATAAATAGAATTGTTTATTTTAGTATATTCATATGGTATCCTTCCATACCATATGATATACCATACGAATTCATATCTGGTTAGTTAGTGTGTCGCCGTCTTTATGTCCGAACGTTATAAATCCTACATAAATTTTAAAAACACCCATTGGTACGAGCCTGCCACCTGGGGATCGAACTCGGGTCTAAAGAGACTCGAGTTCGATCCCTAGGTGGCAGGCTAGTACCAATGGGCTTATCAAAAACTTATTTACGAATTATATTGTTGGCTTTGACATAAAGACTGCGATAGGCTCATCAGTTGTACCAAAAATATGTCTTCGGCGAAAGGATAGTCGAAAGTACTTAACTGTCTGGACTTCGGTCTATCCCAGTATTGACAATGGCGTGATGATATTTGATTTCAAATCTCACCTCCTTTATCCTCTCAATAACAACTCGAACTAAATCTTCAGATTTAAGCTTCTTTTCCTTGATTTTTTTCGCCAGAGTAGTTGCACTTTCTGTGAGGATACCGTGCTTCTTATCCAGATCCGGCATGATTTGTTTCTTGTCGTCCCAGTACAGAGAAAACATAAAATCTAACACACGATCGAGAAACAAACGGGTGTATAGGATCAAGGTTTTTAATATCGTCATCCATGTCGACATTTTATTAGACTACAAATCTGAAACAAACTGTTTCATTATTTTTATTACCAATTGCTGTTATAATGCGAATATTTATTGATGTAAGAAATTATAAGTTATCGATAAAAAAATTGAGTTATCTGAAAAATGCCTATTTTGATTAGAAATCACGTTTATTTATTAATTAAATAAATAACCATCCTAAAATAACCAAACCACTCGGTTATCGTGACGATAACCGAGTGGTTTGGTGATCTGAATTCCAGGAGGTAAGCTCATACCAAATTAGTTATTTCAAAACTTATATACGGTTTATATACTTGTCTTGGAAGTATAGATGGCGATAGACTCACCAACTGTCAAGTTGTCTCAAAAAATGTCTTTGGCGGACAGGACTTAATTATCTGGACCTCTGTCTACCCCTGTATTGGGAATTGCGTGAAGATATTTATTTATTTATATATGTTTTAGTGGCAACCTCGTTTAGCCAAACGCAGTGTAGGACGACACCCCGCAAGATGGATGCAGGTGGCTGAGGATAGTTCTTTCGATCGAATTTTGGGGGAGGCCTATGTTCAACAGTGGACTCTTGATGGCTGTAAAGAAGAAGAAGAACTAGCTGTTGCTTGTTGAATAAAGTTATCCCTTCCCTGTTATTCAAGTGACCTCCAAAACATTCATCAAAATTAGAACAACGGTTGTTAACCGTGAAAGCGTAACCGAGCAGCAGAAAGACGGAGAGAGTTACAGAAAGAGTTATATTTTCATTTATAATATTAATATTAGTAAAGTAAGTGTCCCGAAAATGTCTTCCGTGGAAGATGGGTCCAAGGGACTTAATTGTCTAGACTAGACCTCTGTCTACCCCTGTATTGGGAATTGCGTGAAGATATTTATTTATTTATATATGTTTTAGTGGCAACCTCGTTTAGCCAAACGCAGTGTAGGACGACACCCCGCAAGATGGATGCAGGTGGCTGAGGATAGTTCTTTCGATCGAATTTTGGGGGAGGCCTATGTTCAACAGTGGACTCTTGATGGCTGTAAAGAAGAAGAAGAACTAGCTGTTGCTTGTTGAATAAAGTTATCCCTTCCCTGTTATTCAAGTGACCTCCAAAACATTCATCAAAATTAGAACAACGGTTGTTAACCGTGAAAGCGTAACTGAGCAGCAGAAAGACGGAGAGAGTTACAGAAAGAGTTATATTTTCATTTATAATATTAATATTAGTAAAGTAAGTGTCCCGAAAATGTCTTCCGTGGAAGATGGGTCAAAGAAACTTAAGTGTCTAGACTAGACCTCTGTCTACCCCTGTATTGGAAATGGTGTGAAGATATTTATTATTTTATAGGCGAGAGTTTTGGTTCGAGCTGTTTATTTATAGATTCTATCATATCTAACATACAAATACCTAGTCAGGTCATTAATTCTGTCACATGTTTAACCTAAAATAATTAAAACAAATTTATTCATTATGTAACTATTTATATACCAAAATGAACTTAACAAAACATAGATTCTTATGACACTAAAGTTTATTCAAAATGACCTCCGTGATTTTGAATACAGGCCTTCAATCTGTGCGGCCAGTCGTCTATCGCAGCACGAACGAGGTCCATGTCAATGTAGGCGGCTGCCTTAATCAAGGATGTTCGCAGTGACTTCAAATTGATGAGGCTTTGAGCACGCCTTTTCCTCCAAGTGTTGCCATATCTTGTAATCTAACGGATTCAAATCTAGACTGAAGGAGGGCCAGTCTTCGTGCCCGATGAAGTCGATTTCACGCGCCGCCAGCCCGTCTTGTGTGCTCTTCGCTCTATGAGCTGGCGCCGAATCTTGTTGGAATACCCAGGGCCTGTTATGGAACATGGCATGAGAAACAGGTTCTACAAGGTTCGTCAGGACTGTATTTTGATACAACTTCATTCGTTTTTCACCTTTCTCGCAATAATGTACCTCTGTTAAGCCCCAATAAGAAACTCCCAACCATACCATGAGCGAGGATGGAAAATGACCTCGTTGGACACGCGGAATACGGTTGCTCGCCTCTTCACTACTGTGCAAAGTGTACATTTTATCATTTGGTTTGTTGTAGCTCTCTTCTACGGTAGAAAATTTTTCATCCGAAAAAGAATCTCCCTGTTATTTTTCCTAAGTGTACCGCATAAACAAAGCGCGGCATCTCTTCAGTCTCAGGTGCAATAGACGAGCATTCAAACAATGTCCTGTTTTTCTTCAAATGTGACCCTAAGTCTTCATTTAACACCCTTTTCACCGTGGTTCTGTAACTCCACCTAAAGGGCCAACAGTTTCTGCTTACGTTTGGGATTTCTTTGAATTCGAGCCTTCACAGCTTTTATCACTGCTGGAGTCTAAGAGATCGATTGCTAGGTGGTAAGCTCGTAGCAATGAGTTTTTTTCAAAACGTATATATGCTTTATATCGTTGGCTTGGACATAAAGACGGCGACAGACTCATCTGTCACGTTGAAAGAACTTAATTATCTGGACTTCTTATTCTAACTCAATATTGGAAACAGTTCTAAGATATTGTTTTTAAATTAATAATAATATGAAATAACTACTGGACTACTTGAACCAACTTCGAAAACTAATATTAAGTAAAATAAATTAATATCTTGTGAATATAATTTTAATTACCTATTCACGAAACTGTATTAGAATGGTACGAGAGAAAAAACCTCAAATGTTTCCCAACTAAAATTTCAAGGTCTCGGCAATTTAGTGACTCATTTACAACTTCTTCAACTATAATCACCGAATCTGAACAACGATCATTTCTTCGAGCGGAAACTCTTTTTTTTTTGTCACGTTATCTTATAGTTTATACCCAAATACAGTACAAGGTAGCCAGAATTCTAGTTAAATTAATCTTTTTCACCCAAATTTCATCGGAGCTTATGAAGCAATGTGACATGTGGTGAGCCCCTCACCATCTTTTATGTCCAAGCCAACGATATAATTCGTACATAAGTTTATTTGAAAAACAGTGCGTTTTTCGCGGAATTTTCTGCCACGCACTTGCACTTTGTGGGATGAGCTGCCGTCAGCGGTTTTTCCGGACCGATACGACTTAGGGACCTTCAAGAAAAGATCTTATACCTTTCTTAAAGGCCGGCAACGCATCCGCTATTCCTCCGGTATTGCAGATGTTCACGGGCCATCGAACTTGGATCTCTTGATTCGAAATTCCGACCATTCAACCACTCATAAAACTATTGGGACGACATCACTTACACATACCACAGTAAGCAGCACCACAAACGCCCAGACCCGAGAATGTGTAGAAAAAGTGGTTCTTCTACATAGACCCGTCCCGGAGTCGAACCCGGGATGGCAATACCCTGAAAACCGCTGTGTACGCCACCCGTCAAATGTACTTAACACTTAAATAACCTGTAATCAATGTGATATTGAGAGCGGCAATAGGCTAATGGTTTAGGGTGCGTACTGCGAAACATGACGTCGCAGGTTCGGGCCCCGCCATCCGACTATAGACATAAAACCAACTCCAGACACAAGCATTGCAGTTTATTGGAGCGGTTAACAGGAATACTTGTAATGTTATTTGGCATTGCTAGTATTCTTTTAAAAAAAAATATAACCAAACTATTGCTGAAACAAAGATTTTATTTAGATTGTAATATTACAAAACTACGTGCTTGATGAATGAGGTCCCGGTAAATGACCTGTTATGTATAATGTACACGATGCACGCAATACTAGATCTACTTTGTCAGCTGCGCCCGCGCAGCGAGGTGAACAAACTGCCACCGCAATATTGTTACGTATTACGCAACGTTATACTAGTTATGTATATGTTTTAGTGGCAACCTCGTTTAGCCAAACGCAGTGTAGGACGACACCCCGCAAGATGGATGCAGGTGGCTGAGGATCGTTCTTTCGATCGAATTTTGGGGGAGGCCTATGTTCAACAGTGGACTCTTGATGGCTGTAAAGAAGAAGAAGAACTAGCTGTTGCTTGTTGAATAAAGTTATCCCTTCCCTGTTATTCAAGTGACCTCCAAAACATTCATCAAAATTAGAACAACGGTTGTTAACCGTGAAAGCGTAACCGAGCAGCAGAAAGACGGAGAGAGTTACAGAAAGAGTTATATTTTCATTTATAATATTAATATTAGTAAAGTAAGTGTCCCGAAAATGTCTTCCGTGGAAGATGGGTCAAAGAAACTTAAGTGTCTAGACTAGACCTCTCTCTACCCCTGTATTGGGAATTGCGTTGACATTTTTTTAGTATTGATAGTAGTTATGGTAATGTAGTTTTTTTAATAATACAAAACACAGTAGTCGGAGCCATGTTTGAACGTAAGCCTCTGTCAGGTTTTCCCACAGTATGCTGGGGCTAGGGAAAATAGATATTTAGACGATCTCCGTATACACCAGTTTGCAAGGTGTCACCATCACTCTACAAGAGGCGAGTGGATAAAACCTATTTCTCTACGTAACTTTATTTTTTATATATATTTATTTTTTATATATACATTTTTTATATTCTCTACGTAACACCAAATAAAACGAACAATATAGTTAAATATACATGTACCTAAGGAACAGATCATGTATCTGTTCCTTAGGTACATTTATGTTTAGCCAGAGTAATATAAAAGAATATAATAATAATTAATAATATTAGATATAATTTCAGACGCTGCTGGCCCGTAGGCATTTAGATTTAATTTGAAAATAAGTCGTTTTTAATAATGCTGTTAGCGTTGTAATAATACTATTTCTGATAATTAAAACTGATATTTTACATTAATAATTTTAGAAAAAATACGATTAAATACAACAAAGAATAATTATTAAGAATAAGTATTAAGCTTATTTATGACACTTTGTTATATGATACAATAAAGCAAATGTACATTTGTACAATTATATACAAATTTATTACCAAATCTATCCAGTTATGAAACAATAAACTTTCCGATAAACGAAACAAAATAAATATATTCACGCAATTCCCAATGCAGGGTCTACCCCAGAAGTCTAGTCTAGACGATTAAGTACCTGTGACCCACCTTCCACCGAAGACATTTTCGGAACAACGTGACAGGTGGTGAGCCTGTCGCCGATTTGGATCTTGGATCTTTACGACTTTTATCAATATTTATAATGGTAAGGAGAATGTTATTTGATGCGATAGCAAGTTTACAATCTACTCTGTTACTCTTACTGTTTTAATTGAAGTTTATTTTTCTTTTAGCATAATAAATTCAAAAGAATAATAATTAATAATATTAGATATAATTTCAGACGCTGCTGGCCCGTAGGCATTTAGATTTAATTTGAAAATAAGTCGTTTTTAATAATGCTGTTAGCGTTGTAATAATACTATTTCTGATAATTAAAATTGGTATTTTACATTAATAATTTTAGACAAAAAAAATACGATTAAATACAACAAAGAATAATTATTAAGAATAAGTATTAAGCTTATTTATGACACTTTGTTATATGATACAATAAAGCAAATGTACATTTGTACAATTATATACAAATTTATTACCAAATCTATCCAGTTATGAAACAATAAACTTTCCGATAAACGAAACAAAATAAATATATTCACGCAATTCCCAATGCAGGGTCTACCCCAGAAGTCTAGTCTAGACGATTAAGTACCTGTGACCCACCTTCCACCGAAGACATTTTCGGAACAACGTGACAGGTGGTGAGCCCTCACCATCTTTTATGTCCAAGTCATATAAATAGTACATAGGTTTTTGAAAAATTCATTGGTGCAAGCATATCTCCAAGGCCTCAAATTTTGATTGAAAGGTAAAACAAATATAATAAATTGTCTTATACGTTTGTTCACTGCATTGATTTGGATTTTAGATTGATTTTAATTTGAAAATAAGTCGTTTTTAATAATGCTGTTAGCGTTGTAATAATACTATTTCTGATAATTAAAACTGATATTTTACATTAATAATTTTAGAAAAAAAATACGATTAAATACAACAAAGAATAATTATTAAGAATAAGTATTAAGCTTATTTATGACACTTTGTTATATGATACAATAAAGCAAATGTACATTTGTACAATTATATACAAATTTATTACCAAATCTATCCAGTTATGAAACAATAAACTTTCCGATAAACGAAACAAAATAAATATATTCACGCAATTCCCAATGCAGGGTCTACCCCAGAAGTCTAGTCTAGACGATTAAGTACCTGTGACCCACCTTCCACCGAAGACATTTTCGGAACAACGTGACATGTGGTGAGCCCCTCACCATCTTTATGTCCAAGTCATATAAATAGTTTTTGAAAAAATTCATTGGTGCAAGCATATCTCCAAGGCCTCAAATTTTGATTGAAAGGTAAAAACAAATATAATAAATTGTCTTATACGTTTGTTCACTGCATTGATTTGGATTTTAGATTGATTTTAATTTGGATTTGGATCTTTTAATAAATAAACTAATAAATAAATATCTTCACGCAATTCCCAATGCAGGGTCTACCCCAGAAGTCTAGTCTAGACGATTAAGTACCTGTGACCCACCTTCCACCGAAGACATTTTCGAAACATCGTGACAGGTGGTGAGCCCGTCGCCGATTTGGATCTTGGATCTTTACGACTTTTTATCAATATTTATAATGGTAAGGGAGAATGTTTTTTGATGCGATAGCAAGTTTACAATCTACTCTGTTACTCTTACTGTTTTAATTGAAGTTTATTTTTTCTTTTAGCATAATAAATTCAAAAGAATAATAATTAATAATATTAGATATAATTTCAGACGCTGCTGGCCCGTAGGCATTTAGATTTAATTTGAAAATAAGTCGTTTTTAATAATGCTGTTAGCGTTGTAATAATACTATTTCTGATAATTAAAAACTGATATTTTACATTAATAATTTTAGAAAAAAAAATACGATTAAATACAACAAAGAATAATTATTAAGAATAAGTATTAAGCTTATTTATGACACTTTGTTATATGATACAATAAAGCAAATGTACATTTGTACAATTATATACAAATTTATTACCAAATCTATCCAGTTATGAAACAATAAACTTTCCGATAAACGAAACAAAATAAATATACTGACCGCAACCCGCGTGGCGAGAATAAAATCAACAGACGAATTAAACACGATTAGATATCATCTACATAAAAAAAACTAGAATTACGGCACTGACAAGAAACGGCCGCTCTCGTCAGAGGCCGAAAACTACTGCTATCAAAATGAAAAACTAGCATACGATTGTAGTCTGTAATTGATGTTTGAAATTAGTCTGGTCTGTTATATAGTGTTGAGTGTTTTAGTTTACGTTTTATTTTACATATTACATTAGAAAAAAGCTTTGTATAGCTACTCTGTATAAGCATTACTCAGTGAGATACTCTATTGTTCTACATCACTGTTGATGAAATGTCTTTTATCTTACTGAATGTCAATACATGAAATAAGGGATACGGCATAGAGAAGGAGACAGTTGGAGAGTTGAATCGCGGCTCTCCTTTCAGTATATTGCTTTAGTCTCCGAATATACCATCCTCTTTCCTCCCTCAGGTGTCGTAACGAACAATTTAAAGTTTCTTCTTACGTGTCGCAAGTAACTGCTGAAAATTAAAGAAAAAGCATAATAAAGCATAAATGAAAATAGAAATAGCTCCCGACAGTTGGCGGGAATAATCTCTAAAAGTACTTGATCAAATTTGCCAGCCGGATGATAAACAGCAATGTAAATAAATAAATAAAAATAAACAGTTTCACACCAGTTTCAATTACCAGTAAAAGGTGGTTGTGTGTGGTATATTGGCGTCGGGCTCACCACCTGTCACGTTGTCCCGAAAATATCTTCGGTGGAAGATGGGTCGAAGGGACTCAATTATCTAGACTAGACCTCTGTTTATTCCCTGTATTGGGAATTCCGTGAAGATATTTATTTTGTGAGTGTTATAGCAATTGCCAGGCAGCAGGCAGCCTTTGGTGTCTCGTGGTGATGTACTTTGCAAGCGTTTTGGATATCGTTACCTTACGATGGATGTTGCAGTAGTCAAAGTAGCCGAGTGGTATGGTGAGACCCGATTTTGATCCCCAGGTAGAAGGTTTGTACTAATGGGTTTTTTCAAAACATTACATAGTATTTACATTGTTCACTCAGACATAAAGACGGCAACAGGTTCATCACCAGTCACGTTTTCCCGAAAAAATATCTTCTGTGAAAGGTGGGTTGAAAGGACATGTTGTCTAAACCTCTGTCTACCCCACTATCAGGAAAAGTGTGAAGATATTTTTATCCTACGATAGATGTACGATAGATACACTAGACTCTGATAAGCCGGTATAGATGTTTAGTAAGTATGTTTTATTAATTTTATAGGCGAGAGTTTTGTTCGAGCTGTTTATTTATAGATTCTATCATATCTATCATACAAATAGTCAGGTCATTAATTCTGTCACATGTTTAACCTAAAATAATTAAAACAAATTTATTCATTATGTAACTATTTATATACCAAAATGAACGTAACAAATCATAGATTCTTATGACACTAAAGTTTATTCAAAATGACCTCCGTGATTTTGAATACAGGCCGTTAATCTGCGCGGCCAGTCGTCTATCGCAGCACGAACGAGGTCCATGTCAATATCGGCGGCTGCCTTAATCAAGGATGTCTTGAGTGACTTCAAATTGGGATGAGGCTTTGAGCACGCCTTTTCCTCCAAGTGTTGCCATATCTTGTAATCTAACGGATTCAAATCTAGACTGGAGGAGGGCCAGTCTTCGTGCCCGATGAAGTCAATTTCACGCGCCGCCAGCCCGTCTTGTGTGCTCTTCGCTCTATGAGCTGGCGCCGAATCTTGTTGGAATACCCAGTGCCTGTTATGGAACATGGTATGAGAAACAGGTTCTACAAGGTTCGTCAGGACTGTATTTTGATACACTACTGCATTCGTTTTTTCACCTTTCTCGCAATAATGAACCTCTGTTAAGCCCCAATAAGAAACTCCCAACCATACCATGAGCGAGGATGGAAAATGACCTCGTTGGACACGCGGAATACGGTTGCTCGCCTCTTCACTACTGTGTGCGTACATTTTATCATTTTGTTTGTTGTAGCTCTCTTCTACGGTAGAAAATTTTTCATCCGAAAAAAGAATTTCCCGTTATTTTTTCCCGCGTACCGCATAAACAAAGCGCGGCATCTCTTCAGTCTCAGGTGCATTAGACGAGCATTCAAACAATGTCCTGTTTTTCTTCGATATGCCCGAAGCCCTAAGTCTTCATTTAACACCCTTTTCACCGTGGTTCTGCTTAACTCCACCTAAAGGGCCAACAGTTTCTGCTTACGTTTGGGATTTCTTTGAATTCGAGCCTTCACAGCTTTTATCACTGCTGGGGTCCTAACAGACCGTGGGCGACCACTTCTTGACCTGTCATCTACACTAGAGTTTTCATTGTGTCGTCTGATGGTACGATAAACGAATCTTTTGGTTATATTCAAATTTTTCAGTATGTCAAAAACTTGAATTGGCGCGTAACTGCAACGATGCAACGCAATAACTGCAACACGGTTTTCTTTAAGCGTCCACTCCATATTTAAAAATGAGTAAAATTCTAAAAAGTATGTAGTTTTATTTTCATGAACAATTCGAAATTCGAATTCAATAAACTTTTTTGTGGCCAGCATTCTAAAAGAAAAGTTTTTACTGTGTGACAATACTTATGACCTGACTGTGTATACAAATAGCTGTCCAACAATCTGTTGACGTTCAAGGACATTCCTAAAACCTGTTAAACATGGCTGTTATGGAAATATACGTTTTGATATTATGTGGAGATGGAGGCCGAATGTCGTAAGACTAATCTGAATAGAATGAATATTAAATTAATAAGAAATTCATCAAACTCATCTATATCTACTACTATCAACTCTGAGGTTCCGAGTTCGATTCCCGAACCGGTCAATATATAAAACCAGTATTTCTATATAGCCACGGCTAAGGGGTGTTTGTGGTACCTAAGCTATATAATAATATATACGTAATAGTAATATATAAGCTACTTGCTTTTAGATCAGAGCAATGTATGTAATGTCCTCTGTCGATATATGTACCTGTTATTATTGTTATTTCATTCAAACTAACTCGATCGCTTACAAAATTATGAGATATCAAGGGGGTTATTCCGTTAACCTTGAAAAAAAGCGAAGGCGTTTGTTTGACGTCATGGTATCTAAAGTTTTTATATAGTAAATTATGCATTTTTATTGATTATTAAAGCATGTTAACTATGCTATACTTTTTGTTAGTAAATAAATAAAAAATTAAAAAAAAATCGTCTGAGTGGGGCGGGTATTTTACATTGAATTTTTTGATATTTAATTACATCATAAAATTAACTAAAATTTTGTGAGTAAAAAATTGTACGAGTAAGTAACCTATTTTCACGAAAGTTCTAATTTTATCATCATAAGATTGATTGATTGTCATATGAAAATAAAATATGCTCTATGCTCAAAGACCTCAATAGAGCATCACATCAGACAGGTAAATATAAAAATGGACAAGACTAAGATCATGTCTAAAGTCCGTTAAATTAATCCAACCGGTGACTGAAAGCACTTGCGAAGCTTGTTTATAAAACCTCCTTAATAGGGCCCAATTCGTGCACTAAGCTTTTACAGGCCATTGAGAGTGAGAGTATCGTGTTTTCATTTGCAACATTGCTTCAACATTGCGCGATTTAAAACGCTAGGCGCAGAGAATTAAAAAGTAGCGGAAAGACTGTGGTGGTGAATCTATATTTAGAAAAGGATTTGGTGGTCCTCTGTTGTACTAGTAATATATAAACCTAGTTCTTGTTGCAGGAGAAATCTATTACTTCTATTCTATAACAATGTTATTTTTTTTGTATATTTTTAATAAATACGTTATTAAATTACGTATATGTATAAGTAAATATAAATCAATCAAATTTTTTTTATTATTCCAAATACAGGATATGTCATAGTAACATGGATGTTATAAAGTAATTTTTTCGATTCTCTGTATTCGAATTTCTCCGATGGGTATAGATATAACAATTTAAATATACCTTAAATTAGTTATTAAAATAATAATTAATTTATTTACTCAATTAAATTAAAAAATGAAATTGTAATTTCATTATAATTATTCAAAGTAAGATTACGAATAATAATACGATTAACTTAAGAACTTACTAAGATACTATTTTTAATAAATGTTACAACTTCATAAATATTTAAGGTGGGAAATGTCAAATTATAAAATTTTAATAATATTGTTTATATTAAAAGTAAAAAGTTAGTAATTAACAAAATTATTTAAAAAGAAACGTCGACGACCTTGATTGACATTGCTTTGACATTAATTTGTACCGTGCCTAAAAAAATCTTTCATAATGATGTCTTGAAGGTAAGATTAATCATAATCGATTTTCAGTGAAAATCGAAAACTCGGGGATATCGGTTTAGATTTTCTTTAATAATCTATCCAGAAATCTATATGTCAAGAATAATCAAGTAAAATCACCAGGATATAAAATATTCAGCTGTTAATCATACATGTTATGTATAAATTTATATTTAATTTTCTGTTTAACCTAGGGTTAGCTGGTAGAGAATGCAGTATAGCATTAAGCTTGCCTTTGCACAGTTTTATTTGGTGCAGTAAATGAATAAATAGATAAATAAAATATAATATATGTTATATATAATCAATATTTCATTAATTAAATTATGAAATAAAAAGGCGTATTTAAGTATCTCATTAAGGACTGCATGGTGTACACCAGAGCTTCATTTTCTGGACTTTTTTGTCAAAATTGTAAAGTTGGCCAATAAAAAAAGGTGATTCCATTTGACTTAACACAAGAAAATGAACCAATCAATTCTCACATATTCATTTAGAAAACTCTCCTTTCGGAGTGGAGAAAGGGAAAACTGGGTTATTTTTTCGTATTGTAATTACAAATTTAAATATATTTCGTCCCTTTGCACGTCTGAATAAGGTTTGTGGAAGGCGACGGTGGCAGCGGTGGTGCTTTGCAAGTCTCGATACATTGTAATGAATATTGAAAGTTTACTACAAAAGTTTTTAATTTATTAGTAACAGTCGCTGAACTTCTTAAAATGTTATATGCCTGCATTGACAGGTGAAATCAAGCAAACGTTTTAGTTATTCACTATCGAAAGCAGATAAATTTTCGTGGACACCCTTTAAGTTCGTTCGCTTACGAACTGGCATTCCACCACAGTGCGATTTTCGCGGAATTTTCTGCCACGCACTTGCACTTTATGGAATGTGCTGCCGTCAGCGGTTTTCCCGGACCGATACGACTTAGGGGCCTTCAAGAAAAGAGCCTATATACCATCCGTCCATCTGGACCAGTTAGGGAATTAAGAATATAGAGCAATGTCTACTTTAGAAATAATAGGTTGATCATTGTAGTTGTATTGCGACCTTGCACTAAATACTCACCCTGTTTGTTTATTTTTCCCATAAATTAATAAAACACATAAGTATTTTTAAAATTTTTAGTTTATTGATATAACATAAAAAAATGGAAAGTGGGCTATGTTTATTTATTTCTATTTACTTTCAATGTATTGAAACTAAACACATTTAAACAAATAAAATAAGTTTCTGGTTATAGTGACAAATAACAACTTTTAATAAAATTTATATGAAAGTATCTGAGGCTTACCTACGGCTGGATATATTTTGGCAAGATTTTACTGGCAGATTGTTGATGTTATAATGAGTATCTTTACTACTTTTATTTTAGAAAAAAGACTTACCTAGACCTAGACTTAGGTAGATCTTGTATACTATTACACGGTGGGTAAAACCACATGACGCAGCTTATTATTAATACATTAAAATTATTTTTTGTACTGGTATTTGACTTGTTATTATAATTATTAAGTATAAAAAGAAGTTCTTACAAATTCAAATAATTGTTTGTGAAATTAATTTTCGATCACTTTTAGTAATCGATTTATAGATAACTAAATCGAACTATGCATGCTTACAGAAAATCGATTTTACACTTTATTTTGGTTCCAAGTTCAAATTCTGTTCAAATTCGATCTCGGCTAGTTGTCCACAGTGTTTTAATTTATACATTACGGTGCGGTGATAAATTGATTTCGGACAGCATAGGACTAAGTTGCATTATTGTTTATGACATTCTATCGTTCAGAAAAATGTTAAATGTACTAACAGTTAACACAAGTCCCTTTGAAGGGCAAAAGCCAGGAACAAGTGGTTTGCGAAAGAAAGTTAAGGTTTTTCTTCAAGAAAACTACACGGAGAACTTTATTCAAAGCATTTTGGATGCGAATAAGGATTCGCTAGTTGGTAGCACCTTAGTAGTTGGCGGTGACGGCAGGTATCTGGTCCCGGAGGTAGTCGACAAAATCATAAAGATTTGCGCTGCGAATGGGGTAAGTATCCTATAGTAATATTTTATTTAGACCATAATTTATCTTCCAAGACTGTACTGTATTTCTTTTATGTCAGAAAAGTTGTGATTTTTTACTTAAATTATATTTAAATGCAATACAAAATTATGTAATCCTATTGTTATTGTTAAAAAAAGCCTTTTACAATAAAAATACTGTGTGTTTAAAATTGTAGTTATTAGAGAGCTGAGAAAATAATATATTTCATAATTGACGTCATCATCATCGTAGTGGCCCATAAAAGTCCAATGCAAGACTGAGGCTCCCAATCACAATACCTTGCATATCAGTCACCGGTCTGCTGAATTTTGGTCTATATGTTTGGAGATGGTTACCCCGTCATATGTAGCCAGTAGCTAGTTGCACTGTCACATCTTTCACCTTAGTCATCTATTATAATACCTAATGTAAGAAAGGTAATATTCTTACGCTTTAAGCTAATGGCAAATCATGGACTTACTAGATCAAAAATATATTAGAGGCATGCATCCTTATTATCTTATTTCTTATTACCATCGAGCCGGAGCCTCTGGGCACTTGCCCTATGTGACCCTGAGGTAAAGATGGTAATGATATATTTATTTTTTGTGAATATATGTGTATGTAAATATATTATACCATTAGTTTCGACACTGAGACGTCAATAGGCTCACCTACTGTCAAATTGTCCCAAAAAAATTTGGTGAAAAGTGAGTTGAAAGTCTTAGCTTAGACCTCTGCTTTTTTTTTCTTTGAAATTGCAATTTCCAGCTTACTATTCTCTAGCTATTATTCTTCTTCAGCCTTGTTGAGAGAATGTTGAAAACTTATGAGAACATATCAAAAAGTTTTGTATCCATTCTCCTATTGCATGTGTAACCATTTTTTAATTTTTTTTCATCTTCATTTCTTTCCCAATACTTGGGTGTTTTGAGTTTTGTAATATTTATATTTCTTCTCACATTTTCTCTATACTGGGGTTGGTAGAGATCTACACAAATTTCATCTCTTCTTCACCGAAGCTCATTTGGAACATTTTGATCGGTGGTGAAGATAAAAGTACAATATACTTAAACAAATACACTTTTACATAGTTAATTATTTGTATATACATATAAACATCCATGTCTTCAGTACTATATTCTAGATAGAGTAATAAGATTTACATAAAATATGAATCTAATAGTGCCACATTAAAAAAAAAAAAAAAAAAAACAGTTTCACCTTATTTTAATTGGCCATTGAATCCTATGTACATTGTCAACAACATCCACTAAATACTACAGATGTGTTTTTACAGTTGGAAATTAAAATAAACAAGACAAAAATAATGTTTTTTTGTCTATAGTTCTGACTTTTTATACTTTAAAAATCCGAAAACTACAGTTTATTATATTATTATACATACATACATAATGGCCTATTAAAGTCCTCTGCAGGACATATGCCATAATCGCTACGCTTGGCAAGCGGATTGGCGATCCAGTAGCACACCTCAGACCGCTGCCCATCTTCGGTCTGATATTTTTAGAGATATTTACCGCCATCTATCAGTTGCCATAACTTATTCCCTTTGTCGTCTTTTACGACACCCAACGGGAAGAAAGGAAGTGGCAAAATTCTTACACTGTTACCACACGGTATATTATTATATTAGGACTTAAATCAATGATCTCTGACATCAATCTAATGATAGAGTTACCATGCTACATTCCCACCAGTTGTTTTTTTTTTGTGGCCTTTTTTAAATATCTCTAGAGATAACTGGCGGTTATGATATGCCAGTAACGTTCGTTATTTTTAGTTAAAATATTAACATATTTATGTTATGTTTAACATATATGAATTCTTTACGATAAACATAATGTTATAAGCAAGTTTTTATGACTTGTTAATATTACTTTAATATAAAAAGAATATATTTTCACGCTTTTCCCAACTCTGGAGTAGACAGAGGTCTAGACATTTAAGTTCTCTCGACCCACCTTTCACCGTAGACATTTATTTGGGACATTGTGGCATGTGGTCAGCCTGTCGCGGTCTTTATGCCAACCCAACGACAAAAATCGTACATAAGTGTTGAAAAAACTTATTGGTACGAGCCTACCAACTGGGGATCTATCTAGAGGCTCTTGACTTGATACATTTTGACGTTTGTGTGTGAAGTCCGCCACATCGCATTGAAGCAGCGTGGCGTACGTTCCTCTCCTCTAATCTCTCTTTACCCAGATGTGGGTATTTAAAGGCCGAGACTCATAAACCTTAAAATGCTATCGTGTAGTTCATTGCATAATGTAGTCCTTTCTTGAAGGTCTAAAAACCATGCATCAGTTTTTCATTTTGGTCTGGTATTTTTCAACAATAACAATAGTTTGAACTAGACCATTTGTTTTAACCATGAAATGATTCAAACATGCACGTTGTCTTGTAGGCTTATTAATACCTGATATTAGTCCATGGGTCGCTATTAAGTTGAGGTACTGTGTGGTATATGTGTTTGCACTTTCATTAAGAATATCTAGGTTAATATCTCCTGTTAGCACTAAATTACTGCTTTTGTACTTCTTTAATGTACTGTCTAATGACTTTAAAAAATTAGATGCATTAGAAAAGCTAGGTGGTCTATAAACACATAATACTGAGATGACATTTTGAATTTTAAGCACAAGGCAATTATCATCCTCAAACTCGGCTTCAATAGCAGATACTTCTAAGTTACTTTTAGTATGTATATACTATATACATACTAAAAGACATATAAATCGGAATAATGGGGTAATAGTATTATACCCCATTATTCCGATTTATATGTCTCTTAGTACAGGAAACATTATATCCTGCTAATGTTGGCGGCATGTAATTTTCATGAGTCCAACATTCTGTTAATATATCTATAGACAATGTCTATATTTACCATATTACAATATTACAATTGTTACCACTCTGCGGTCGCTCATCGTAGAGTCGACTCGCTTGAGAATGCCTTTTTTTGAGGCGAAACACGTGTCGCGTTTTCGTTGGTGGTATATGTTACCTGGTTTGAGTGTAGTGGTGGTGGTGCATACAGTGGAATTAGTGCACGCATCTGTGGGAGGGAGGGTGGTGCTCTTCTCATCGGACCAGGTAACATATACCTTTTTATATTGCATGCGGAATGTTGCGAAGTAACTTTTTCAATAACAACTTTACAATGAATTTCCGCAAAGTAACGCCTGAGTCAATTAACTAATATTACAATTTGCTCTGCGAATATTAATAGAGACAATACATATGGCATGGTTTAAACTACGAGCTGAATCAACATTGGACAGTATTTCTGAGCATTTTGAAGGGTTATCCGAATTATAACAATTTTTTACTACAGAGTCGTCCAATACCTGTAGAATACTGTCCTCATTAAGATTCATTGTAACTACAATTTGTACAGCAAGTTACGTAATTTTTTTGTCCCATATTTATTAAAATAATTTTGTAGCCAAAATTGTCATTTAAGTTTATAGTCTATATTAAGTTAGTATTTTTCAAAAACTTATGTACGAATATCGTTGGCTTGGACATAAAGACGGCGACGGGTTCACCACCTGTCACGTTGTCCCGAAAATGTCTTCGGTGGAAGGTTGGTCGAAGGGACTTAATTGTCTAGACTCGACCTCTGTCTACCCCTGTATTGGGAATTGCGTGAAGATATATTTTATATATATATTTTTTTATATATATTTTTTATTAAGTTTATTAATAACTGATAATAACACTAGTCTTAATATAAGACCTACGATGGCGGATGGCATTATGATTTACAGTATTACGCCATACTACGGAAGTACTATTGTTGATTATCTATGTGTACATGTGAAGTCTGTGTTGTGTGTATGGATGCATTCAAACTTAAAATTTAGTGATGATTTTAGTAAATATATTATTTAGCAATTTTTTAATAATTCTTCACTTTTGTCATACGAAATTGACAGCAGCCATTGAGTTGTGTGATATATATCGCTTGATAACAGGTGGCGAAACTGCTGGTGGGTCAAAATGGGTTGCTTTCGACCCCGGCTGTTTCTTGCATAATCAGAAAATATAAAGCGCTTGGTGAGTATCACGTACGTAAAGTATATAGCAAACGTAATGTATGTATATGTTTTGTATACGAAATTCAAAAGTTAACATACGTTAGTAATCTATACTGTATAATTACAAATTAAAACCTTTTCACTTAATGCAAAATGAAACATAAGAAAATTAACGTCTAATTTTTTCTTCCAATTTGTTCCAATGCAATATAATTTTGTAATAACATCTTTTGTTTTTACTTGAGTTTAAATATCTTCACGTCATTCCCAATACAGAGGTAGATAGAGGTCTAGTCTAGACAATTAAGTCCCTTCGACCCACCTTCCACCTGACAACTTGACAGGTGAGGTGGTGAGCCCATCGCCGTCTTTATGTCCAAGCCAACGCTATGAATCGTACATAAGTTTTTGAAAAACCCATGGGTACGAGCCTGCCAGCTGCGGATCGAACTCTTTTTAATATATTAGAAACTTTTCATAACCAAGTGATATAATTTATTTAGAAAAATAGATCAATACATCGACAGTACATTTCAATGAAAAAATGTAGAAATGGTTTACATAAAGCAGAATTTTAAATACTCATATTTCTTGCAAACACTAAGGTTCCGCGACCGTTATGGGACATACAGACTTATATTCCACCTTGATGCTTGGCATTCCACCACAGTGCGTTTTTCGCGGAATTTTCTGCCACGCACTTGCACTTTATGGAATGTCCTGCCGTCAGCGGTTTTACCGGACCAATACGACTTAGTGACCTTCAAGAAAAGAGCCTATACCTTTCTCAAAGGCCGGCAACGCTGCTATTCCTCCGGTATTGCAGGTGTCCATGGGCGGCGGTAGTCACTTACCATCACGTGAGCCACGTGCTCGTTTGCCTCCCTACTCTATAAAAAAAACCCAGGTTCACCAATAAGTTGATTCCAGGCGGTATCGTGCTGACCGCATCACACAACCCGGGCGGCATCGACAACGACTTTGGCATCAAGTTCAACTGCAGCAACGGCGGCCCGGCGCCGGACCACGTCACCAACCGCATTCATGAGCTCACCACTGGCATCCGGCAGTACAGCATTGTGCCGGACCTCGTCTGTCCAGTGGACAAGATCGGAGTTCAAACTTTTTCGGTGAGTCTTTAGTCTTTAGTGTTACAGCCAATATAATAAGAAATAATGAATAAATATCTTCTCTCATATTCCCAATACAATAGGTCTGGACAAGTTCTTTAGACACACGTATTACCGAAGCCTATTCAGGACACCGTGACAGGTGGTGAGCCTATCGCTGTTTAAGTGTCCAAGCCAACTTATCTTCACGCACAATCCCTGACAATCGCCAACAAATAGATCGCCAAGTGTCACGATCCTTACATACCTCTTTCGCTTCTTTTAGATTCATTATCTTCTTTATACATATTTTCTAGGTATCCGAGTACTTTAGACCCTATTTTTTATCATTTTAGTATATTGTATTATGTTTATTATATATACATTTTATTATATTATGTCCAAGCCAATGTTTCAATATATAAATTTATACATAAAAATTTATATATATTATATTACATTACATATAATTTATATTATTATATATTATATTACATATAAATCTATATATATTACATAGATAAATATACATGTATAAACATCCATGACTCGAGTACAAACATTCGTATTCATCACACAAATGTTGCCTAGCGGGATTCGAACTTAAAGAACAAAAGAACATAGCTTCAAAGACAGGAAAAAAATAAACTATATTTCTTATAAAATGTTTGCGAACGCGGATAACATTCAGTTAAGAAATAAAATGGATCACCGCGGTAAAACTAAGTCTTAAAAAAAAAACCTGATATTGTAAAACGCGCATTTGCTGTAAAACTATGCGCAAATTTCGAACGACAAAAAAAATGAAATTCAATCAGACAAACAATAGACGTCCTTTTCATAACTGTATTAAAAGAGAGGAACAGCTTCAGTCTTTACGGATTCTCTGCCGCGGATTGAAATGTTAATATGTGTAAAAAATACGAGCGGTCTTGTAGAGATGAAGGACAGACTTTTTAAATGAAGATAATAACATTAATCTGCTCCGTGGCGTTGTATGAATCGAAACAACTTGACCAACCGGCTAAAGATATATGTGTTGTGTATATTTTACAAACTTACAAACAATAAAAGCTGCGTCTAAGATTCGTATCTGGCACTGAGATCGCCAATCGTACCAATACCAATGAGTTTTTCCAAAAACTTATGAACGATATATATCGTTGGCTTGGACATAAACTCGTACGTGTAACAACTACGCTAACTAGTATACTTTACAAAATATAAATAGCACCTATTGTTGTAGGTGGAAGATCGTCAGTTCGTTGTGGAAGTAATCGATTCGGTACGCGACTATGTGGACTACATGAAAGACATCTTCGACTTCACAAAGATCAAGACACTCATTCAAGGCTCCGAAAACAGGAAGCCTTTTAAAGTTCTTATCGACTCTATGCACGGAGGTAAGCCGTTATTTGTTGGAATGAACAAATTTAAATTGTAGTTGAACGAAGATACAAGATTATAAAGATGTATTAAATACAAAGTTACTATTATTAAATATTTGGTACAATGTTAACGACCCGTCTTAGTACCCAAGCCATTGGCACAATATACTTACATAGATACATATTCGTATAGATATTTGTATATACATATAAACATCCATGACTTAAGTACAAAGATTAATATACATCAAACAAACATTTCTTTGATCTATATTAATGTTTTGCTCCCAGAGGCATTCGAATGCGCAACCTTTACCTTCGGAGCCTGGGTTACCACCATCCAGATTATCGGTATAAATCGTCAGGATATTATAATTTAAACAAATTGTTACTCTACAATCAGTTTTCTACAACCGATATCGGTGTAGAGCTGTTGGAGCATAAATTTGAGGCTTAAGAGAGTTTACAAGACGCTTTGAGTGTCTTTTATGATTTCTAAGGCTTCCGATAGCGTTCGTCATTAAATACTTATCAGGAACTTACACTATTATGGCATCAGAAATACCGATATTGTCTTAATTAACTTGCACTTTTGTAATAACATTGGAAAATTTGTAATCAATGGTGTATGTTCCTGTGGGTCGATTGTAACAATGTGCGTTCCTCAGGGCTCGATTCTAGGTCCATTTCTTTTTCTCATCTACTTCATTGTAAATTATTGAATGACTCCCCAGAAGATAGAGCGACGATCTGCATAATGTTGCGGGGAGTCGAGGGACGCAGAGGACCGCTCTATGTGGCAATCTATGGAGAGGCCTACGTTCAGTAGTGGACTTATTATAGGCTTCTTATATGATGATGATGATGAAATCATTGAATTTCCCTTACTAGGGAATAGACACGATATAGTATAGTATAGTTGGCTAATAATTGCAGATGATTTAATTTTTAATATCAAACTACATCTAGTGCTATGTCAATTATAGTTAATTGGTTTACTATATTTTAATAATTTACATTACATTCAAATGGTCATAAAACAAAATTTATTGTATTCAATACCTGATGATAAAATTTTCGGTGATACCTAATAAATTAAGGAGAGTTAAGCCTTGTGGATACTACGGTTTATGTTGGAATAACTCTTGATGCAAAATTTGAAAAAACAATGGGGGCTTATATTTCAACTTACAGATAAAGGAAATAAAATGTATGATAATTCTAACATGTAAAAATAAATAGAATTGTTTATTTTAGTATATTCATATGGTATCCTTCATACCATATGATATACCATATGAATATACCATATGAATTCATATCTGGTTAGTGAGCCTGTCGCCGTCTTTATATCTGAACTAACGTTATAAATCGTACATAAGTTTTGAAAATACCCATTGGTACGAGCCTACCACCTGGGGATCGAATTCGGCTCTCTTGACTCAAATACCGATCATCCAACCACTCGGCTCTCATGACTTGTTTATTTGAATTAGATATTACTTCCCGTTTGTGCAGTAACGGGTCCATACGTAAAACGAATCTTTATCTCGGAATTGGGAGCGGACGAGGGCAGCGTGAGGCGTGTGACTCCGCTGCCGGACTTCGGCGGCGCTCACCCCGATCCCAACTTGACGTATGCCGCCGACCTCGTCGCCGCCGTCAAGGACGGCGACTTTGACTTCGGCGCCGCTTTCGACGGGGACGGTGAGTATTTCAGATAGGCAGTAACTAGCATTTTTCGTTTTGTAAAAATGTTTCTTTTTCTTAATACTAGCTTCTTTTAATTACGTTAAGAAATTTTATAACAATTTGAAATTTAAAATTGTAACATATTAAATTTGTCTAATTTTTTTAGTAGCTTAATTGAAATTTTCATTTCATTATAATTGGACCAACACATTGAACCATGTTCCCGACATGACAACATTTAATAAGTAATTAGAGGAATTACTGTATATCCATTGTAAAGTTTTATTTTAGTCTGGTAGTACTTCTGACCCTAGTAACTTTAGACATTATCCCATTTCTATACTTCCTACACTCAGCAACATTTTCGAAAAAAATCTTCTTAGACAATTTTTATTTAAATAAATTATTGCATAAAAATAAGTTTCGTTATATAATGGATGGCTCTACAAATGATGCCGGTGTAGAGGTGATGCAGAACATATTTGAGGATTGGGAGACTTTGCAGGTTGCTCTGGGTATCTTTTGTGATCTCTCCAAGGCTTTCGACCGCTTCGATCATAATACACTTGTCAGAAAATTAAACCATTATGCCATAAGAAGTACCACGCTTCATCTTATTAACTCATATTTATCAAATAGAATACAAAAATTTGTAATTAATGGTACAAGTTCTTCTGAGTCTACGGTGACAATAGGCGTTCCGCAGGGTTCGATTCTTGGCCCATTCCTTTTCCTATTGTTTACTGATGAAATTGGTGATATTATATTTGACGAGGTGAATAGTGCCTTTGGTGAAAGGTGGGTTGACAGTACTTAATTGTCTAGACCTCCGTCCATCCCAATATTAAGAATAGCTTCAAGGTTTTTTTACTATATCGAATATTATGAATACTATTTTATTATGTATCAGATACAATTTTATTACTACCACTAAATTTACTGATTCTATATTATTTGTCCTGTAGTGGATTTCATACTCAACATACGTATGTATTGAAATAACTACTTAGTTTGCACTACGCGACTAACTTTTACGCGCCGTTAGCTCATATAAGTATAGTAAGATTTAATTTCATTGGCATTATATTCCTGAAAAATGTCTATTCTATGATTGTATAAGTACTAACTATGATGGTAATCAATTAAAAATAAATAAATAAACAATGCAGTCACATCCTGTTAGTCATCTTTAACAATGACATTGAGATATCGGACGTGTCTGAAGTTGGACGAGAAAACGATATCGGACATAGTGAATGATATATTATCAAAACCTTTGTCTGGAGTGTAAACTCATTGATTTTCTTATATTTATTTTTCATGTCTCATATCATGTTTATGATCTTTCTTTCTTTTCCCAAGTTAGGCCCTTAATAAAGTTTTAATAACAGTGGTAGAGCCACGCATCAGCTTTGTTGTTGCATGATTGGGCCGGTTCGACCTTACAGAATACCGGCGCGAAGTAGAAGTCTAACAAACTTCTGCGTTTCGTCTGGTAGTGCAGGTAACCGGTAGCCACACACCTCCCACCCCAATTCTGGGGAGGGCCTCAAGCATCTGCTATGCCTCTGGTATTGCAGGTGTCCATGGGCGGCGGTAGTCACTTACCATCACGTGAGCCACCTGCTCGTTTGCCTCCCTTTTCTATATAAAAATAGCCTCGTGGTTTAGGGTGCCGACTGTGAAATATCATGTTGCATGTACTGACCATTATGGTAACGGCGTATAATATTACAACTCTCATTCTTCACGTGGGTGTCGTAAGAGGCATTCAAGAAACAGAATTGGACATCCTTATGGCTACCGAAAGATGGCAGGATAACCATCTCTAAAAGTACCAGATCAAAATAATCAGACCGGAGATGGGCAGCAGCGTCTGAGGTACAAGTGGTCTGGTACAGCGATCGCAAATCCATTTGTCAAGCGTGGCGATTATGGCGAATCCTCTCTACGGGAGAGGCCTATGTCGTGCAGTGGACTTAAATAGGGCCGGTATGTATGTATGTATGTACAGACCCGCCATTCAGCTATTGTCGTGAAACATTCCAAACCCAAGCATTGTAGCATAGTTGAAGTGGTTAACAGGAATACTAGTAATGTTATTTAGTATGGCTAGTGTTCTTTCAACAAAAAAAAGTTTAAAATAAATAAATATATAAATATCTTCACGCAATTCCCAATATAGGGGTATGCAGAGGTCTAGTCTAGACAATTAAGTCCCTTCGACCCACCTTCCACCGAAGATATTTTCAGGACAACGTGACCGGTTGTGAGCCCGACACCGTCTTTTTGTCCAAGCCAACGACATAATTCATACATAGGTTTTTGAAAAATCCATTCGTACGAGCCTGCCACCTGGGGATCGAATTGGGGTCTCTCGACTCCAAAATCCCGACAACCCAACCACTCGGCTATCGTGAAAAAAAACGTTTATAATATAATAATAATATCTTCATGCAATTCCCAATACAGGGTAGACAGAGGTCTAGTCTAGACAATTAAGTCCCTTCGACCCACCTTCCACCGAAGATATTTTCGGGACAACGTGACAGGTGGTGAGCCCGTCGCCGTCTTTATGTCCAAGCCAACGCTATGAATCGTACATAGGTTTTTGAAAAATCCATTCGTACGAGCCTGCCACCTGGGGATCGAATTGGGGTCTCTCGACTCCAAAATCCCGACAACCCAACCACTCGGCTATCGTGAAAAAAAAGTTTATAATATAATAATAATATCTTCATGCAATTCCCAATACAGGGGTAGACAGAGGTCTAGTCTAGACAATTAAGTCCCTTCGACCCACCTTCCACCGAAGATATTTTCGGGACAACGTGACAGGTGGTGAGCCCGTCGCCGTCTTTATGTCCAAGCCAACGCTATGAATCGTACATAAGTTTTTGAAAACCCATGGGTACGAGCCTGCCAGCTGCGGATCGAACTCTTTAATATATTAGAAACTTTTCATAACCAAGTGATATAATTTATTTAGAAAAATAGATCAATACATCGACAGTACATTTCAATGACAAAATGTAGAAATGGTTTACATAAAGCAGAATTTTAAATACTCATATTTCTTGCAAACACTAAGGTTCCGCGACCGTTATGGGACATACAGGCTTATATTCCACCTTGATGCTTGGCATTCCACCACAGTGCGTTTTTCGCGGAATTTTCTGCCACGCAATTGCACTTTATGGAGTGTCCTGCCGTCAGCGGTTTTTCCGTACCGATACGACTTAGTGACCTTCAAGAAAAGAGCCTATACCTTTCTCAAAGGCCGGCAACGCGTCTGCTATTCCTCCGGTATTGCAGGTGTCCATGGGCGGCGGTAGTCACTACCATCACGTGAGCCACCTGCTCGTTTGCCTCCCTACCTATAAAAAACCCAGGTTCACCAATGTTGATTCCAGGCGGTATCGTGCTGACCGCATCACACAACCCGGGCGGCATCGACAACGACTTCGGCATCAAGTTCAACTGTAGCAACGGCGGCCCGGCGCCGGACCACGTCACCAACCGTATTCATGAGCTCACCACTGGCATCCGGCAGTACAGCATTGTGCCGGACCTCGTCTGTCCAGTGGACAAGATCGGAGTTCAAACTTTTTCGGTGAGTCTTAGTCTTTAGTGTTACAGCCAATATAATAAGAAATAATGAATAAATATCTTCTCATATTCCCAATACAATAGGTCTGGACAAGTTCTTTAGACACACGTATTACTGAAGCCTATTCAGGACACCGTGACAGGTGGTGAGCCTATCGCTGTTTAAGTGTCCAAGCCAATTTATCTTCACGCACAATCCCTGACAATCGCCAACAAATAGATCGCCATGTCACGATCCTTACATACCTCTTTTCGCTTCTTTTAGATTCATTATCTTCTTTATACATATTTTCTAGGTATCCGAGTACTTTAGACCCTATTTTTTATCATTTTAGTATATTGTATTATGTTTATTATATATACATTTTATTATATTATGTCCAAGCTAATGTTTCAATATATAAATTTATACATAAAATTTATATATATTATATTACATTACATATAATTTATATTATTATATATTATATTACATATAAATCTATATATATTACATAGATAAATATACATGTATAAACATCCATGACTCGAGTACAAACATTCGTATTCATCACACAAATGTTGCCTAGCGGGATTCGAACTTAAAGAACAAAAGAACATAGCTTCAAAGACAGGAAAAAAATAAACTATATTTCTTATAAAATGTTTGCGAACGCGGATAACATTCAGTTAAGAAATAAAATGGATCACCGCGGTAAAACTAAGTCTTAAAAAAAAAACCTGAGATTGTAAAATGCACGTTTACTGCAAAACTATGCGCAAGATTCGAACGACTAAAAAACAATTGAAATTCAATCAGACAAACAATAGACGTCCTTTTCATAACTGTATTAAAAGAGAGGAACAGCTTCAGTCTTTACGGATTCTCTGCCGCGGATTGAAATGTTAATATGTGTAAAAAAATACGAGCGGTCTTGTAGAGATGAAGGACAGACTTTTTAAACGAGGATAATAACATTAAACTGCTCCGTGGCGATGTATGAATCAAAACAACTTGACCGACCTTCTAAAGATATATGTGTTGTGTATATTTTACAAACTAACAAACAATAAAAGCTGCGTCTAAGATTCGTATCTAACACTGAGATCGCCAATCGTTCCAATGAGTTTTTTTAAAAACTTATGAACAATTTATACCTTTGGCTTGGACATAAAGACGTCGACAGGCTCACCACCTGTCACTTGTGCCAACTACCATCGTGTACCATCTAGGCTACGCTAAGTAGTATATTTTTCAAAATATAAATAGCACCTATTGTCTTAGGTGGAGGATCGTCAGTTCGTTGTGGAAGTAATAGATTCGGTACGTGACTACGTGGACTACATGAAAGACATCTTCGACTTCACAAAGATCAAGACACTCATTCAAGGCCCCGAAAACAGGAAGCCTTTTAAAGTTCTTATCGACTCTATGCACGGAGGTAAGCCGTTATTTGTTGGAATGAACAAATTTAAACTGTAGTTGAACGAAGATACAAGATTATAAAGATGTATTAAATACAAAGTTACTATTATTAAATATTTGGTACAATATTAACGTCTTAGTACCCAAGCCATTGGCACAATATACTTCCATAGATACATATTCGTATAGATATTTGTATATACATATAAACATCCATGACTTATATAAAGATTAATATACATCAAACAAACATTTCTTTGATCTATATTAATGTTTTGCTCCCAGAGGCATTCGAATGCGCAACCTTTACCTTCGGAGCCTGGGTTACCACCATCCAGATTATCGGTATAAATCGTCAGGATATTATAATTTAAACAAATTGTTACTCTACAATCAGTTTTCTACAACCGATATCGGTGTAGAGCTGTTGGAGCATAAATTTGAGGCTTAAGAGAGTTTACAAGACGCTTTGAGTGTCTTTTATGATTTCTAAGGCTTCCGATAGCGTTCGTCATTAAATACTTATCAGGAAATTACACTATTATGGCATCAGAAATACCGATATTGTCTTAATTAACTTGCACTTTTGTAATAACATTGGAAAATTTGTAATCAATGGTGTATGTTCCTGTGGGTCGATTTTAACAATGTGCGTTGCTCAGGGCTCGATACTAGGTCCATTTCTTTTTCTCATCTACTTCATTGTAAATTATTGAATGACTCCCCAGAAGATAGAGCGACGATCTGCATAATGTTGCGGGGATTTGAAGGACGCAGAGGGCCGCTCTGTATGGTAATCTATGGGAGAGGCCTATGTTCAGCAGGGGACTTCTTATAGGCTTCTTATATGGTGATGATGATGAAATTATTGAATTTCCCTTACTAGGGAATAAACACGGTATAGCATAGTTTGCTAATAATTGCAGATTATTTAATTTTTACAATGTAACTACATCTAATGCTATGTCAAATATAGTTAATTGGTTTACTATATGTTAATAATTTACATTACATTCAAATGGCAATAAAACAAAATTTATTGAATTCAATTCAATTCAAAACTTCATGATAAAATTTTCGGTTGTACCTTATAAATTAAAGAGAGTTAAGCCTTGTGGATACTTTTACTACGGTTTATGTTCGAATAACTCTTGATGCAAAATTTGAAAAAACAATGGGGGCTTATATTTCAACTTACAGATAAAGGAAATAAAATGTATGATAATTCTAACATGTAAAAATAAATAGAATTGTTTATTTTAGTATATTCATATGGTATCCTTCCATACCATATGATATACCATATGAATATACCATATGAATTCATATCTGGTTAGTGAGCCTGTCGCCGTCTTTATATCTGAACTAACGTTATAAATCGTACATAAGTTTTGAAAATACCCATTGGTACGAGCCTACCACCTGGGGATCGAATTCGGCTCTCTTGACTCAAATACCGATCATCCAACCACTCGGCTCTCATGACTTGTTTATTTGAATTAGATATTACTTCCCGTTTGTGCAGTAACGGGTCCATACGTAAAACGAATCTTTATCTCGGAATTGGGAGCGGACGAGGGCAGCGTGAGGCGTGTGACTCCGCTGCCGGACTTCGGCGGCGCTCACCCCGATCCCAACTTGACGTATGCCGCCGACCTCGTCGCCGCCGTCAAGGACGGCGACTTTGACTTCGGCGCCGCTTTCGACGGGGACGGTGAGTATTTCAGATAGGCAGTAACTAGCATTTTTCGTTTTGTAAAAAATGTTTCTTTTTTTCTTAATACTAGCTTCTTTTAATTACGTTAAGAAATTTTATAACAATTTGATATTTAAAATTGTAACATATTAAATTTGTCTCATTTTTTTATTAGCTAAATTGAAATATAAATTTCATTATAATTGGACCAACACCTTGAACCATGTTCCCGACATGTTAAAATTTAATAAGTAATTAGAGGAATTGCTATACAGAAGTATATCCTGATCTTATGAAACATTGTAAAGTTTTATTTTAGTATGGTAGTACTTCTGTCCCTTGTAACTTTAGACATTATACCATTTCTATACTTCCGATACTCAGTAACATTTTCGAAAAAAATCTTCTTAGACAATTTTTAGTACATTTTTATTTAAATAAATTATTGCATAAAAATCAGTTTCGATATATAAAAGATGGCTCTACAAATGATGCCGGTGTAGAGGTGATAAAGCACATATTTGAGGTTTGGGAGACTTTGCAGGTTGCTCTGGGTATCATTTGTGACCTCTCCAAGGCTTTCGACCGCTTCGATCATAATACACTTGTCAGAAAATTAAACCATTATGGCATAAGAAGTACCACGCTACATCTTATTAACTCATATTTATCCAATAGAATACAAAAATTTGTAATTAATGGTACAAGTTCTTCTGAGTCTACGGTGACAATAGGCGTTCCGCAGGGTTCGATTCTTGGCCCATTCCTTTTCCTATTGTTTACTGATGAAATTGGTGATATTATATTTGACGAGGTGAATAGTGCCTTTGGTGAAAGGTGGGTTGACAGTACTTAATTGTCTAGACCTCCGTCCATCCCAATATTAAGAATAGCTTCAAGGTTTTTTTTTACTATATCGAATATTATGAATACTATTTTATTATGTATCAGATACAATTTTATTACTACCACTAAATTTACTGATTCTATATTATTTGTCCTGTAGTGGATTTCATACTCAACATACGTATGTATTGAAATAACTACTTAGTTTGCACTACGCGACTAACTTTACGCGCCGTTAGCTCATATAAGTATAGTAAGATTTAATTTAATTGGTATTATATTACTGTAAAATGTCTATTTTATGATTGTATAAGTTCTAACTATGATGGTGATCAATAAAAAATAAATAAATAAACAATGCAGTCACATCCTGTTAGTCATCTTTAACAATGACATTGAGATATCGGACGTGTCTGAAGTTGGACGAGAAAGCGATATCGGGCATAGTGAATGATATATTATCAAAACCTTTGTCTGGAGTGTAAACTCATTGATTTTCTTATATTTATTTTTCATGTCTCATATCATGTTTATGATCTTTCTTTCTTTTCCCAAGTTAGGCCCTTAATAAAAGTTTTAATAACAGTGGTAGAGCCACGCATCAGCTTCTGTTGTTGCATGATTGGGCCGGCTCGACCTTACAGAATACCGGCGCGAAGTAGAAGTCTAACAAACTTCTGCGTTTCGTCTGGTGAGTGCAGGTAACCGGTAGCCCACACACCTCCCCACCCCAATTCTGGGGGGAGGGGCCCTCTAAGCATCTGCTATGCCTCTGGTATTGCGGGTGTTCATGGGCGGCGGTAATCACTTACCATCACGTGAGCCACCTGCTCGTTTGCCTCCCTTTTCTATATAAAAAATAGCCTCGTGGTTTAGGGTGCCGACTGTGAAATATCATGTTGCATGTACAGACCGTGTGGTAACGGCGTATAATATTACAACTCTCATTCTTCACGTGGGTGTCGTAAGAGGCGACTAAGGGAAACAGAATTGGACATCCTTATGGCAACCGAAAGATGGCAGGGATAACCATTTCTAAAAGTACCAGATCAAAATAATCAGACCGGAGATGGGCAGCAGCGTCTGAGGTGCAAGTGGTCTGGTACAGCGATCGCAAATCCATTTGTCAAGCGTGGCGATTTTGGCGAATCCTCTCTACGGGAGAGGCCTATGTCGTGCAGTGGACTTTAATAGGTCGGTATGTATGTATGTATGTATGTACAGACCCGCCATTCAGCTATTGTCATGAATCATTCCAAACCCAAGCATTGCAGCATAGTTGGAGTGGTTAGCAGGAATACTAGTAATGTTATTTAGTATGGCTAGTGTTCTTTCAACAAAAAAAGTTTAAAATAAATAAATATATAAATATCTTCACGCAATTCCCAATATAGGGGTAGGCAGAGGTCTAGTCTAGACAATAAAGTCCCTTCGACCCACCTTCCACCGAAGATATTTTCGGGACAACGTGACAGGTGGTGAGCCCGGCACCGTCTTTTTGTCCAAGCCAACGATATAATTCGTACATAAGTTTTAGAAAACCCATTGGTACGGCCACTTAGGATCGAACTCGGGTCTTTGACTCGAAATTCCGACCACCCAATCATTCGGCTATCGTGAAAAAAAAGTTTATAATATAATAATAATATCTTCATGCAATTCCCAATACAGGGGTAGACAGAGGTCTAGTCTAGACAATTAAGTCCCTTCGACCCACCTTCCACCGAAGATATTTTCGGGACAACGTGACAGGTGGTGAGCCCGTCGCCGTCTTTATGTCCAAGCCAACGACATAATTCGTATATAGGTTTTAGAAAAATCTATTGGTACGAGCCTCCCACCTGGGGATCGAACTGGGGTCACTCGACTATCGTGAAAACCCTTACCCAACCACTCGGCTATCGTAAAAAGTTTAAAAGAACAATTTGAATAATATTTCATTGACTATTGTATTTCATATAAAACTAGAAGTACGTTTCAATTTGAACGTGCTTGATGTGAGAAGTTATCTTTGCGTTAGATAGCCTCGATTATAGAGGAAGGTTAAAGGTTAAAATAACATCACGCTCCGACTTAGAGGAGCAAAGTCGTAACTGTTAACCTTGAAATTTGACTAATCATCTTATTGTATGATCTAACAACTTGAAAAAACTGCATTACATACACAATATATGTCGCGGGCAATTGCTAGCTTTTGTAATTAAAACATGATACTATAAACATAATAATACTCTGTGTGATCGAATCCGTCCATATACATCCATAGCAGAACCAGGGCAACCGACATAGCCGTAAGGATCAGCATCCAGAAGTGCCAATGGGCCAGCCACATAAGTCGATTCTACGGAATTGACAACCGCTGAGGAAGAAAGGTTCTTAAGTGACAGTGTTGTTTAAACGCAGTATAGAGAGAAACGCAGTATTGGAGAATATTGCGGGGAGTCAATGGATGTAGATGGCACAAGATCGTACTATGTGGCAATCGTTGGGGGTAGCACATGTTCAGCGGTGGACTCTGGATAGGCTGGTTGGATGATGGCAATGACAGGAGCTGAAACGTCATAGAGTATTCAATAAAAAAATATCTTCACGCAATCCCTAATACAGGAGTAGACAAAGGTCTACTCTAGACATTTTTAAGTCCCTTCAACCCACCTTCCACCAAAGATATTTTCGGGACAATGTGACAGGTGGTGAGCCCGTCGCCGTCTTTATGTCCAAGCCAACGATATAATTCGTACATAAGTTTTAGAAAAACCCATTGGTACGGCCACTTAGGGATCGAACTCGGGTCTTTTGACTCGAAATTCCGACCACCCAATCATTCGGCTATCGTGAAGTATTCAAAAGAAAATTATACGGGATAAAATCACTATCATTTCTTATATATTTTAACACTAAATTATGTATATTATATGAATGTTAAATAATAAGTAAATAGAAATCTTCACGCCATACCTAATATATTTTTCATTATATTATTCGTGGTCAAAATTTTTACAAATCCAAAAAGTAATACACTGTAAGTTTACCATTCAGATGTCACGCAAACAAGCAATTATTTTTTTCAGAGGACAATTTTGCCATAATATGGCATAAGAGAATTTGAGAAGTAATCATTAGCACAAATATTTTGTTATAGTAAACAGAAAAACATTAATTCAAGCGTATAAAATAATTAACAGACAAATTTTAATATCAGATTTAATATCAGATTTTAAAGACAGACCTTCCACTGAAGATATTTTTGGTGATGAGCCCGTCGCCGTCGTAATATCCAAACCAACGACATGAATCGTACATAATTTTTTGAAAAAAAAAAAAACCATTGGTACGAGCCTGCCACCATGAGGCCGAACTCTTTTTTTAGAGAAGGGAGGCAAACGGGCAGGTAACTCACGTGATGGTAAGTGATTACCGCCGCCCATGAACATCTGCAATACCGACGGAATAGCAGATGCGTTGCCGGCCTTTGAGAAAGATATAGGCTCTTTTCTTGAAGGTCCCTAAGTCGTATCGGTCCGGAAAAACCGCTGACGGCAGCACATTCCATAAAGTGCAAGTGCGTGGCAGAAAATTCCGCGAAAAACGCACTGTGGTGGAACGCCAAGCATTAAGGTGGTGTTGATGGAATTTTTGACTATGCCGTAAGGTACGATGGTGAAATTCAGTGGCTGGGATTAATCCGAACAATTCCTAGGAGCCCTCCCCGTAGTAGATCTTGTAAATGATGCAAAGGGATGCAACATCTCTTCTTTGCTAGGGCAGCTAGCTGATCAGATAGAATATGGTCGTCGACGATTCGGGCCGCTCTTTGTTGGATACGGTCAAATGGAATGTGCTGAAACTGGGGTACCCCCGCCCAGAGGTGACAACTGTACTCCATGTGCGGCCGAACCTGCGCCTTATAAAGTTGATAGCGGTGGACTGGCATGAAGTATTGTCGTGCTCTACTGAGCACGCCAAGCTTTTTAGAGGCCAATTTGGCCTTCCCTTCCAAGTGACTTCGAAACTGAACGTTGCTCGATATGTCGACGGCAAGGATTCCGATAATGGCTGAGGCAATTAGGGGAATGCCCTCAAAATGAGGTGACAACACAAAGGGTTTCATTTTAGCGGTAAACGCGCAAACTTGTCTCTCTTTAGTGTTCAACTCGAGTAAATTTAGTCGGCAACAGTCCGAGATTTTGTCTAACAAAATCAGGCACAAGTTTGTTCCGGTACTAGTCTACGTGTGTCCGAGAAATACTGGCACTGCCGGTGTATAAGTGCTGTCGTCTGCATAACAATGAAGTTTACTAATTTGTAACAAATCATTGATATGCAGAAGAAACAGGGTTGGCGATAGCACACAGCCTTGTGGGACACCAGCGTTCACAGACTTGGAGTCCGAGCATGCACCGTCTACTACGACCTTGATGCTCCGGTCTGTAAAACTAGTGACCCAATAGAAAATTTCTCGGGAAGCCCAAATGACGGAAGCTGCGAGAGAAGCGCTGTGTGCTACCCCCAAGGCTTTCTCTATGTCCAAACTAACTGCCAGGGCTTCCCCCTTGCTCTCTACTGCCTGCGCTCATCGGTGAGTGAGGTACACAAGAAGATCACCAGCTGAGCGACCCCGAAGAAAGCCATACTGGCGGTCACTAATCAACTGGTGCTCCTCTAAGTACCTCAAGAGCTGATAGTTTATAACGGATTCCATTATTTTGGAAAACTAGGAGGTGATGGCGATCGGTCTGTAGTTGCACCAAAGCTGCTTTCATACCTACGGGACGACGCCTAGAGAGTAGGAGTACTGGAAAAGACGGTCTCTTGACTCGAATGCCAACCAGCCAACCACTCGGCTATCGTGACTTATCTATGCATGTTAAATATAAGATATGGATGTTGATTGTTTCTTTAAAGACTGTAGGAATTTTCCATATTTTGAAGTGGTCTAAGTTGATTACACACACTTGCCAATTTCTGCCATGGAACATTCCTATGTTTGAGTATTTCCCAATACTGTTGTGATTCTACGGATCTTTCCTCACATGGTTCTTGGTACCGTGGTACATTAGGGGCATGAAACTTAGTCCTCTGGTATGAAAATGATTCCTTCTCAGATTGAGGATGTATGTACGTATCTATGGGTTCCATGATGTGCAGAGGAGATTGTAATAAAATTTTCATTGCGGCAGGTGACCGCAACATGATAATCGGTCGCGACGCCTTCTTCGTGACCCCATCGGACTCGCTGGCCGTGCTGGCGGACAACTTGCACTGCATACCGTACTTTTCCGGTGTGTGTGGTTCGAAAACAGATGGAACCCTGAAATCGGGTCCACCGGGTAGACCAGGAAGACCAGGCGCACCGGGACCGAATGGCACACCGGGGGGCGCGGGCGGGCCGGGCGGCGCGGGAGGTCAGGGTGAGGGCGGCGGCCCGGGCGGCGACGGCGGCAACGGCGGCGATGGCGGCGTGGGCGGAGCGGGCGGGGCAGGGGCTCCAGGGGGCGCCGGCGGGCACGCGGGGCCCGGCAGCAGGGGCGGCGCTGGCGGCCACGGCGGGCACGGTGGCGCCGGCGATGTGGGCGGCGCCGGTGGGCACGGTGGGCCCGGCGGCGCGGGTGGTGCGGGGGTGGGCGGCAGCTCGGGCGGGCGCGGCGGCACGGGTGGCAACGGGGGCAAGGGCGGGCGGGGCAGCGCGGGCGGCGCGGGCGCGCCGGGCGCGGCGGGCGGACAGGGCACCGGTGTGCGCGGGTTCGCGCGCAGCATGCCCACGGCCGCGGCCGTGGACCGCGTGGCCGCCAAGCACCACATGCCGATGTACGAAGTGCCCACCGGTGAGTTGAGTTTCTTTATAGAAGCAGTTACACTTCGCATATTACACACAAACGCATATAAAAGACAGTAACCTAATGTTTTAGGGTGAGTATTTCGAAACATGACATCGCAGGTCCGTGGGCGCCATCTGATTTTTGTTATGCAGACACACTCAACATTTGCCACCACACTAGAATTGCAACTTATTCCTCAAACCACCATAACCACCTTATACCTATTCAATATTTTATTTTACTTTCCTCGTGTATAAAATAATCTCTGATGAACACAAAGTAACAATGAGTGCCTTGTAGGGAACAGTAAAATTACCCATAAGTTTAGTCCCCTCTCCCCCTCCCTCTCCCAAGAGAGGGCGACATTAATTATATAGTTGAACAAAAAGGAAACAACCTTACAAACGTGCTGCTGTTGCGTTTTCAAAAGGCTGGAAATACTTCGGTAACTTAATGGACGCCGAACTTCTCTCACTTTGCGGAGAGGAGAGCTTCGGCACGGGCTCGGACCACATCCGGGAGAAGGACGGCATCTGGGCCGCGCTGGCCTGGCTCTCCGTGCTGGCCAGCAACGGGAAGTCGGTCGAGGAGACCCTGAAGGCACACTGGGGAATGTACGGCAGGAACTATTTTACGAGGTATAGAATTTACACACGTCACATAACTTGTATAAGCCTTTTATTATTTATATATTATTTGTAAAAAAAAAGTAGCTCAAACCTCACTACATCCGGTTTCCCGGTTTAATGATCAGCGTGTCCTTTGACACACAGGCCTCTTACAGCTGCTTCCTCTCAATTCTGTCTCTAGCAATTCTAGACTAGGCAGCGCCTCCAATTTTTCTGACGTCATCAATCCATGTCGTTGTTTGTATTTTCGTATTCCATTCTCATTGTGTGGTTGCCGCTCTGTTAGAATTTTTGTTCATTTTCTCTCGCCATATGTCCTGTTCATCTCCATTTGAACTGTCTTACTACACCTTGCCTTTTGACTAACGCAGTCAGGGCACTGTTGAATTTGTTCCGGACAGCGATACGTCTGTCCATATGTATGTCACATCTTCCACCCCGGTTATAAGTGCTCCACAAGTATACAATTTCATTAACTTGTTCTAGACATCCTAGATTTCACACCCAAACGACTATCTCGGCTTTTGGGAACAGCTGTCGAGATACATAATGAATAGCCAGGACAACATCTCACATCCCGGATTTACCCGCCCTACCCGCACACAGTCTTTTCTGTCTCCGGTAACAGTTCCTCCAAATGCCTTCTCAAGAGCCAAAAACGCGGAAAATCTTCTGATTAGCGGCCAAAAGCTTTTCCGTGATCATGGCGAGAGAAAACACTCGATCCGTGCAAACTCTTCCAAGATCAAATCTGTTTCTGTAATCTGTAAGTATTTTAGGTCTCTTTGAAAATAAAAAAGCGGAAAAATTTAATTTGAATATGTTAAAACCCTTTATTGGGTACTTGTCTTGAATATAGTTAAACTGTGAATTGTAAAAAAAAAGAATGAATGGCAATGAGCCGGTCACATAGCCCACAGAACTGACAATCGTTGGAGAAGAAAGGTACGCGTGTGGCAACCACGTTCAGGCAACCACAGTGTAGGACGAACCCCCACGAGATGGAGTTACCACTTGTACATTTCAGGGAGTGGATGGATGCAGGTGATTTGGGACGTTTCTTTGTGGAAATCTTTGGGGGATTCCTGTGTTCAGCAATGGAATTTTGATAGGCTGTTAAGAAGAAGAAATTGAGAAACCAAAGTAGTTTTTATAATTGAATAAATGACTGAATAAAAATATAGTAGAACAGGGAAGCATTATCGGGCCTTATCTCAGTACGTGAAAATATAAAACCATATATTTTTTATATGTTCACGCTTTCTGATAAGGTTAAACAGTTGCTTTTTTCTTTAATAGAAAACCAACAAACATTTCGACTGCCCATGCTAAAAATGCTGTTAAATTTTAATAGTTACTAACATGCCGCCTTTATATACCTTTTTGCTCTTGCACTTATATTTATACGCTTTATATACCTTTTCCTTTATGCTCTTTTTCAAGTCTGAAGGCAGCTTTATTTTAAAATTTTCTCTGTCTATCTTTCTCTTTGTTGGTCTTTAAAACGGCTCTAACAATTTTTATGGGACTTTTATTTTAGAAAGATAATTATGGTTCCACATTAAGTGTTAAACGGCGAGCAAAGCCGCGGGGGCAGCTATATATATAGTATTCCTAATTAAAGTTTGAATTCCTCAACTCAGACTCTCAGCTCTTGATACATTACAAAGTACGCAATTTAAATCGTTTTCCTATATTCTCTTTTAAATTTTTTTGACAACATCACATACATTACTCTAATCCCAAAGTAAAAAACTTAAGCACTTGTATTATGGAATCCGAAACAACGAAGGTACTACAAACACCCAGACCCGAGAAAATGTAGAAAAATATTGTCTCTATAAATGTAGAAATATATTATTGACCTGACGGGGAATCAAACCCGGGACCTCAGAGCTGGCGACACCATGAGAACCGGTGTGTATGCCACTCATCCACGAAGGTTATTATATGATTTCATTCATGATTGTTTTAAGATATGATTACGAGGAGTGTGCCAGTGAACCATGCAACGAAATGATGCAAGTCTTGGAGAAGAAGATCACAGCTCCAGAGTTCGTCGGCACTAGCCACAGCAGCTGCGACAAAACCTATGTCGTTAAGCAGTCCGACAACTTCTCCTATGTGGACCCTATTGACAAAAGCGTCGCCAAGAATCAGGTAAGTGAAACTATCGGGAATGCTCACCGAGCTTCAATTCCCTTCAGCTAAGTAGCATTAGATGACGGAATAGGCAAAGAACTACAATAATATATAACTTCAGAACAGAGCCTGAACACTCTGCCACACACTGTCTATAACATATTAGGAATAATCTTGACTTCCTAGGGGTTCCAGCATTTGATTCTGACTTGAAGACTTTTCGACTTGAAAGACTTGGTCGTGTAGGTTTCCAACACAAAAATATAAGTGCTCCACAAGTATACAATTTCATTAACTTGTTCTAGACATCCTAGATTTCACACCCAAACGACTATCTCGGCTTTTGGGAACAGCTGTCGAGATACATAATGAATAGCCAGGACAACATCTCACATCCCGGATTTACCCGCCCTACCCGCACACAGTCTTTTCTGTCTCCGGTAACAGTTCCTCCAAATGCCTTCTCAAGAGCCAAAAACGCGGAAAATCTTCTGATTAGCGGCCAAAAGCTTTTCCGTGATCATGGCGAGAGAAAACACTCGATCCGTGCAAACTCTTCCAAGATCAAATCTGTTTCTGTAATCTGTAAGTATTTTAGGTCTCTTTGAAAATAAAAAAGCGGAAAAATTTAATTTGAATATGTTAAAACCCTTTATTGGGTACTGGTCTTGAATATAGTTAAACTGTGAATTGTAAAAAAAGTAGCTCAAACCTCACTACATCCGATTTCGGTTTAATGATCAGCGTGTCCTTTGACACACAGGCCTCTTACAGCTGCTTCCTCTCAATTCTGTCTCTAGCAATTCTAGACTAGGCAGCGCCTCCAATTTTTCTGACGTCATCAATCCATGTCGTTGTTTGTATTTCCGTATTCCATTCTCATTGTGTGGTTGCCGCTCTGTTAGAATTTTTGTTCATTTTTTCTCGCCATATGTCCTGTTCATCTCCATTTGAACTGTCTTACTACACCTTGCCTTTTGACTAACGCAGTCAGGGCACTGTTGAATTTGTTCCGGACAGCGATACGTCTGTCCATATGTATGTCACATCTTCCACCCCGGTTATAAGTGCTCCACAAGTATACAATTTCATTAACTTGTTCTAGACATCCTAGATTTCACACCCAAACGACTATCTCGGCTTTTGGGAACAGCTGTCGAGATACATAATGAATAGCCAGGAAAACATCTCACATCCCGGATTTACCCGCCCTACCCGCACACAGTCTTTTCTGTCTCCGGTAACAGTTCCTCCAAATGCCTTCTCAAGAGCCAAAAAACGCGGAAAATCTTCTGATTAGCGGCCAAAAAGCTTTTCCGTGATCATGGCGAGAGAAAACACTCGATCCGTGCAAACTCTTCCAAGATCAAATCTGTTTCTGTAATCTGTAAGTATTTTAGGTCTCTTTGAAAATAAAAAAGCGGAAAAATTTAATTTGAATATGTTAAAACCCTTTATTGGGTACTGGTCTTGAATATAGTTAAACTGTGAATTGTAAAAAAAGAATGAATGGCAATGAGCCGGTCACATAGCCCACAGAACTGACAATCGTTGGAGAAGAAAGGTACGCGTGTGGCAACCACGTTCAGGCAACCACAGTGTAGGACGAACCCCCACGAGATGGAGTTACCACTTGTACATTTCAGGGAGTGGATGGATGCAGGTGATTTGGGACGTTTCTTTGTGGAAATCTTTGGGGGATTCCTGTGTTCAGCAATGGAATTTTGATAGGCTGTTAAGAAGAAGAAATTGAGAAACCAAAGTAGTTTTTATAATTGAATAAATGACTGAATAAAAATATAGTAGAACAGGGAAGATTATCGGCCTTATCTCAATACGTGAAAATATAAACCATATATTTTTATATGTTCACGCTTTCTGATAAGGTTAAACAGTTGCTTTTTCTTTAATAAAACCAACAAACATTTCGACTGCCCATGCTAAAAATGCTGTTAAATTTTAATAGTTACTAACATGCCGCCTTTATATACCTTTTTGCTCTTGCACTTATATTTATACGCTTTATATACCTTTTTGCTCTTGCACTTATATTTATACGCTTTATATACCTTTTCCTTTATGCTCTTTTCAAGTCTGAAGGCAGCTTTATTTTAAAATTTTAACCGAATTTCTCAAATTTTTATTGGTTTGGGGTCACAAACATAGCCAGGAGTCCATCTACTAGAACAACTTCAATTGAAGAATGTTAAATAATATCATATATTGTCAGTACTGAGGACGACCTATCCTTGAAAATTTCAGGTATTAAGGTAATAATAAATGATAATTAGGTACTGCAACTATTGCGTAAGCCCGTTGGTATACCGACTCTATACTTACATAACTTATTAAGTCGTAATTAAAAAAAATCTCAGGAGTCGTCTGGGTAAGTATTATTATCGATTTCGATTGAGAACTTGGACCACATTGATTCAGTTATGTTAAAGCATTTAAAACGTTCTTGCTTTGAATTCAACAATTCAAGCTGCGAAAATTGAAGAAGCATCAGCTTGTAAAATTTTCGTCGATCTTCCTATATAATTCACGATAGCCGAGTGGTTGGGTGGTCGGAATTTCGAGTCGAGAGACCCGAGTTCGATTCCCAGGTGGCAGTACCAATGAGTTTTTCATAAACTTATGTACGAATTTCATCGTTGCCTTGGACATAAAGGCGGCGACGGGCTCACCACCTGTCACATTGTCCCGAAAATATCTTCGGTGGAAGGTGGGTCGAAGGTAAGTCCCTTCGACCCACCTTCCACCGAAGATATTTTCGGGACTATTATATTAGATATTGTCTAGACTAAACTTCTGTCTACCCCTGTATTGGGAATTCCGTGAAGATATTTATTTACTTATTTTTATAGAGAAATAGAACTTTTTAGAAACCATGTTAATAAAGATATTTTAAACTTTTAACCTTTCTCAATTTTTTATTGTTTTGGGTTCACAAACCTAGCTAGGAGTTCATCTAGTAGTAAGACTATTGAAACCCTTGATTTCTTAGAACAACTTCAATTGAAGAAGTTTAAATAAAATGATATACTGTCAGTACTGAGGACGACCTATTCTTGAAAATTTCAGGTATTAAGGTAATAATAAATGATAATTAGGTACTGCAACTATTGCGTAAGCCCGTTGGTATACCGACTCTCTATACTTACATAACTTATTAAGTCGTAATTAAAAAAAAATCTCAGGAGTCGTCTGGGTAAGTATTATTATCGATTTCGATTGAGAACTTGGACCACATTAACTCAGTTATGTTTAAGCATTTAAAACGTTCTTCCTTTGAATTTAACAATTCAAGCTGCGAAGATTGAAGAAGTATCAGCTTGTAAAATTTTCGTCTTGTAAATCTATCTATATAATAATCTTTCTATAGCTTCCGATACCTAAATACTTGACAATCGCATCCGATTGAGGTGTGATGTAGTATATAATATATATAACAATGTAATCTGCGGTAGATGGAAATTTCTGTAATATCCAATGTACATTTATTTTCATTCTTTACTTTTTTCATGTTTCTACATATTTCAGGATGCTATTGCAGACGTTCGCTTTATTAATAAAAGGTTTGCCTCAAGGCACCATTATACGCCCACTGTTTTTTAATCCGTATAATTTTGTCGATATTACACAAGCTTTTTGTTGATATTCTGTTAGGATTTTAGGCCTCCATAGCTGAGTATTTTTACCCTACCTACCTATATATTGGTAAACTCCTTCTTCTCTCTGTTATCTGCTATTATCGTATTGTGACATATTTGTACAGGGGCTGCGCATAATTTTCGCGGACGGGTCTCGTATCGTATTGCGATTGAGCGGCACGGGTAGTTCCGGGGCTACAGTCAGGTGAGGAACATTGTATATATGTTAAGTTTAGGTACAAAGTGGAGCAGTAGAATGAATATGACGGGAGTATTTCAATCCGCAGGCTGTACATTGACTCGTACGAGGCGGCGGACGTGTGCGGAGACGCGCAAGTGATGCTGAAGCCTCTCGTCGACGTCGCTCTGGACATCTCGCAGTTGCAGCGCTACACGGGCAGGGACGCGCCCACCGTTATCACGTAGATCTACAATTTTCGCGTGTCACCGTAAGAAAGCCTTCCAGTTTACATATAAACGTGCTTTAGAGTCACGAAGTGTTTCCTATACGTACTATTTTATGGTTTCTCATTTTAAATAAATTTTATTATTTCTTTTTTTTGTAATTATTTAACGGCATTTTGGTCCAATAAAAGTTGGAAGGCCTTTTTTACACTTTTGTTGCCTCGTTGTTTTATATCATGTTTTATATTATCAGTATATATTAACTGATATTTGCTACTAATTTTGTTATATATAAGGCTAAATGTTTTATTGATAAATTAATCCATGGTTTACCCGTTATGTTTACGTCTGTATTCTCTTTTTTTTTAATTAAGAAGGGTACTTTCGAATTTTGAAAGTTTTATAAAAAATACTTCTTGAAACTGATGCCAAAGACAGAAATTTTATGAAGGGTACATCTATTTATGACATAAAGGTATTTCATCTGCGAGTTACCATAAAAAGAATGTAACAAGTATTAATATTATTTTTGACTTATAAACATAGTTGAAAATTTGAATATTTGTGAGTCGAATATTTTTACTACCAATAATATTTTTCGAATGGTTTTTAATCTAATAGTGGTAGTTAAATGTCGAAACCATCTTCAATTGTAATAAACTGATTACAAAATAGATTTTTAATAGAGAAAATTAAAGAACTCAAGCGCCCTGCCGACCTTATCAAATTTCTCATTTGAAAATGGAAGATTTTATTCCGCCATCATAATGATTTAAAAAAATATATAGTATTTTCAATCGAGTTGTTGTACGCTTCTTACGAAAACAAATATCCAAATTTGTCGAGGCATTTAAAAGTTATGGTGCAATAAAGAAACTCACATACATAATAAACCCTTAAAACAACACTCATGGGTGTAAAATAGCTTGATAAATAAAATGGTATCCGATGCGGATTGTAACACTTCTAAACAAATTGTTCTTAAAAATTGTATATTAAATATCAAGGTTGGGCGACAAAGTGTCTCCAAATTTTGTATCATTTTGTATTATATTGAATGATTATGAAATGTTATTAGTAATGTTAGTAATGTAATAAGGAAAAAGTTTTGAATTGGCTGTGTAGTTACTACCACAGCGTTTGCTACTGGTGATGCCATCTCTCCTGCATTTCTGGAATTCTGCCGACCTCCGTAGACGAGGGACGTACACGTCTTTCTTGAAATGATTATTGTGAAAATTCTTTGTTACAAATTTATAAGTTTCTTATACTAAGCTAATAAATATTTTGTATCTTTCAATGTATATTATTGAAAATAATTCTATCAAATTTTATTAAATCATTTGATCGTTTATCAAATAAGTTTGTTTATTATATTTTAAATTTTAATTTAAGAATGTTATACGTTTTCTTTTATATTTTTATTTCCCTTATATTATTTTTTATAGCATTAAATGAAAATAATAATTACGCATCGTTTTATTTCATATATCCTCCTCGAAAAACATCCTCGAAAAACTATCATAGCCCGTTAAAACTGGCCCTTTATATCTTTTAAATTTATACTAAATTTGTACTAAAATGGATAAATATTAATGGATTAAGAAATGTTGGCAGCTCCTAGGCAGTGAAGGAATCTATCTGCTTGTTGAGAGCAACTTTCTCCCTCCAAGGAGATACCCACTAACCCGCTTTCACAGCACAGTACTTACTTACTTATCTTCACGCACAATCCCTGATGGGGTAGCCAGAGAGAACAGATCGTAAAGTGTCACGATCCTTAAATACCTCATAGCACAGTACTTACTTACTTATCTTCACGCACAATCCCTGATGGGGTAGCCAGAGAGAACAGATCGTAAAGTGTCACGATCCTTAAATACCTCACAGCACAGTACTTACTTACTTATCTTCACGCACAATCCCTGATGGGGTAGCCAGAGAGAACAGATCGTAAAGTGTCACGATCCTTAAATACCTCACAGCACAGTACTTACTTACTTATCTTCACGCACAATCCCTGATGGGGTAGCCAGAGAGAACAGATCGTAAAGTGTCACGATCCTTAAATACCTCACAGCACAGTACTTACTTACTTATCTTCACGCACAATCCCTGATGGGGTAGCCAGAGAGAACAGATCGTAAAGTGTCACGATCCTTAAATACCTCACAGCACAGTACTTACTTACTTATCTTCACGCACAATCCCTGATGGGGTAGCCAGAGAGAACAGATCGTAAAGTGTCACGATCCTTAAATACCTCACAGCACAGTACTTACTTACTTATCTTCACGCACAATCCCTGATGGGGTAGCCAGAGAGAACAGATCGTAAAGTGTCACGATCCTTAAATACCTCACAGCACAGTACTTACTTACTTATCTTCACGCACAATCCCTGATGGGGTAGCCAGAGAGAACAGATCGTAAAGTGTCACGATCCTTAAATACCTCACAGCACAGTACTTACTTACTTATCTTCACGCACAATCCCTGATGGGGTAGCCAGAGAGAACAGATCGTAAAGTGTCACGATCCTTAAATACCTCACAGCACAGTACTTACTTACTTATCTTCACGCACAATCCCTGATGGGGTAGCCAGAGAGAACAGATCGTAAAGTGTCACGATCCTTAAATACCTCACAGCACAGTACTTACTTACTTATCTTCACGCACAATCCCTGATGGGGTAGCCAGAGAGAACAGATCGTAAAGTGTCACGATCCTTAAATACCTCACAGCACAGTACTTACTTACTTATCTTCACGCACAATCCCTGATGGGGTAGCCAGAGAGAACAGATCGTAAAGTGTCACGATCCTTAAATACCTCACAGCACAGTACTTACTTACTTATCTTCACGCACAATCCCTGATGGGGTAGCCAGAGAGAACAGATCGTAAAGTGTCACGATCCTTAAATACCTCACAGCACAGTACTTACTTACTTATCTTCACGCACAATCCCTGATGGGGTAGCCAGAGAGAACAGATCGTAAAGTGTCACGATCCTTAAATACCTCACAGCACAGTACTTACTTACTTATCTTCACGCACAATCCCTGATGGGGTAGCCAGAGAGAACAGATCGTAAAGTGTCACGATCCTTAAATACCTCACAGCACAGTACTTACTTACTTATCTTCACGCACAATCCCTGATGGGGTAGCCAGAGAGAACAGATCGTAAAGTGTCACGATCCTTAAATACCTCACAGCACAGTACTTACTTACTTATCTTCACGCACAATCCCTGATGGGGTAGCCAGAGAGAACAGATCGTAAAGTGTCACGATCCTTAAATACCTCACAGCACAGTACTTACTTACTTATCTTCACGCACAATCCCTGATGGGGTAGCCAGAGAGAACAGATCGTAAAGTGTCACGATCCTTAAATACCTCACAGCACAGTACTTACTTACTTATCTTCACGCACAATCCCTGATGGGGTAGCCAGAGAGAACAGATCGTAAAGTGTCACGATCCTTAAATACCTCACAGCACAGTACTTACTTACTTATCTTCACGCACAATCCCTGATGGGGTAGCCAGAGAGAACAGATCGTAAAGTGTCACGATCCTTAAATACCTCACAGCACAGTACTTACTTACTTATCTTCACGCACAATCCCTGATGGGGTAGCCAGAGAGAACAGATCGTAAAGTGTCACGATCCTTAAATACCTCACAGCACAGTGAATATCGCAAATCCGGACTCCATACATACACATATGTAACGGCTTGCAAAAGTCTACTGCAGAGCATACAGGATGTCCCTAAAACCAACGCCAAAACTGACAGAACTGAGAGTGCTAGTAGGAAAGCTCATAAGCGATAAGATTAAGCAAATTTGAACTTAGTGAAAATGTCAGTTTCCGAGATATTGACACTATAATTCCAGATTTTTGAAACCTTGAACCGGGAGGAATTTTCGGGGATTTCGATTGCAAACTCAAATATTTTGGAAATTTGTTTTTTGCAGTGCGTTGCCAATTAAATGGGTTAAAGGTTTTTTTGTAATATGATGCAGCAGTTAGGAGAAAAAATAAGTGCGATTTTGGATTCTTGAAAAATTTTACAGAACACATGATGCCTGCCCCGAGCGGGATTTCAATCCGCAGCCAACGCGGTACCAACTAGTCTATCAGGTCGTCCGTATAGGATATCTCGAAATTTTCTTAATAACATTAAAAAAAAAGTCACAACCGAGTTCGATTCCCAGGTGGCAGGCTCGTACCAATTTTAAACCTTTACGGGGACAGACAGAGGTCTAGTCTAGACAATTATGTCCCTTCGACCCACCTTCCGCCGAAGATATTTTCGGGACAACGCGGCAGGAGGTGAGCCTGTCGCCGTCTTTTATGTCCAAGCCATATTCGTACATAGGTTGTTTTTGTACAACCCATTGGTACGAGCCTGCCACCTGGGGATCGAACTTGGGTCTCTCGACTCGAAATTCCGTCTACCCAACCACTGGGCTATCGTAACTTTTTTGGTGATAGACATTTAGTGAAAATCCACTGTTAATAATAATAATCTTTATTTATTTATCTTCCAATACAAACATGGTAAAAAAATATAGGTATAACATACAGCATAAGCATTCATTGCGTAGTGGGAGAACAGGAATCCAAACCAGGAAAAGCTCCGTGCTTTGGATGACCTGGTCTCCACCTCTCGAATTTTGAACAAGTTTAGGAGGGAGATTATATAAATCATACGATGGGAAATCTATGCATCCAGAAATACATACATGCATACGTTTATTTTTTTTGATAACCGAGGAGGAAATGTTTTATGCACGAACGTTCCCTGGCCGGGAGGCCACCGAAACGAACAGTGTCGGGCTCCAATCTCAGAAGGAGAAGCATACCGACTAAAACCATCCACGGGATGCTGTTGGCCCGGAGGCCTTTACAGCGTCATCTAAAGAGACTTGCGAGGAGGGGCTCGCAAGTTAGATGTTTGGTGACGATGGTGGCTGCTGCTGCAAAGCGCTGCGGCGCCTAGAACGAAAAAGGAGACTTCCGACATGGGGGAGGGGCCATGCGATCCGAGGGCCCCAGTTGCGTTGGAGGAAAATCTCCTCTCGGATCGCCTTATGATATAACATGCATTCGTATATTTCAAAAGTACATAAGCCTGAATTCTCACATTGCACAAATATTAAGTGTGTGTGTGTGTGTTTGTGTGTGTTTGTGTGTGTGTGTGTGTGTGTGTGTGTGTGTGTGTGTGTGTGTATGTGTGTGTGCGTGTCACTCAGATGTCAAAAAAATATCGTATACATTATATATCCAAATATTATAAATTTTTATGTCAACAATTCAGTAATAGAGTACTAACATTCTTAAAGAGCCTGTCCATTAAGGGAGGATTTGCTATAACCTACTCTTGACTAGTAGATTTGCAACTGCTGATTTTCGATCTGGTATTTTATGAGATGTTTATCCCGCTATGTGTCTATAGCCAAGAGCATTTCCAAGGCTTTTCCCTTAGTCGCCTCTTAGGACTCATACGGGAAGAAAGGGATGGCATGAAAAGAAAAAAAAAGGAAAGCTATTTATTTAACATAACATTATAACTTTATATTGTGTGATGTTAAATTAGGTCCCCATTTCAGCAAATTGCTGTCGTACTGAAGTGCTGCAACAATGATTTTCAAATGCAGCGTGTAGACGACTATGTTCAATGCCCTAATGACACGGTATATTTATCTTTATGCAATTCCCAATACCGGGGTAGACAGAGGTATAGTCTAGACAATTAAGTCCCTGTGACCCATCTTCCACCGAAGATATTTTCGGGACAACGTGACAGGTGGTGAACCCGACGCCGTCAAGAGTCGGTACGTATTTAAAATAAATAATTTAATTAACGACACGGTAAGTAATTAAGTAATTTATTTTAAATGCGTACCGACTCTTGCCTGAAATATTGCACGATAACACCGCATTGCACTTGGATTTATAAATGTTAATTTTTAAGTATTTATTATGTAGGTATATTCTTACAGTATCTTATTTATTACATTTTTCTTTAAGTTTATTTTATTTATATTTATTTTTATTTATAGACCAACCAGAATAAATAGTAATATAATAGTCACGATAGCCGAGTAGTTGAAAGATCGGGATTCGAGTCAAGAGACCCGAGTTCGATCCTCAGGTGACAGGCTCGTATCAATGTTTTTTTTTTTTTTCAAAAACTTAAGTTCGAATTATATCGTTGTCTTGGACATAAAGAGATGATAAATAAAATAATTTTTAATAAAAAAGATGTGACATAGCAATCTGTTCCTTCTGGCTATTCCGTCGGAGGCAATTCGTGAAGACAGGATTAATGGTATCTGATAATAAAACAATAGCTTATATAGGCAATGATTACTCGTAAAATACCAAAACAGTGGCGGTAGTAGTTTTAAATATAACAAACGTTCAAACAACACTGCCCGCTGCCTGCTCAATGTCAAGGTTAAACGTTTCGTATCAAAATCAATGTCAACAATCAAGGGCGTCTGTGCAAATGTAGAGCTTATTTTGGTTGGTGTTAGTCACAGATACCATATCTAAAATGTCTGTGGTGTTAGTGCAGGAAGGAATAATATACGTATGCATTTTACATTTATCTTTATTGTTATATATAGATATGTACCACAATCAACAAGTTTGATACATCGTAATGCGGTAAAACAATGTCGAATGTGGACATCATAGTGTTAACTCGTCTTTCTGTCATTAATATTGTTACATTTAAAAAATGTTGAACGTAGTTAAAATCGACACACATTCTTATAAAGATCAAAAACCAGGAGTTGATGGTCTCAGGAAAAAAGTAAAGGATTTTCTTCAAGAAAACTACACGGAGAACTTTATCCAATGCATTTTGAATGCAAATAAGGATTCACTAGCCGGCAGCACCTTGGTTGTTGGCGGTGACGGCAGATATCTGGTCAAGGAGGTGGTCGACAAAATCATAAAGATATGTGCTGCTAATGGAGTAAGTAATAACATTTTTCAACTTCTTAAAGGTCTAGTTATGAACTTTTTTATATATTTCATTGATAATAATGTAACTATGATAATAGCGGTGTTTATATTACTGGTCTTAAATTAATTGGACGTAAGTGACCTAAGTTCGCTCCCTAGTGCACATACTACCACTGAATTACTTTAACTGAATTTACGACGAGGTTGTTGATGAAAAAAATATGATGGGTGAACATGAAGCTTGGAGTAGAGTATGACATGTTTGTAAAATAATCCTCCGGCGATATCTTATTTCCGGCGTATAGTATAATATAATATAAACTTACCAAGAAGTATCTGTATCCCGCTCTTGTGTAGTTTTGGAGTACCTCATACGAATATCTTGAAATAATATTCAAAAGTATAAAAATTCAGAAATTATAGAACTACTTGTATCTGGATGCTTCTTTGCCCGTCAAAAGTCACGATAGCCCGACTTCATTCCCCAGGTGGAAGTACCAATGATTTTTTCAACAACTTATGTATGAATTACATCGTTGGCTTGGACATAAAAACTTTTGGTATTCTATTACTCCATTATTTTTAAGTCACGATAGCCGAGTGGAAGGGTGGTCGGAATTTCGAATCGAGAGACCCGAGTTCGATCCCCAGGTGGCAGTACCCATTGGTTTTTCAAAAACCTAAGTACGATTCATATCGTTGGCTAGGACATTAAGACGGCGACGGGCTCACCACCTGTCACGTTGTCTCGAAAATATCTTCGGTGGAAGGTGGGTCGAAGGGACTTAATTGTCTAGACTAGACCTCTATCTACGCCTGTATTGGAAATTGCGTGAAGATATTTATATTTATTTATTTATTTCACTCAAAGACACTCCTTTTGTTCCTTTTTTCGAAATAGTTGTTTGTCCCTTTTTCTGTAAGTCACAAAACCGTAATGTCTGTCTAATGTAAATGCCGTCTTAAACTTGTCTTAACTAGGTGGAAGTAAGCGTTACGTACGGAGGGATAGAACCAATCCGGAGGATTACAATTTTGTTGCAGTATCCTGCTAACCTTTGTTGTAAAGACTTGCGCTTTGTTTGGCCAAACGTATGTTATTGTATTAAATACATAAACATCAGGCATCTCACGTAGTCAGCGAACACCTATCAATTTGCTGGGCACGTAACGTACTTCTCTCATGACGTCTCCTTTCATCAGTTATAATCATCTCTCCTTTGTTTAGAAAATCCTTAATTTCGTCAAGGAATGTTCATTTTGGTCATCCCTGAGCTAGCCTTGAAGTCCAAAGTTCGATTCCCGGTCGAGTCTATGTAGAAAACCTCTTATTCTACATTTTCTCGGGTCTGTGTGTTTATGGTATATTCTTTGCTGTACTTTAGGATCAAAACATTTTATGTGTTGTCGTCATCATCTATTTATGTATTAATTTATTATTAATTAAAAGGTATTAGCTCTGTAGCCCCGGGTTCGATTCTTGTACAGGAAAATGTAGAAAACCACTTTTTCTACATTTTCTCGGGTCTGGGTGTATGTGGTAAATTTGCTGTCTCCGATTCCATTACGCAAGTGGTTAAGCTATTTACTTAGGGATTACAGAGCAATGTATGTGATATTCTCCCAGTCAATGATTTTATTCATTAATAAAATATATCGACCATATAATAAAAATTATTATGTACTAATTAGGTGGGCAAATTGCTTGTGGGCCAAGATGGGCTTCTGTCTACCCCGGCTGTTTCGTGCGTAATAAGAAGATATTATGCCCTTGGTGAGTAAAGTGCGGACTCAGGTTTTTTAAAAATACTCGTACAATCAAAGTCTATGCCTACTTGTGTTTGATGTTTTTCCGATTTCTGGGATAGACAAAGGCCTGGACAATTAAATCCTTTGACCCACCTTTCACCGAAGTTTTATCGTGATAGGTGGTAAGCCTATTGCGATTTTAGTGTAATTGCCAACGGTACAATATAGTTAAATAGATAATTTTTTTGATAAGATAAATATTCATGTATACAATTAAACATCGGGTCGACAAAAGAATAAAGAGAATAACCGAATAAAACATTTAATTATAAAAAATAAATTGTTAACTTCTGTCAATGTTTTTATGTATTTTTTTACCACAACATCCGGTGTATTGGACTTGATAATACATAAAAATAACATGACAGACAGATAGGTACAATAATCAGAATTATTCAGCGGTTACATGACTAAAGAGCGATCGCCTGTAATTGCGGTCGACAATTCTTTTGTGCGTACTTATTTATGACAAACTTCCAATGACTAATGGCCACTTTGTTATAGGACCTTTATTATTATTATATTAAAGATTGTATATTGAAGGCATAATCAACATATAATGGTAACACTTGCTTGCTTTGCTCAATTCTCTGCCACGCACTTGTACGTTATAGAATGTGCTGCCGTAAGCGGTTTTTCCGGACCGATACGACTTGGGGGACCTTCAAGAAAAGAGCCTTTACCTTTCTCAAAGGCCGGCAACGCATCTGCTATGCCTCTGGTATTGCGGGTGTTCATGAGCGGCGGTAAGCTTACCTTCACGTGAGCCACCTGCTCGTTTGCCTCCCTTTTCTATTAAAAAATAATCGATAAGTTACGACGTACGTAACAAAACTGAAAATTGTTTCCGTTGCATATTTCATCAATCTGATAAGAATTTATCTAGCAGCTTACACAGCTTACAAGTGTCCAAAAAATTTGGTGATTTAGCCTTAAAAGTTTAACAGACAGACAGACAGTTCTATTTTTTCTTTACTTACTTAACGGCTTTGTAATAGCAGGCTATAGATCCCTCCCGTACGAAGCATATGGAACAGTTGCCACTCTTGGGAAGGAGATTGACGATAACAGTACCAGACGCCTCGCACCTTAAGCGCTGCTGTACGTCACTGGACAGATTTTTTTTATACAAGTAATCATACGCATTTGCCATATAGTTACGGATATACTACACCATTTCTTCCCGTGGGTGTCGTAAGAGGCGACCAAGGAGAAAGCCTTAAAAATGCAATTTGGCTACCGACAGAAGGCGGCAGCGAAAAATATTAGACCAAAATTCGGCAAACCGGTAACGGCCAGCAACGTTTAAGGTGCGAGGTGTCTAGTACTGCGATCGCCAATCCCAAGCGTGGCGATTATGAAATTCCTCCGATATGGGAGACGTCTATGCCCTACAAGTGGACTTGCAGAGGCCGTTATGCTGATTATGTTGACTCATGCACATTTTGCTCTAATAAAAGAGTTATAAAATTATTGTCTTATAAATATCGCCTTGCGCCGAAAAGTTAAAATATAGTCCCACTCAAAGAAAAAAAGATGTTATAGAGATTTGCTTAGGCGAATCTATCATTCCTTACGTTTATAATAATATATCCAGGCGGTATCGTGCTGAGCGCGTCGCACAACCCGGGCGGCATCGACGACGACTTCGGCATCAAGTTCAACTGCAGCAACGGCGGCCCGGCGCCGGACGCCGTCACCAACCGCATCCACGAGCTCGCATCCGGCATCCGGCAGTACAGCATCGTGCCGGACCTCGTCTGTCCACTGGATAGGGTTGGAGTACGCACGTTTAGGGTGAGTACTTGGTATCAAAATTACCGCTTCTCACCTATTTAAGTCGTACTTATGTAATAGAATTCAAATGATTGTACAGCTCCTCAGAATCGAAGGTAACTATGGGCGTACCGCAAGGATCGATTCTCGGTCCATTTCTTTTTCACTTTTACGTTAATGATTTACCTTACTTACTAGGAAATGAACACCATATAATATTGTTTGCTGATGTTTAATTTTAAAATGTTGTTACATTTCCTGAGGTAAATAAAGCTACGTTAAAAATAGTTCACTGGTTTAATGCTAATAATTTTCTTTAAAATAACAATAAAACTTAATGCATAAATTTATCAACGACTAATATTAAACATTTCGGTGATATAAATGTACTAATAAATGAGGAAGAGTTGAGCTCTACACTAAAATCCCAGTAAATTGCAATGCCTGCCTATAAACAGGTTTAAGTAATTTATTAAAGAAAAAATTAAAAAATAAACGTATTCACGTTAATGATAGTAACCCTTGAAACGAGGTGATCGCCACTTCCACAAGGTGACCTGCAAAAGATCTATGGACACCGGTGGCTTAGGGCCATTCTCTGTTCCAAGCTTTAGGGACGCCATGACTTAAGCAATGGACTCTTGACCTATTTGTTTACATGCATGGGTCAAGAGTCTACTGCTCGACTAGGCGCCCCTAAAGCTGGCATTTGGCATTCCAAATCTGCCTCTGTACTTGTAACCCCCTACGAGCAGAGAGCTTCTTCATGTCTGAATGTTAATGAAATTGAATTTGTGATACAGCAGTGACCATCAAAATCAAAATCAAATTTTAAAATGCCAATGGTTGCCAACAGATAGCCAGATAACTATCTCTAAGAATAATAAAGTAGGTCAGTGAAGGTGCGCAGTACCACGATCGTCAAGCCATGTGGCAATTAAATCTCTTTTTTTTTTTTGGGAGAGAGGGCCTAGTAGTAGACTTCTACAAGCCGTTAGGTTAGTAAGTAACGTATTTCAATACTTATGATAAAGTAAAAGAATAAAAACGTCGGGTAACAATCAGCAAGTTATAATAGCAACTTTTGTCTTAGGTGGAAGATCGACAGTTCGTTGTGGAAGTAATAGATTCGGCACGGGACTACGTGGACTACATGAAAGAGATCTTCGACTTCACAAAGATCAAGGCACTCATTCAAGGCTCCGAAAAGAGAAAGCCTTTCAAAATACTTATTGACTCTATGCACGGAGGTAAGCAGTTTTTTCACTGAATGAAATTTCTAAGTGAATATCTAGTTAACATTTTTTAAGATTTTATCACTCTGTTTCCTCCCGTAAGTGTCGCAAGAGGCAATCAACAATGGTTCAGCTGATGCAATAATTGAAAATGGCAATGGATGCCGACGTGTGATATCCATTACGAATTTTCAATCCATATTTTTTTTTAATCAAATTGTATGGTCTTGTATGGTAAGGTAGGTGTAAAGGCACGGTAGGGTGTGAAACTGAAATTGACTGCGTATAAAATTGTCTAATATGTTCATTTAAGCCTCTTAAACCTCTACAAAGCCTACCGTCCGAACAATTTTGACATAGCTCCATGGTCAAAATCAACATACCAAACTTCCGGTGTCGTGTATGGATTAGGACAAAGAGGAAAAGAGAGAGTTAGCTCGCCTTTTACCCTAATCCGTTATTAATTTTTTTTATAAAAGGCACCAATGGGTTTTTTAAAAAACTTATGTACGAATTAAATCGTTGGCTTGGACATAAAGACAGCGACGGGCACACCACCTGTCACGTTATTCCGAAAATATCTTCGGTGGAAGGTAGGTCAAAGGTTAATTGTCTAGACTAGACCTCTGTCTACCCGTGAAGATATTTATTTATAGTTATATATCTGTATAATTTTTTTTACAATCCTTTAAAAACTATACTGTCTGTACAGCAACTGGTCCGTACGTGGAGCGCATCTTCGTTTCGGAGCTGGGCGCGAGGCAGAGCAGCGTGCGGAGGGTGAATCCCCTGCCGGACTTCGGCGGCGCGCACCCCGACCCCAACCTCACTTACGCCGCGGATCTCGTCGCCGCTGTCAAGGACGGCGACTTTGACTTTGGCGCCGCTTTCGACGGTGACGGTGAGGAAAAGAATTCTAAATCTAAAATTTCCGATACGAATAAATTGGTTTATGTCAAAATTTAAATTCAAATACTTTTTAATACATTGACTGCTGGAAAAGTGTTACTAGTGTGTAGGGTAATTAATCCAGAGATAACTAAGAAGTTTCCATTAACTTTGAACAAAAAGTAATGTCAATTGAGCATTAAAATGAAATAAAATATTATTTTAAATTGGTATTATTATTATGAGCGATTATGATGTGCAATGAAAAGAAATGTAAAGGGATCTAGGCGTGTTTAAATCTTGTATAATTGTTGAAAATGTTATTTCTATATTTATTTATTCTTCATTAACACCTAATAAAAAATAACCAAGGACGGACTTATTGCTTAATAGCATTCTCTGTCAGCCAATCCTGACCGAAATAGAGAATAAATTTTAGACAGACAAAATCGTGTGATATTAATAATATATTGTAATTTATAAGTCTTTCTATTTCTGTATTGGGAATAGCGTGAAGATTTATTTATGTATATGTGGTTACGGCGTTAGAATATATTACCATGCGTATCATATGAGGAGAGTAAAGGAAAAGCCTTCAAAACGCCATTGTCTCCCAACAGACGACGCAATAACCATCTCAAAATCTACAACTACAATCCGCTGAGATCGCCAACCCGATTGTCAAGCGTGACGATTACGGCAAATCCTATAAGGGAAAATAACTTTGTTCCACAGTGGATTTTTACGAGTCGATGATGACGAAGAATGTTTTCTTTTTCATAAAATCAAAAACAAGAAGAAATAATGTTCTTTTTTGTGCTTATTTTACCTAACAATAATGATAAATGTGTATTCTGCAATTCTACGTAGGTATATTTTAAAATTTTTGCTTTGTGGTGTTAAAAATTAAGCTCAAAATAGTCATACAATATGAAATGATGCTATGTCATCCTTCTATTTCAATAGCCCTTTCATATCAATCATTACACACGGAAATTTCTTACGAAAGCGATAATCTAGATTCAAAGGTACCTTTGAATCCAGACAAATAAATAAATAAATATCTTCACGCAATTCGGTAGACAGAGGTCTATTCTAGACAATTAAGTCCCTTTGACCCACCTTCCAACGAAGGTATTTTCGGAACAACGTGACAGGTGGTGCGCCATCGCCGTCTTTATGTCCAAGCTATCGTACATAAGTTTTTGAATACCCATTGGTACGAGCCTGCCACCTGGGGATCGAACTTGGGTCTCTTGACTTGAAATTCCGACCACCCAACCACTCGACTATCGTTATTTTTTGGATCTACAAGTAGACTAAGCTTACTTATTCCTCATAACTACCTTATAAAGTAGTAAATTGAGACGAACGAAAGCATTAAATTGTAAGAAGTGTGGTTAATATTCGAACAAAGAATTTTCATAAAACGAAGACGTATTCCTTTTTTCTTTGTTCAATTAATTAACTTTTGTTTAATTAATTTCACGTTTAGCAATTCGGTTAACAAAAAGCAAGATATATATACACACCTGCCGTCACTAATTTAGTTTTGTATTTAGTACGCATGTTTTTTTTTGTGCATGATGTATGTTTTTCTTTTTATTTTGACTTCATATGTTAATTTTTGCTTTGTAGACTGTGCTTGTTGATGGGTAATAAAGTGTTTCTATTCTATTCTTTTCTATTCTAGACATCAAATCTCGAACGCAAGAATTTTTCCGCTATGTCTCATTTCGCTTTTCATAATAGGCGCCCAGATCCGAATTTAGAAAAGTACACTGAGGACTTCACGGAGGTACCAGGTTCGATTTCCAGAAGGGGCGATGGAGGATTAGTCCTACGTAGTCTATATCGGTTTAGTGAATCATTCGATAAATACATTACGTCACAAGTAAATTGCATTTTTACTGTCGTCAGTTTGATATCAAATCTTTATCCGTGTTTCTTTGTTATCTTTATATATCTTATATTTATATATTTGTTTATAAACTATTCTTATTGTTGGTGGAAAGTGATGTTTTGAAAAAAATCATACATTATCGTAACGGTTAACCGTATCTGAATCTGATAAGTAGAAAATATCTCTATTATTTGAGTTTTTTAATATAATCTCACGATAGCTGGTTGATCGGAATTCGAGTCAAGAGACCCGAGTTCTATCCCCAATGGGTTTTTTCAAAAACTTATGTACGGTTTATGTAAGAGTTTATGTAAGAATTTCTGTTGTCGCAGGTGACCGCAACATGATAATCGGTCGCGACGGCTTCTTCGTGACCCCATCGGACTCGCTGGCCGTGCTAGCCGACAACTTGCACTGCATACCGTACTTCAGTGAAGAATGCTGCCCTAGTGGTCGGGGCAAAGGAGGCGGCGCGGGTGGAGACGGCGGAAATGGTGGTGACGGTGGCGTGGGCGGCAGGGGTGGGGATGGGGGCCGCGGAGGTGCCGGAGGTCGCGCCGGTCCACGCGGCGGCGGCGGCACGGGCGGCCATGGAGGTCATGGCGGCGCTGGTGAAATAGGCGGCGCTGGTGGCCACGGTGGAGAGGGCGGAGCTGGGGGCGCTGGTAGTAGATGGAGTTCTGGCGGTCCGGGCGGTGCCGGGGGCTCGGGTGGGAGAGGTGGCAGGGCAACAGCTGGCGGGTCGGGGGCTCCGGGTGGTGCAGGTGGCCAGGGCACCGGGCCCCGGGGCTTCGCGCGCAGCATGCCCTCCGCTGCCGCAGTAGACCATGTGGCCGCTAAGCACGGCAGGTCGATGTACGAACTACCCTCCGGTAAGTTTTATTTATTTACTAGCTTCTACTCGCGGCTTTGCTCGCGTTGAAATCTTTAAATAACTGCCAAAGTCATATTATTATCAGATAGTAAATATAATATTTATACGATTATTTCTCAAACAAATTGAAACAACTGATGCTATACTGAATTAAATAGAGAGCTGACCCTCTGACCTCCGATATTTACTTAATGGACCTTAACGTTTGACTTCGTTGAGATCAGTGTCAAAGGAGCCTCCGTAGTAACCTAAATTTATAACCAACAACAAAATGGTGCAATCTAAATAATTACTTATGGTACATTATTGTGGGTTACATTATTGTATTTTCGTAAAAAAATTAAAAAATACAGCCCGTGTTACTCGCTGATAATGTATCTTTCTATTGGTAAAACAATTTTGAAAATCGTTTCAATGTTTTAGGCATGAAAACGTACATGGAAAGGAATAATACAAAAAAGTAACTGACGCTGACCTTAAAAGTCAACTGACGCGGGCGGGAGCGCCGCTAATTTTATCTATGTTATAACAGACGACATAATCTTTTTATATAAATACGTATACATTAATAGGCATATAACTATAATCTTGTTTGTTCCTATCATGGAAAGCTTTTTTTATGGGATTAAGGTGAAAAAAAGTGCATAAAGAAAGTATTCACAGCAGAGATGGAATGGCTCATAGCTCGTATTTAAGGATGAATGTCTTTGGTTAACTCACTCATCGGCGGAAACCACATAAGCACAAGATGCCTCTGCTACACGGTCATGCCGACCGAATCTGCTTGTTGTCTATGCCACATAATGAACCCAGTTATAGCTTTTGTACTGTTCCATTGTCAAAAGGCTGGAAATACTTTGGTAACCTGTTGGACGCCGAGCAAATTTCACTGTACGGTGACGAGAGTTTCGGCACGGGCTCGGACCACATCCGGGAGAAGGACGGCATCTGGTCCGCGCTGGCTTGGCTCTCCGTGCTGGCCAGCAATGGAAAGTCGGTCGAGGAGACCCTGAAGGCACACTGGGGAATGTACGGCAGGAACTACTTTACGAGGTAATGTGTAGATATGTAAGAACATACCACCCGCACCCGAATAAAATTTCTTCCTGTGGTTGTCGTATGCACGACTAAAGTAAAAGCCTTGAGAATACAATGCTATTAGATGGCGGGATAACCATATCCATATATACTAGTCCAAAATTCAATAGACCGGTAACAGGCAGCAGCTTCCAAAGTGTGGTCTAATATTTCGATCGCCAATCCGCTTGCCAAGATTGGCGATTATAGCTAACTCTCCCATACGGGAGAAACCTATGTCCTGCGATGGTCTTTTATGGGCCGTTGTGATGTTATGGTGAAGTAAATAAATAATTTCAAGCTGTTTGTTGCTAAACCTCGAATATGATGTTGAATTTATTAACACTTCTGAATTCAGGTACGATTACGAAGACTGTGTGAGTACAGATTGCAAGGAGATGATGCAAGTTCTGGAGAAAAAGATTACCGCGCCAGGGTTCGTGGGTTCGAGTTACAGCAGCGGGAACAAAAGCTTTGTGGTGCAGTCGGCCGATAACTTCTCTTATAGAGATCCAATAGACAAGAGCGTTGCGAGGAATCAGGTAATTAGCGCGACCAAAATGCTTAGTACTTTTTTTTTGAAAAGGTGAAAAAGAATATTTGGGAGATTGTAATTATTTCTATTGTAGATAGATAGATCGATAATTTTTATAGCAGTTAAAAGTTTCTCTTTTTACAACCGGGGAAAAGATTACGGACTAAAATTAGTGCTGATATTTGATTTTTTTTTCTATTCCGATTTTGATCTTTCTCCAGGGCCTGCGCATAATGTTCACGGACGGGTCGCGCGTCGTGCTGCGACTGAGCGGCACGGGCAACGCCGGGGCCACTGTCAGGTGAGAAACATGCTTGTATACATGCTTAGTTTAAGTACAAAGTGAAGCAGTAGAATGAATGTGAAGGGAGTATTTCAATCCGCAGTCTGTACATCGATTTGTACGAGGCGGCGGACGTGTGCGGAGACGCGCAAGTGATGCTGAAGCCTCTCGTCGACGTCGCTCTGAACATCTCACAGCTGAAGCACTACACGGGAAGGGACGCGCCCACCATTATCACGTAGATCTGGAACTAGTTTGCAGTTTTCGTATGCATTTTTAAGAGCGTTGAAGGCTTTCTTATTTAATATTTTTGCTCTAGATTTAAAAAGATCGTGAAAAAAATCAAAATACTTTATTCCACATATATATAACTACTTTTTGACAAGAATGTAGTTAATCAAAATTTAAATGAAAAAAGGTGTTTGAAAATTCGATATTCATCTACTATTAAATGATTTTTTGGCACCCTGAGTGCCAATAGTATTGTGAAATAACTGATGTTTCATTTTGTACGAGTTACGTACTCGTACATGATATACACAGCTTTCCAATGGTAAAGAAATAACACCCGTTACCCATTTGTCATGTCATTCAGTACCTGTGCAGCATGGTATAATTATTAGCTAAGACAATTTAAATAAACAATAAGCACAAATGTTTTAAAGAATGTGACCATTACATATATTTTAGCTAACTAACAAATCTAGATACAAGTTTCAATTAAATTTTTACAAGTCTTCTGTGCTTTCGTGACTCAATGAGATTTTCCATTTATGTATCATGATTTTTGCTTCTTTTGCTGTTTTTTCTTTTATGTTATAGCGTGTAACCAGTTTCCAATTTCGTCTTGTTAGTTAACTTCTTTACTGTTTATGTGACTATGTAAAACCAACTATACGTGTTTCGTTTTTAAACTCCCCAACACGCTAAGGAACAACCCTTTGCGGTTCTAACTTTTCAATTTCATTAATATCGATTCATAAAAAAGAGAGAAAGGATAATATTTTATATGTTGCCACAAAACAAAAACACAGTGTCGATACACAAACAAATATCGACGGGATCCCCGCCGCTTACCGGCCAAATCTGATAATTCAATTATGACATCAAAAATCCATTATACATAAGTTTGGGGACTGGTTATGAATGTGAAAACCGTCTCAGGAATACAATTTCACAGGGAAGACTTTCAGCGTTGGTAGATTTGACAAAATTAACGGGCTGTAAGTAAGCAATTCATTAGTTAAAAAGGTAGAATTTTTTCTGTTGCTTTAAATTTTGGAAAATGTTCTTGGAACTTCTTCAAAAAAATATGATAATGTTCTTTGAATATCGAAACACACTAAAGAAACTTAAAGATTCTGAAATTTTATAATGTGTTTTTTTATAATCTGTCTTCTTGCGCGAGCAATGAAATACGAGTATAGCCTCGCCCTGCCACTGTGAAATCATAGGTGGATAGTTTTTTTGGTAGATAACACGTTATATTTATTGTGAACTTTGACAAGTTATTACACAATTTAAAGTTTGGGAGTTTTTCAAATACTCTCAAAGAATGTTTTTCCTAATTAAAGGTCAAAGTTCTATTATAAATAAGGGTCAAATATAAATTAAGGGTCTGCGGATTGAGCCGCACCAGATACCATAATTGAGGAGTTAGTTGGAATGGTTAGAAGACATATACGTATTTATATTAGCATATGACGCCAAAGAAGTTAAAATGTAAAAAAGACTAAGTAGGTTAAGGTACAAATAATTTCATACGGCGTACAAATTTTTATAATATAATGAATATTTTCATTATATTAATGAATAATTTCATTTTTATAATATAATGAAGGAGCGATTTAAAAAATCAATAACACGTGCAGGATGCGATCCCACGCCTTACTATGGCAACGCTCTTACCATCGTGTCACCGTGTCCCACTAGCATCAGCTAGAATTTTTCGTTCATCGTACATTCGCTTCTAATTACTATACATTGAAAGTTGTAAGTTGTTGTTCGCAAAACTATAAGTCGATGCATTGACTTGAAATTATAACGCAACTGTTCATTTCTATCTAAGAGTGTTTTATCCCGATGCTTCCGATGTGACGGGAAATTCGAGCTGGATTGGTGTTTTTCGGTTAATCTATGTTCCGTACAATACTTTTATTTACTTTTTCCTATTAATAATGTAAAAATGTGTGTAATCTTTTATACAAAACACTATGTTATAAGTGGAGGCTATATACTTTAAATATACCTTTGTAAAAGAAGTCACGATAGCCGAGTGGTTGGGTAATCGGAATTTCGAGTCAAGAGACCCACCCTAAGTGGCAGGTAACCAATGGGTTTTCCAAAAACTTATGTACGAATTATATCGTTGGCTTGTACACAAAGACGGCGACGGGCTCACCACCTGTCACGTTGTCCGGATAATATCTTCGGTGGAAGATGGGTAGAAGAGACTTAATTGTCTAGACTAGACCACTGTCTACCCCTGTATTGGGAATTGCGTGAAGATATTTATACTTATTTATTTTTACCTTCTTTGTATAATTTCTATTGTATATCATATTATTTTATACCATTAAATACAAATTGTATAATGATTACAAAAGTTTTATTTTTCATATTATCCTAATTTACATACTTACTGTATGTTACTGTGTGGTTACGGTAGAAGAAAATACCCTTTCTTCCCGTGAGTGTCGCAAGAAATAATTCATTAAGAAGTGGAAAGCAATAAAAATGATACTCACATATGGCGGGATGATCATTTTAAAAACTGACTGAACCAAAATTTGGCAGCGTCTAAGTTGTATTTTACTGCAGTCGCCAATCCGATAGCCAAACGTGGCGATAATGGCAATCTGCCTTACGGGGATGCTTATGTCCTGCAGTGGACTTTGTTAAAGTTTCTACCGTCCGGTGCATGTTGCAGTTATCACTTCCGATTTCTGTGGTGCTGTGATAAATTACTGTGCTATTAATAACTTAAAAATAATAATAATAACCCCACCAGTTGGCTTGGTGTCAGCAGGGTCCTCTGGAATCCAGCAATTGGCACCCGCCGCTGGTGGAGTACGCCGCATGCGATGGACGAAGAATATGAATATGAACGCATTGCAGGCGTACTTTAGGGCTAAAGGGGAAGAAACCGTAGGATTTGCATATTGGGCTAGAACGCATCGCTTCTTTGCTGAGCTCGAGCCTACTGTTACTGTCACCGAACAAAACCTTGCAGACCGAGTTCGGTATATCATCCGTTCGAAAATTTTCGATGATGCCGAACTGGAACGACTAAGACGTGAGGCTGTTCCGTCTTCGAATGAAAATGCGGTGATAGAGGATGCCGCTCCACAAAGTGCAACTCGTGTGGTTGGATGCTGCCGTGGGCCTTCTTGTTACCGTAGATTCAGACGAGGGGAACAGTCGCCCAAGATGCAGAGCAAATGAGGAGCATATTGGAAGAGGCGGTTAAGGAAATTCGCGAAATGCCTCTCGAAAGCCGACCACGACTCCCCCGTGTAATTTTAAGCAAGCGCAATTGCTCTGTCGTGAGGGCCCTGAACTCGATTCTGAGTACCTTTTTTGAAACCAGCCGGGACCTCTGCGCTACTAAGCAGCGTAGTGCTATCCCAGCGTGGAGACGGAGAATCGAGGAACGTATCGCAGAGGCAAGGACCCGCATTAGTAGGCTGATAAGCGGCAATATTAGGCCGAGGATTGTGCGCTCCGTAAGAATGGCGTTCGCTGGGACTAATGTTAACCTGTCACAGCCAGGTTTAAGGCAAAAGCTGACGGAGCGCATAGACGACCTGAAGCAAAAAATTGCAGCTTGGGGGAAGCGGATTATTCGGTATACCGAGAGGTCAAAGCGGTATAACCAGAATCGTCTCTTTCAAAGTGACCAAAAGAGACTCTATAAATCGTTGAAGCGCTCAGAAACTGGAGGGGCAGGCCAAGAACCTGATCAGGCTCACACTGTCACCTTCTGGCGTAGCCTGTGGTCAGAGCCCGCAAGGCGAGGCAGAGTGCAGATATTACACCTATGGACCCAGTCGTCATAACACCTGAAGATGTAGCTGAGGCGGTCCATAGAGCCCCGAACTGGAAAAGTCCGGGGCTCGACGGGCTGCATCACTACTGGCTAAAGGGGTTCGTGGTGTGTAACGCTTTGCTCGCAAGACAGTTTCGAGAAGCTCTCGAGCAGTAGTAGCTGCCGAGTCTCTTTAATACTGGGGTCACACATTTGGTTACCACAGACCCGAGTAAGTACCGCCCCATCACATGTCTACCCACCATTTGTAAGACACTGATATCTATTCTGAACACGAGAATCACCCGGCACATTAATGTGAATAGGATCACGTCGCGTGCTCAGAATGGATGTCGAGGCGGGGTCGTGGGACCAAGGAACCGACGCGGTCATCGGCAAACGCAACCGTCGGAACTTCTCTGCTGCCTGGATAGGCTACAGAAAGGGGTTCGACTCGGTGCCTCATACATGGCTAAATAGGGTCCTTGAACTGTACAAAGTGGACCATACAGTAAGAGACTTCCTCGGGTACTGTATGGGGCGACGTAGTACGACCCTTTGTCATCTAGGTGAGCGGATTACGGCTGCGGAACACCGGATTAGGATACGACGGGGTATTTTCCAGGGCGACTGTTTGAGCCCTATATGGTTTTGCCTCTCCCGGAATCCCCTCAGCACGCTACTGGAGGGATCAGGGAGGGGATTTCAGCTTCGGAAGGGAGGGACAAGGGTGATCCACCTTTTCTACATGGATGACCTCAAGCTGTTCGCCTCCAGCCGCTCCCATTTGGTGGAATTGCTTATAATCAACAGTGATTTTAGCAATTCTATCAGGATGGAGCTCGGGACGGATATGTGTGCGGTTATCCATGTTGAAAGGAGCTAGGTCACTAGCACCGAGGGCATAGACTTAGCTATACCCGCCAACATACGGACCCTGCACAATCGCGAGGTGCGCAGCCTCCGTAATTACTTTTCATTCGATTCGTTCTACGCAGACATCGTTATGAGTGATAAAGGACTTACTCTTCTATCCTTGACCGACGAGCAATGGCAAGACCCGGGAGTACAGAGCGTTTCCGACCGGGAGACCGTATGGAAGGAGAAAGAGCTCCATGGGAGGTTCTACAAGGCTCTACATGAGCCGTTCGTAGATACTGTCGCCTCCCTCAACTGGTTACGTTTCGGTGACCTCTTTGGGGAAACCGAATTCCTGTACCGCCTGTGCGATACAGGATCAGGTTATTAAGACGAACAACTATCGGAGATACATCCTAAGGGATGGTACCGTCGACATCTGTCGAGCTTGTCGCCATCCTGGGGAATCGCGTCGGCATGTCATTTCCGGTTGTTCCATGCTTTCTAACTCTGAGTATCTGCATAGGCACAGCCAGGATTTTACATCAGTAGCTTGCTCTTAAATATGATCTCGTCGGACGGAAATTTCCTTACTATAAGTACTCTCCGGAGGCCGTGCTCGAAAATGACCGCGCCTGGCTCTATTGGGACCGGCCCATCATCGCGGACAGGAAGATTCTGGCAAATAAGCCTGATATCGTGTTTATGGACCGGGCACAGTCAAGGATTTTTTTTAGTGGACATTACCATCCCATATGACGAGAACCTCGAGAAAGCCGAAACAGACAAAAAGACGAAATATCTGGACCTGGCTCACGAGGTGATCGAAATGTGGGGTGGTGTGCCCGCTGAAATTATTCCTATAGTGGTTTCTGCGAATGGGTTAATCCCAGTCAGCCTCTCTCAACATCTGAGGCGACTGGGACTCCGTGACAGACCGCTCCGAGCTCAAATGCAGAAGGCGGTGCTCCTCGATACTGCCCGCATCGTCCGCCGGTGTCTCTCCCTGTCGCCCTAACCCACGGCCGTCTGGTCTCCCCTGTCGAGGGCTTCCGTCTGGTTGGGTCTTAATATTTATTTTATGTAAACATAATTAATAAATATTAAGACCCAACCAGACGTTATATTAGGATCTGTTACGTATATATTTCATAATACTTTGTTTATTTTATTTTATGTAGGTTTTTTTCTTATGGGATCATCCAATGTTGGATATAGGCCTCCTCCATCTCATGTCACTTGTGTCTTTCTTTGGCCATTCGAGGCCTGCTACCGTCTCTATATCATCTCTCCATCTTCTGAATGGTCGACCTCTTACTAAGTTTTTGATAGCAAGAGTATTTATACTTGTTTCCGTAAAAATTATAAATCTCTAGTAATTGACGACTAAGGGAAAGGTTTGTAGTAACGGCACTGACAGGAATCAATTTTCAAAAATAAAAGGTCAAAATTAAACAAGCCGGCGACGGCCATCACCGTCTTAGGTGGAAGGTATCTGGTACTGCTATCGCCAATCCGCTTGCCAAACGTGGCGATTATAGAGAAACCCGCATTCAGCAAAGTACTTTACCAGGCCGTTAAGTAATTAAGATATGTAGGTTATTGGTGTGTTTCTTCGCCGCCAGGGTTTTAGTAAATTAAACACTAAAAATTACTATAATAACGTTGCTGGTGACGGCCTGCAGTTCAAACCTATGTCACTCCTATAGACATTTATTTAGCGCCTTGTTCCTCGGGCCAGGATATATTTGAGACAGGAATGAAATCAACAGTCAATATTTTTTTACTTTTAAACATCTGTTCCAACAACAAATTTGTTATTGAAATACAGACATGATCATATCAGCAATCTCTTACGCACACTTCACCTTGTATCGGACGGAATGACATTTTGCCATTGTCTCTGAGTCAATGTCGATAAGGATAAAGGTAGGTGAAAGAAAAGGACAAAGAATACAAGTTTGTTATGCACAGTAAAGGTCTGTGCCCCGACAAATACAAATGCGATGTATGGAGTTTCAAATTATATTATTATAATCACTAGTAGTATATAAGAACTACATTAATTGCTGATTTGGACATCGTGCAATAAACACGATATAGACTAAAAATTGTAGACTAAAATATTTTTTAAATATGCTGAAAGTAGTCACAATCGACACCCTTCCTTATGAAGGACGAAAGCCCGACGCCAGTGGACTTAGAAAGAAGGTGAAGATTTTTCAACAAAAGAACTACACGGAGAATTTTATTCAAAGCATATTGAACGCGTATAAAGATTCACTAGTTGGCAGCACCTTGGTTGTTGGTGGTGACGGCAGGTATCTGGTCAAGGAGGTGGTCGACAAAATCATAAAGATATGTGCTGCTAATGGAGTAAGTAATATTAAAATAAAATACGAAATGTCTCTATTAATTCTCTGATCTAATTTCTGTCTTACATAAGCAAAGGTCTCAACCGAAACCATGACTCTATCCCTAATCCAGAGGTCTAGACAATTTCGTCTTTTTGAACCATATTTTACCGGAGCCTATTTTGGAACAACATGACAGGAGGCGAACTTGTCGCTGTCTTTATGTTCAAGTCAATGATGTAAATCGTACATAAATCAAAAAAAACTCATTGGCATTAGCCTACTTCTTGGGCATCGAAATCGGGTCTCTCGACTCGAATCCTGACTTCCCAACCACTCGCCTATCGTGACTAGGTGGGTGTGTTTTTTTATGGGAATAGAAAAGCAATCACACAATCCACTGATGATAAATAGCTACTGCAGCACAAAACACCTATAAATCATTTCAAATGAACGTTTCTAGTGGGTTTTTACAACTTAGAGCTAAGAGGGCTCGTAGAACGTGATAACAATGGCTCCTTATACCCTAAAAACCCGAATACAACAATTGTCACGCAGCTTTTTGGTAATAGAAATAAGTATGAGTGTGTTATTGAATACCTCCGTGGACGAGTGAAGCACACCTCGGTATTCATCAGCACTGAGGTCCCGGGTTTGATTCCCGGTGTCTGGGTGTTTGTGATACCTTCTTCATTTCTGATTCCATAATACAAGTGCTGCTTACTTTGTGATCTAAGCAATGTATGTAATGTTGTCCCTATCTACATTTATTGACGGAACCTTGGCAGCGAAGGAGTTTACCCTACCACCGTTTAAAAAGTGAGTGTGTAAGTGAAGCTATAGTGGTTTTTACGAAATGCATTGTTGGGACTCATGGTTGTAAATATGTAATCTGCGGTGAAGGGAAAAATCCTACGTAAAACAACTTATTGTTTTAATAGGTGGCTAAACTACTTGTCGGACAAAATGGAATCCTTTCCTCTCCGGCTGTTTCTCGTATTATAAGAAAATATAAAACACTGGGTAAGTATTTAATGTTTATGCACTGTAAAATATTACTTGTTTTTTGTTTATCTATAGTATATTTACGGGGATGACGTATTCACTTTGTGACTAAATCCCTTATTTACTTATAATTAATAAAGAATAAAAAAAGTATTTAATGATTTCAAAACAGAATTTATGTAAAGACTTCCTACACCATGTAGAACGTTTAAACATGTATACATTGTTTACGTTGAAAAATTACGGTTCTAGGTGAAGGCTTAATAATAATTTTTTTCTTTTTTCGTTTGGTGGCCGAAATTTGAATCTTGAGACCCGAGATCGATCCCCTGATGGTAGGTTAGGGATGGTAGGTACATAAAGTCGGCGGCAGGCTCACCACCTGTCATGTAGTCCCAACAAATGCCTTCAGTGGAAGGAGGGTCGAAAAGACTATATTGTCTAGATCTTTGTCTACCCCAGTGTTGGGAATGGCGTGAGGATATGTTTTTGGTTAGTTTCATAGTATTTCCTCAAAATTCTTCGCACTATGCCTTGGGTGAAGACATGAACAAAGACTGATTGTGTTATCAGCATCATATATAAGAATGTCAAGTTATACCATTTTCTGAGATAAGGCATCCGAAATGTTGATGAAGAAGACATAACAAAACACTATATAGGAAGAAAGAAAGATAGCCCTCCTTTGGTCTACGTCTTCCACGCGAACTGTACTGTCTGAAAATTCGATGTAACATTTAGAGCATGTGTCATCATTACCTTCAACATGTCCAGGCGGTATCGTGCTGAGCGCGTGGCACAACCCGGGCGGCATCGACAACGACTTCGGCGTCAAGTTCAACTGTAGCAACGGCGGCCCGGCGCCGAACGCCGTCACCGACCGCGTCCACGAGCTCGCATCCGGCATCCGGCAGTACAGCATCGTGCCGGACCTCGTCTGTCCAGTGGACAAGATCGGAGTTCAAACATTTACGGTGAGTATTTGACCTTGTTGCCTCAAAAGAAAGGACTTTACAGTGTAAAGCTTTAAACTGGCAATGGCATACCACCGATGTTGGGCTCACCATGGTCTCGAAAACACTAGATCAAAATGAATCTGATCCGTGACGGACAAGGTCTATGTGGCGAGGTGTCTAGTATTACGATCGCCAATCCGCTCGTGTGATGTGGCAATACAGCCAATCCTCCTTACGGGAGTGTTTATGGACTATTTTATTTTATATTAAAAAACAACATATTATATTTTTTAACACAGTTGGTGATGTCTTCGTTGTTTCCGATTCAATTTTCAAGTGCTTTAGATGTTTACTTTGGAATCGAGGCAATGTACGTGATGTTGTCCCTGTTTGTATCGTAAATCCTTAGAATCTTCTTTGTTGTGGAAGACCGCCAGTTCATTGTGGAGGTAATTGATTCAGTTTGCGACTACGTGGAGTACATGAAGGAGATCTTTGATTTCTCAAAGATAAAGACACTTATCCATGGTTCCCACGAGAGGAAGCCTTTCAAAGTTCTCATCGATTCCATGAATGGTGGTAAGTTGTTGTTTTACTTAACATAAAACAGAATGTAACCGTAATTTTTTTTAAATGATATATATACGCGGTTTGTAAATTTTTTTTATGTCAAAAGACAGTAAAAACGGACTAAATACAGCACGTAAGATACGTAACACGTTTTATAAACAAAGAGAATATTACAGCATCGTAAGAAATCATTGTGGCTATTATTAAAGATTACAATCGTACGAATTTTAATATTAGATACTTGTCTAATATGATGTAATAAATGGGATGGGACACTCAGCTCAATCGAAAGCAATTAACATTGTTAGTTAATGTCACGTATCGGTTCCAAACTCAATAGTATAATGTTAAGTTTTATTAAAAAAGTGTATTAAAAAATTATACTGCGCAGTAACCGGTCCGTACGTGGAGCGAATCTTTATCTCGGAGCTTGGCGCGGGCGCGGGCAGCGTGCGGCGCGTGCGCCCGCTGCCGGACTTCGGCGGCGCGCACCTTGACCCCAGCCGCACGTACGCCGCGGATCTCGTCGCCGCTGTCATGGACGGCGACTTTGACTTCAGCGCCGCGTTCGACGGAGACGGTGAGTACGAGAGCGAAACGGAGTACTTCAAATACGCGGTCAGCCAACGATATAATTCGTACATAAGTTTTTGAAAACTCCCATTGATACCACCCTGCCACATGGGGATTGAACTCGGGTCTCTCAACTCGAAATTCCAACCACCCTGCCACTCGGCTATAGTGTATTAATGATAAAAGTCACGATAGCCGAGTTGTTGGGTGGTCGGAATTTCGAGTCGAGAGACCCGAAATCGATCCCCAGGTGGCAGTACCAATGAGTTTTTCAAAAACTTATGTACGAATTTCATCGTTGGCTTGGACATAAAAGGCGGCGACGGGCTCATCACCTGTCACGTTGTCCCGAAAATATCTTCGGTGGAAGGTGGGTCAAAGGGACTTAATTGTCTAGACTTGACCTCTGTCTACCCCTGTATTGGGAATTGCGTGAAGATATTTTTATATTTTTATTTATTTTTATTAATGATAGTAAATTATCAGTAGTAATTATTCTAGTAACGTTTCCACACGTTATTATATAATAAATTTAGACGAGTATTCACAACACTTTACAATATTCTTAACTCGGTAGGTGACCGCAACATGATAATCGGTCGCGACGGCTTCTTCGTGACCCCTTCGGACTCGCTGGCCGTGCTGGCGGACAACTTACTCTGCATTCCGTACTTCTCCGGCATAAGAGGACCGCGAACTGCTGGATCACAGAAATCGGGCCCAACGGGTAGACCGGGAAAACCGGGAGCAATGGGCGTAAACGGCACACCGGGTGGTGCTGGTGGACCGGGTGGTGCGGGTGGTCAGGGCGAAGGGGGTGGACCAGGAGGTGACGGCGGTAACGGTGGTGATGGCGGCGTCGGATATAATCAATACGGTAACTGGATACATATATCTGCATAAACAAATTATGAAAAACACATGTACATCCCATGACTTGAATACATATTTTTTATTCATTATGGTACATGAAACAGTTTCCAATCGTTAATGAAACATTACTATTGCAAACACTGAATAACAAACCATTGCTACCATACCATACATAACAAAGCTATTAATTATGAATAGAGCAAAATACTTAAAGAAAACATTTGTCATAAACGTTTGCTCTCAACGAATCAGCAACCCTTAGTTCCAAAGATAACTGAGCTACCGTGACAACATATACCGTGACACAACATATACAGTAACAGCATACTGAAAAAAAAAATGCATCATCTGAACTACTTCAATTGATTATCGTTCTTTGGTCACAAGGCTGGAAATACTTCAGTAACCTGATGGACGCCGGACGACTGTCACTTTGTGGAGATGAGAGCTTCGGCACGAGCTCGGACCACATCCGGGAGAAGGACGGCATTTGGGCCGCGCTGGCCTGGCTCTCCGTGCTGGCCAGCAATGGAAAGTCGGTAGAGGAGACCCTAAAGGCACACTGGGGAATGTACGGAAGGAACTTCTTTACAAGGTAATATTAGACATTGTGACCATGCTTTTCTTGTGGCCACGCTTATCTTGGTGTCAATTGACGCTTTGATAATATTTTTAATTAATTATTATTTGGTTTATTTTTGTGTGTAAAGGTAATTTCTCAGAGATTGTACCTATCTACATAAAGTTGGTAAACGAGTACCAAGTTTATTTAGATAGATACATTCTCTGATTCATTCTCTGGAACATTACCTCGAAAAAATTTTTTCCAAATTGTTTCAACTATGGAAAACGGTTTATTGTTTTGTAAATAAATGTCAGTTTTAGCTCGTTTAAAATTATAAAATAACAATCAAAAACTGATGGAAGGTAGAGTTACGTTTTTGGTGTTATTTTTTTATTAATTTTGAGATCTAAGTAAAGGTTTAAAAAATTTAAAATTGTGTTTCTCATATGATTATCATATGAGTAAACTTATTTACTTCTTCGGGATTCGCGAGGGCAGAAGTTCAATCACACAGGCATACACTTCATTTTTCTTACGGATTTTTCGTTGAGTTATTGAAATTTGCTGAAAAAAACAAAATAGACTGCCATTAAGATAAGCTTTTCAAATTAAATAAAACTAACACTTTTTTCTCATGGACCTGTCGTAGCACTTGCCAAAAAGTAGCCATGAGATAAGGTGCACGACATTCATTGCGAAACTTCGCCGTTAGTCTTTGGTTCATAAAATCATATCATTTATCGAAATAAGAATATACATTCGTTAATCGATAGTATTTTTTTATTATATCACCGTGTCGTAATGAGGTTCCTCTAACGGTGAAGAAACAGGTGAAAAGAACTCCGTAGGTATCCTCTTTTTTTGTCCATCTTATTTTTTATGTTGTACAAAAAAATGATGTGTTTTTTTCTAGAATTTTTTTGGGAGCGATCACAATATTTCCAGCGGTTACTGTTATTAATATATTCATTTACATCATAATATACTTTCTTATAAAGTTTTTTTGTACTTTCTTAAACCTGTTAATAGGTCAGTCATAATCAGTTTAATTTATAGTGTGTTTTAGTTCTAGTTGTCTAGTTTTAATGTCTTATAATGTACTTTACTGCTTACATAACAGTGTCAATAGTAAATCAGGACACCTCCTCAGGACCTCAAGATTTATATTAATCATAAAAAACATATTCGTTTAGATATGACTACGAAGAATGTGACAGCGAATCGTGCAAAGAGATGTACCAATTTCTGGAAAAGAAGATGACAGATCCTGGTTTCAAGGGCTCGATTTATAGCAGCGGTAAAAAGACGTACGTGGTGAAGTTGGCCGACAGCTTCTCCTACGTGGATCCCATTGACCTTAGCGTCACCAAGAATCTGGTAATCTAAATTTGAAGAAAGAAAAAAATTTTATCAATAAATACATACATAGATAGGGACAACATAACATACATTGCTCTGATCCCAAAGTAAGCAGCTTAAGCACTTGTATCATGGAATCAGAAACAACGAAGGTATCACAAACACCCAGACCCAGGAAAATGTAGAAAAAGTATTGGTGAAAACCCGGGACCCCAGAGCTGGCAACATCATGTGTGTACGCCACTCGTCCACGGACCTCAAAAAGATTTTTGTCAATATATTCGGATACAAGTCATGATCACGCTTTTATTAGATTGGTATATATATATCTATGTAACGGAATCTTTGAACGTGTTTTGCATAAACTTTAAAACGTCGGATTGTATTCAGACTTTGCACACTATAAAGGACCGATGACAATACAATAATTTGATAGAATATTAATAAGTTATTTATTAATAAGAGAGAGTATTATTACCAATGGGTTTTTCAGAAAAACGTACGGTTTACATCGTTGTGTTTGACATACGACGGCGAAGGACTCACCATCTGTTATGTTGTCCCAAAAATGTCTTGTGGAAAGTGGCTCGAAAGAACTTAATTGAGTGGACTTCTGTCTAACCCTGTATTTGGGAATGGCGTGAAGATATTTATTTATTTAAATCGTAATTAATATTTGTAAAAAAATCTAAAAAGAAAGATTCTGTAGCCGACTGAACTAAAAAGTAAAAAATAATCCTCTAGAAGTTCAAAAAATATTTATCGTAAAAAAAGCAAGAGGTGCTTCATAAAAAATAAATAAATAAATATCTTCACGCAATTCCCAATACAGGGGTAGACAAAGGTCTAGTCTAGACAATTAAGTCCCTTTGACCCACCTTCCACCGAATATATTTTCGGGAAAACGTGACAGTCGCCGTCTTTATGTCCAAGCCAACGATGTAATTCGTACATAAGTTTTTGAAAACTCATATTACAACATTTACAACTAGCACATATAGCTCCCACGCTTTTTTACGATAAAATGATTTTTTGGTTAATCATTATTTTTTTGAACTTATAAAAATTCTTTTCTACTTTTTAGAATGGCAAAGGCGTGTTTTCTTAGGTTTTTTTAAACAAATTAATTTTGTTACATTCTGTTTACAACGTTGGTATTTTGCAATTTATTAACTTAACAGGGCCTGCGCATAATCTTCGAGAATGGGTCGCGCTTCATTTTGCGACTGAGCGACAGGAGTAGTTCCGGGGCTACCGTCAGGTGAGGACTAATTATGTACATGCCAATGAAAGGTATAAATTCGATACAGATCCTACTTATAATATTAGATTTATTTTGACAAAAATGTGACGGGAGTATTTCAATCCGCAGGCTGTACATCGACTAGCACGAGGCGGCGGACGTGTGCGGAGACGCGCAAGTGATTCTGAAGCCTCTCGTCGACGTCGCTCTGGACATCTCGCAGCTGCAGCGCTACACGGGCAGGGACGCGCCCACCGTTACCACGTAGATCTAGACTTTTGACTGACCAAAGAAGTTTGAGCATTACGCAAGAATTTTAATTTAATAATAAATATTAATAATAAATGTTAATGAATAATGCTACTATACTTTACTATAATTTTATTAAAATTTCTGGTAGATTCCATCTAATAAAATTGCTGGTTTATATTACGAACAATTATGCAAAGAAGCGTTTTTAAGTTAATATTTGTTCTCTGTCGAAAAAATACGAGAAAACTGCTTCCTTAACTTCTTCATTTAGAGAAAATTTCTCTGGTTTCATTTTTGGAAAGAGGCAGGAATCACTTGGAGTCAGGGTGTTGCTGTAGGTTGGGTAATTTAAGTATCGAAGCCCACTTTATGGAGAGCAGCCAATGTAACACGGCTTTTTTGGACGGATGGACAGTCGTGCAAGAGCAAGATACTTCAGCTTAATTTTCCTCTTCTATTTCCTGTAATAGCTTCTTTTAACCACTACATTATTACGTAGTATTCTTCCGTTACAGAGACAACTTCATCCTGAATTGATCAACAAGATTACTTCTTATTGTAATTACAAACTTATTATAAAAATTATTATTATATATTGGTAAATAATACAAATTATTGTAATTACTAAGCCTGTATTGGGAATTGCGTGGAGATATTTATTTATTTCAATAATTAATTAATATTTGTAAAAAAAATCTAAAAAAAAACGATTCTGTAGCCGCCTGAACATAAAAGTAAAAAATAATCATAATCATAATAAAAATAATAAAAAATAAATCCACTAGAAGTTCAAAAATTATTTATCGTAAAAAATGCAAGTAAATTTTATTCATAAGTTTTTCGGTTGATAGTGACCCCTTAAATTTCTTGGGAGGTGCTGCATTATTTTTATACCACAGCATGGAGTCTCTCTCAGGCTCAGGCTTATAATGATGTACCCCCGTTTCATCTCCAGTAACAATTCGGATTCAGTACACCATCCTTTTCATCACCACAGAGGTCAATAGGAGGTTAACGCACTATTGTTTTTGCGGTGGCATAAGCATTCTCTGCATCCACAGTGCGATAGCCTTAGTCATGCCTAGATATATAGTAATCTAGGAATTCTGCTCGAATATTTGAGCAGAATTTTCAAAAGTACACCGCAGTACATACTATAGAGTGCGCATAGCCACAATCAGAGCCGCTGGGCTGGTTAAGTCAATAAATATTTTCACGCAATTCCCAATACAGGGGTAGACAGAGTCTCCTCTAGACAATTAAGTCCCTTCGACCCACCTTCCACCGAAGATATTTTCGGGATAACGTGATAGGTGGTGAGCCCGTCGCCGTCTTTACGTCCAAGCCCACGACAAAATTCGTACATAGGTTTGTTTTTGGATAAAACCCATAGGTACGAGCCTGCCACAGGGTTCGAACTCGGGTCTCTCGACTCGAAATCCCGACTACCCAACCACTCGGCTACCGTGACTTTTTTTAAGAAACGAAGCGACCGGTAAAAGAACCGATTAGTTAAAATTGAACTAAATAAATGGAGTACTAATAGTGAACTTGTTTCATTTCTTATAAATATATTAACAATGAATGTAAAAAACTTCTTCATCGGCCCGTATTAGGTAAATAAATGTGCTTTCTGATTATCCTTCGTCACATTATTTATGTCGCTCGTAGTAGCTAACACACCTGTCTTATAGAATCGGAAATAAAGATGGTACCATAAACATCCAGACCCAAAATAACGTAGAAGTGATTTCCTACTTAGACCCAACCGGTAATGTAACCCGGAAACTCAGCGGGCGACATTTAGAAAACCGCTGTGAACGCCACTTGTCCACGGTGATCATGAAGATAACAATATCTATTATATTCAGTTCGGACCTTTGATGATGACTACATATTGTGCATGCTCGGTGCAAGCTCTGACTCCAAGTCTGTCAATGCTGGTGTCCCACAAGGCTGTGTGCTATCGGCAACCCTGTTTCTTCTGCATATCAATGATTTGTTACAAATTAGTAGCATTCATTGCTATGCAGATGACAGCACTGGTGATGCCCTATATACCGGCCGTGCCAATATTTCTCGAGAACACGTCGACGAGTACCGGAACAAACTTGTGTCTTAAGTGGAGATTTTGTTGGACAAAATCTCGTACTGGGGCCGACTAAATTTAGTCCAGTTCAACCCTAAAAAGACACAAGTTTGCGCGTTTACCGCAAAAAAGAAACCCTTCGTCGTATCACCTCGTTTTGAGAGCACTCCCCTAGTTACCTCAGCCAGCATCGAAATCCTTGGCGTCGACATATCGAGCAACGTTCAGTATCGCGGTCATTTGGAAGGAAAGGCCAAATTGGCCTCTAAAAAGCTTGGCGTGTTCAGTAGAGCACGACAGTACTTCATGCCGGCCCACCGCTTGCAACTTTATAAGGCGCAGGTTCGGCCGCACATGGAGTACTGTTCTCATCTCTGGGCGGGGGCACCCCAATGTCAGCTTCTTCCATTTGACCGTATCCAAAGAAGAGCTGCTCGAATTGTCGACGACCATACTCTATCCGATCGGCTAGATCCACTGGCTTTGCGAAGAGATGTTGCACCTCTTTGCATTTTCTATAAGATCTACTACGGGGAGTGCTCCGAGGAATTGTTCGGATTAATCCCAGCTGCTGAATTTCACCATCGCTCCTTACGGCATAACCAAGTATTTCATCAACACCACCTTGATGCTTCGCATTCCACCACAGTGCGTTTTTCGCGGAATTTTCTGCCACGCACTTGCACTTTGTGGAATGAGCTGCCGTCAGCGGTTATTCCGGACCGATACGACTTAGGGACCTTCTAGAAAAGAGCCTATACCTTTCTCAAAGGCCGGCAACGCATCCGCTATTCCTCCGGTATTGCAGATGTTCATGGGCGGCGGTAATCACTTACCATCACGTGTGCCACCTGCTCGTTTGCCTCCCTCTTCTATAAAAAAAAATGTTATAAATATCTGTATAATATTACCCAAATAACCCAATAACACATACAAAACTCAAAAAATAATATGTATGTATTTTATTCTACATTTTTTTATATATATTATTGTCCCGAAAATATCTTCGGTGGATTAAGGTGGGTCAAAGGGACTTAATTGTCTAGACTAGACCTCTATCTACCCCTTTATTGGGAATTGCGTGAAGATATTTATTTATTGATGATTTTATATTTATATATATATATATATATATATATATATATATATATATATATATATATATATATATATATATATATATATATATATATATATATATATATATATATATATATATATATATATATATACATATATATATATATATATATATATATATATATATATATATATATATATATATATACATATATATATATATATATATATATATATATATTAATGAATGTAAAAACTTCTTCTTCATCGGCCCGTATTAGGTAAATAAATGTGCTTTCTGATTATCCTTCGTCACATTATTTATGTCGCTCGTAGTAGCTAACACACCTGTCTTATAGAATCGGAAATAAAGATGGTACCATAAACATCCAGACCCAAAATAACGTAGAAGTGATTTCCTACTTAGACCCAACCGGTAATGTAACCCGGAAACTCAGCGGGCGACATTTAGAAAACCGCTGTGAACGCCACTTGTCCACGGTGATCATGAAGATAACAATATCTATTATATTCAGTTCGGACCTTTGATGATGACTACATATTGTGCATGCTCGGTGCAAGCTCTGACTCCAAGTCTGTCAATGCTGGTGTCCCACAAGGCTGTGTGCTATCGGCAACCCTGTTTCTTCTGCATATCAATGATTTGTTACAAATTAGTAGCATTCATTGCTATGCAGATGACAGCACTGGTGATGCCCTATATACCGGCCGTGCCAATATTTCTCGAGAACACGTCGACGAGTACGGAACAAACTTGTGTCGTAAGTCGACTGTACTGGGGCCGACTAAATTTAGTCCAGTTCAACCCTAAAAGACATAAGTTTGCGCGTTTACCGCAAAAGAAACCCTTCGTCGTATCACCTCGTTTTGAGAGCACTCTAGTTGCCTCAGCCAGCATCGGAATCCTTGGCGTCGACATATCGAGCAACGTTCAGTATCGCGGTCATTTGGAAGGAAAGGCCAAATTGGCCTCTAAAGCTTGACGTGCTCAGTAGAGCACGACAGTACTTCATGCCGGCCCACCGCTTGCAACTTTATAAGGCGCAGGTTCGGCCGCACATGGAGTACTGTTCTCATCTCTGGCCGGGGGCACCCCAATGTCAGCTTCTTCCATTTGACCGTATCCAAAGAAGAGCTGCTCGAATTGTCGACGACCATACTTCATCCGATCGGCTAGATCCTGGCTTTGCGAAGAGATGTTGCACCTCTTGCATTTCTATAAGATCTACTACGGGAGTGCTCCGAGGAATTGTTCGGATTAATCCCAGCCGCTGAATTTCACCATCGCTCCTTACGGCATAACCAAATATTTCATCAACACCACCTTGATGCTTCTCATTCCACCACAGTGCGTTTTTGCGGAATTTTCTGCCACGCACTTGCACTTTGTGGAATGAGCTGCCGTCAGCGGTTATTCCGGACCGATACGACTTAGGGACCTTCTAGAAAAGAGCCTATACCTTTCTCAAAGGCCGCCAACGCATCCGCTATTCCTCCGGTATTGCAGATGTTCATGGGCGGCGGTAATCACTTACCATCACGTGTGCCACCTGCTCGTTTGCCTCCCTCTTCTATAAAAAAAAATGTTATAAATATCTGTATAATATTACCCAAATAATAATAACAAATAACAATACTAAACTCAAAAACACATACAAAACTCAAAAAATAATATGTATGTATTTTATTCTACATTTTTTTATATTTAAAACATATATTATTGTCCCGAAAATATCTTCGGTGGATTAAGGTGGGTCAAAGGGACTTAATTGTCTAGACTATCCTCTATCTACCCCTTTATTGGGAATTGCGTGAAGATATTTATTTATTTATTTATTTATTTATTTATTTATTTATTTATGATTTTATATTTTTTATTTATTAGTTATTTTATAAGTCACAATAGCCGAGTGGTTGGGCGGTCGGAATTTCTTTCAAAGACTCATATTTACGCCACTTACCCTATTCAGCTGCCTCTAATGCCGCCCCGGCCCTTATCGAAGTACACTTGATATGAGAGGCCGCTAATGTATCGACGCAAATAGCGTCCCACACAAGAGCTTTGCCTCTCTCCCAATAGACTAATATCAAACCGTCGGGTCTCTTACCATCCTCCCTAAATATTTCACAAGGCTAGAGCCCTAAACCGAGGGAATATTTATGGAAACAAGAGCCCTTCGGATGATTTCATTCAAGGAGCCGTGACGTGACAGTCTGCCGGCACTTTTATATTATCTGTAGTCATTTGTCATTCTCGTTTGCATTTGTAATCTATTTTGTCGTTCCCAATGGCACTGTCAAATGGCATGGTCAAAACATATCAAAACAAACATCAACAAAGCAAACATATCAACAAGCAACAAGTGGAAAATTTGAATTCGAATGTGTTGAGCACCGAAAGATCGCAAGAACGCGAGTAAAGTTGTACAGTGGCTAAATGCAAGTAGTATATCTGAGTGTGGATAAAATTAATAACTTTTCAATTTGATTACCATACCAATAAAAAAAGAAATCTTTTAGAATAAAATATTTTGTTAAAAACATGTTAAACGTTGTTACAATCGATACATGTCCTTTTGAAGGTCAAAAGCCAGGAACAAGTGGTCTATGGAAAGAGATGTTGATTTTTCTGCGAGAGAATTACACTTTGAACTTTATTCAAAGTATTTTGAATGCTAATAGAGATTCCTTTGGGTAGTACCTTAGTAGTTGGCGGAGACGGCAGATACCTGGTGAAGGAGGTGGTTGATAAAATATTACGATATTTTTTATTTATATATATATATACATATATATATATATATATTAAACGAACGACGAATATTAAGATCAATTCTTTGTCTTGGGTTAACAATACGGAGTTCCTACATAAATTAGACGACCCATTTTAATAGCCAAGCTCTCTTAATTTTTGCTGAGTGGCTAAAGATATATGAGCTCTATCTTGGTGAAAAACCACACCCCTTCTGTTCATTAATTCCGGCCGCTTTCTCTTAACTTCTTGCTCATCAAGTGTTCGCAGTAGAGTTCAGAAATGATGGTCCTGCCTGATGGTAACAGCTCATAATGAATAATGCCCTTCCAATCGCACCACGTGCTCCACTACCACCAGTCTCTACGGCAAATGGAACAAATGTATAGTCTTCTTTAAAAGACTCATATTTACGCCACTTACCCTATTCAGATGCCTCTGATGCCGCCCCGGCCCTTATCGAAGTACACCTGATATGAGAGGCCGCTAATGTATCGACGCAAATAGCGTCCCACACAAGAGCTTTGCCTCTCTCCCAATAGACTAATATCAAACCGTCGGGTCTCTTACCATCCTCCCTAAATATTTCACAAGGCTAGAGCCCTAAACCGAGGGAATATTTATGGAAACAAGAGCCCTTCGGATGATTTCATTCAAGGAGCCGTGACGTGCAGTCTGCCGGCACTTTTATATTATCTGTATTATCTATATTATCTGTCATTTGTCATTCTCGTTTGCATTTGTAATCTATTTTGTCGTTCCCAATGGCACTGTCAAATGGCATGGTCAAAAACATATCAAAACAAACATCAACAAAGCGAACATATCAACAAGCAACAAGTGGAAAATTTGAATTCGAATGTGTTGAGCACCGAAAGATCGCAAGAACGCGAGTAAAGTTGTACAGTGGCTAAATGCAAGTAGTATATCTGAGTGTGGATAAAATTAATAACTTTTCAATTTGATTACCATACCAATAAAAAAAAAAATATTATAAATATCTGTATATTACCCAAATAATAATAACAAATAACAATACTAAACTCAAAAACACATACAAAACTCAAAAAATAATATGTATGTATTTTATTTTACTTTTTTTACGATAAATATTTTTGAAGATATTTATTTATTTATTTATTTATTTATTTATTTATGATTTTATATTTATATATATATATATATATACATATATATATATACATATATATATATATATATTAAACGAACGACGAATATTAAGATCAATTCTTTGTCTTGGGTTAACAATACGGAGTTCCTACATAAATTAGACGACCCATTTTAATAGCCAAGCTCTCTTAATTTTTGCTGAGTGGCTAAAGATATATGAGCTCTATCTTGGTGAAAAACCACACCCCTTCTGTTCATTAATTCCGGCCGCTTTCTCTTAACTTCTTGCTCATCAAGTGTTCGCAGTAGAGTTCAGAAATGATGGTCCTGCCTGATGGTAACAGCTCATAATGAATAATGCCCTTCCAATCGCACCACGTGCTCCACTACCACCAGTCTCTACGGCAAATGGAACAAATGTATAGTCTTCTTTAAAAGACTCATATTTACGCCACTTACCCTATTCAGATGCCTCTGATGCCGCCCCGGCCCTTATCGAAGTACACCTGATATGAGAGGCCGCTAATGTATCGACGCAAATAGCGTCCCACACAAGACTAATATCAAACCGTCGGGTCTCTTACCATCCTCCCTAAATATTTCACAAGGCTAGAGCCCTAAACCGAGGGAATATTTATGGAAACAAGAGCCCTTCGGATGATTTCATTCAAGGAGCCGTGACGTGCAGTCTGCCGGCACTTTTATATTATCTGTATTATCTATATTATCTGTCATTTGTCATTCTCGTTTGCATTTGTAATCTATTTTGTCGTTCCCAATGGCACTGTCAAATGGCATGGTCAAAAACATATCAAAACAAACATCAACAAAGCGAACATATCAACAAGCAACAAGTGGAAAATTTGAATTCGAATGTGTTGAGCACCGAAAGATCGCAAGAACGCGAGTAAAGTTGTACAGTGGCTAAATGCAAGTAGTATATCTGAGTGTGGATAAAATTAATAACTTTTCAATTTGATTACCATACCAATAAAAAAAGAAATCTTTTAGAATAAAATATTTTGTTAAAAACATGTTAAACGTTGTTACAATCGATACATGTCCTTTTGAAGGTCAAAAGCCAGGAACAAGTGGTCTATGGAAAGAGATGTTGATTTTTCTGCGAGAGAATTACACTTTGAACTTTATTCAAAGTATTTTGAATGCTAATAGAGATTCCCTTTTGGGTAGTACCTTAGTAGTTGGGGGAGACGGCAGATACCTGGTGAAGGAGGTGGTTGATAAAATATTACGATATTTTTTATTTATATTTATTAGTTATTTTATAAGTCACAATAGCCGAGTGGTTGGGCGGTCGGAATTTCTAGTCAAGAGACCCGAGTTCGATCCCCAGGTGGCAGGCCCGTTGTAATGTGTTTTTCAAAAACTTTTTACGAATTATATCGTTGGCTTGGACATAACGACGGCGACGGGCTTACCACCTGTCTTGTTGTCCCGAAAATATCTGTGGTAGAAGGTCAAAGGGAGTTAGTTGTCTAGACTAGACCTTTGACTACCCCTGTATTGGGAATTGTGTAGTATGGATATTTGTTTATTTTATTTATATATAAAAACAACTTTTTTTTATTTATATATAAAAACAACTTTTTTTTATTTATATATAAAAACAACTTTTTTTTATTTATATATAAAAACAACTTTTTTTTATTGTACTAAATTTTCATTAAATTTCAATTTAAAATAATTTTTGGCTGTGACCTGGACAGTAATTAAAATTGTTATTCCTTCACATTTCATAATACCAATGGAATTCCCAGTATCGTAAATAATAAATTAAAAAGGTACATGCATTATTATTGTAAAATACATATATTATTTAAGGATAGCTACCCTGTATGCTTGGGCACCCTATTTTTTTATTGAAAGTGGGATATTGTTGAAACTGAAAATATTACATTAGACCATATTCTTCATAGGTGGGCAAGCTACTCGTAGGTCAAGATGGGATCCTCTCATCACCAGCTATTTCTTGTATAATAAGGAAATACAAAACTCTAGGTGAGTGATATATTTAGAAATAACACTGCATATATTTTGGTGAAAAACCCATTCTTTACTTTGGATCCATAATATCCATTGAAATAGTTTCACAGCCAAAACATAGTGCAATCATATCACAATTCTGATGTGAATGGTGAATGATATGGTGGGTATTTAAAGGTTGAAGCATTTCATCTTAGTTCTCAGTGGTGAAAGTGCACTTTGCATAAAATTTTTGCAGGTGCCTTTATATGGAAATGATTTGTCTCAAAGATGAGTTTCTTGCAAACAAAGAAAGCTCAATAACTGAATAAGCAATGAAGTCTAATTGTAAATGCTCTCAATAGGGAAGAATTCAAATTCTAAACTTGTTTCACAAGAAACACTACACACTTGGTGTTGCACTTGTCAATATGATGGCCCAGCACTGTAAATTTCGGATATTTTTTCAAATGGCGCGTCAGCTTCTTCTGGTGATAGCACCATAGTAATTTACTATCTCATAGCATGAGATAGTAATTTGTTCCACCTAACTTTGAGATTTATCCACCATAACATTGTTATAAAAAAAATATCTTCACGCAATTCCCAATACAGGGGTAGACAGAGGTCAAGTCTAGACAATTAGGTCCCTTTGACCCACCTTCCACCGAAGATATTTTCGGGACAACGAGACAGGTGGTGAGCCCGTCGCCGCCTTTATGTCCAAGCCAACTATGAAATTCGTACATAAGTTTTTGAAAACCCCATTCTTTACTTTGGATCCATAATATCCATTAAAATAGTTTCACAGCCAAAACATAGTGCAATCATATCACAATTCTGATGTGAATGGTGAATGATATGGTGGGTATTTAAAGGTTGAAGCATTTCATCTTAGTTCTCAGTGGTGAAAGTGCACTTTGCATAAAATTTTTGCAGGTGCCTTTATATGGAAATGATTTGTCTCAAAGATGAGTTTCTTGCAAACAAAGAAAGCTCAATAACTGAATAAGCAATGAAGTCTAATTGTAAATGCTCTCAATAGGGAAGAATTCAAATTCTAAACTTGTTTCACAAGAAACACTACACACTTGGTGTTGCACTTGTCAATATGATGGCCCAGCACTGTAAATTTCGGATATTTTTTCAAATGGCGCGTCAGCTTCTTCTGGTGATAGCACCATAGTAATTTACTATCTCATAGCATGAGATAGTAATTTGTTCCACCTAACTTTGAGATTTATCCACCATAACATTGTTATAAAAAAATATCTTCACGCAATTCCCAATACAGGGGTAGACAGAGGTCCAGTGTAGACAATTAAGTCCCTTTGACCCACCTTCCACCGAAGATATTTTCGGGACAACGTGACAGGTGGTGAGCCCGTCGCCGTCTTTATATCCAAGCTAACGATATAATTCGTACATTAGTTTTTGAAAAATCGAATGGTAATATGGTTTCGGATTATTCCTCCGAAACCATAACCGGATATCCGAAAATATACGTTACGGTTACAGAGTTCCATAATATCGCTGATTATTGGTCCCACACCTATGGGTGTGGGACCAATAATCAGCGATATTATAGGGGTGAGGTGGCAGATACTCTAGAAATGCTACCACCAGATGACGATCGCTTGACTCATAATGGAATGTTTGTAATGAATTCAACAGTATCTACTCCGGCAAACTATATACCATATGCTGAACATAACGCTTTTGTAATTATAAAAAAGATGTTTGTCTAATATATTTACTTGCGCTGAAGCCGCAGTAATATTTACGACTTGCTCCACACATACAAACAAATATCTTCACGCAATTCCCAATACTACCCCTGTATTGGGAATTGCGTGAAGATATTTTTGGACAGAGGTCCAGTGTAGACAATTAAGTCCCTTTGACCCACCTTCCACCGAAGATATTTTCGGGACAACGTGACAGGTGGTGAGCCCGTCGCCGTCTTTATATCCAAGCTAACGATATAATTCGTACATTAGTTTTTGAAAAATCGAATGGTAATATGGTTTCGGATTATTCCTCCGAAACCATAACCGGATATCCGAAAATATACGTTACGGTTACAGAGTTCCATAATATCGCTGATTATTGGTCCCACACCTATGGGTGTGGGACCAATAATCAGCGATATTATAGGGGTGAGGTGGCAGATACTCTAGAAATGCTACCACCAGATGACGATCGCTTGACTCATAATGGAATGTTTGTAATGAATTCAACAGTATCTACTCCGGCAAACTATATACCATATGCTGAACATAACGCTTTTGTAATTATAAAAAAGATGTTTGTCTAATATATTTACTTGCGCTGAAGCCGCAGTAATATTTACGACTTGCTCCACACATACAAACAAATATCTTCACGCCATTTACAATACAGGGTTAGACAGAGGTCTTGCCAATTCAGTCCTTTTTACCCAACTTCCACCGAAGAAATTTTTGGGACAACATGACAGGTGGTGAGCCCGTCGCCATCTGTATGTCCAAGCCAACGATGTAAATCGTATATAAATTTAAAAAAACCTTTCGCACGAGCCTCATCTGGGGATCGAACGCGGATCTCTTAACTAGAATTACGATCACCCAACCATTCGGCTATCGAGACTTAACAAATAAGTATTGTTTTCGTTGCCTTACCTTAATACTAGTGGATTGTATTTAGTTTTGGATATGAAAGAAGATAAAGAAACTTTATTTGTTGCTTATTTTACGGGAACAAAAAAACAGTATATAAATCATAAATGTACAAAAACGAAACAAAATCAAATAAAAAATGTAAAACATTAGAATAAATGTGCCTTAACTAATATAGCTTAATAACCAATTGTACCTTAATTTAATTTCTGTATTTCCTTTTTTATGTTTTGGTGTACAATAAAGCATGTTTCATTAATTCATTCATTCATTCATTCAATATCAATGAAGTATGCCATGACGTATCGGCTGAAGAAGATAACAGTGGTAAAGCGACGCATCAGCTTTTGTTGTTGCATGCATGGGCCGGCTCGACCGGGGAAGTACCACTTCACAGAATACCGGCGTGAAGTAGAAGTTTAACAAACTTCTGCGTTTCGTCTGGTGAGTGCAGGTAACCGGAGGCCCACACCTTTTTCAAAGGCCGGCAACGCATCTGCTATTCCTCCGGTATTGCAGATATTCATGGGCGGTGGTAATCACTTACCATCACGTGTGCCACCTGCTCGTTTGCCTCCCTCTTCTATTAAAAAAAAAGATATCACCCTCTTCCTTTCTGCGGGTATCGTAAGAGGATACATAAGGAAAAGCCTTGAAAATGCAATTGGCTACCGAAAGTTAGCGGAGTAACCATCTCGAAAAGTACGCCAAATGTAACTACGCCGATGACGGGCAGCAGTGCTTTAGGTGTGACGTTTCTGGAAACAGCCTAGAATAATGTTATGGCAACCGATAGATGGCGAGATAACCATCTCTAAAAGTATCGGACCAAAATAATGACCCCAAGATGGGCAGCAGTGTCTGAGGTGCTAGTGGTCTGCTACAGTGATCGCCAATCCGCTTGTCAAGCGTGGTTTCAATTCATTCCCAATATTTCCAAACAGAGTAGACACGGAACTATACAATTAAGTCCTTTCGACGCACCTTTCGTCGAAGACATTTTTTCGAACAAAGTAACAGTTTGTGAGCCTGTCGCCGTCTTCAGGTCCAAGTCACACGTAAGTAATACAAGTCGTACGTAAGTTATGAAAACACCCAATGTACGTACCACCTGGGGATCGGAATTGGCTCGAATTTCGATTAACAAACCGGTGATTTCGGCTATCTTGAAAATGATGATTTTGGTTATATTATTAAATGTCATTACATTTAATAATGTAACCAAAATCATAATTTTCTCATTTCATTAGAGAAGTGAGGCACGATAGCCGAGTGGCTGGGTGAACGGGATTCGAAGTCGAAAGACCTGAGTTCGATCCCCTGGTGGCGGGCTCGTACCAATGGGTTAAAATTTTTCAAAAAACTTAAGTACGTATCGTTTTGTTGGACATTAAGACGACGACGGGCTCACCACCTGTAACGTTGTTCCAAAAAATGTCTTCGGAGGAAGATAGGTCTTAAGGATTTAATTGTCTAGACTTCTGTCTAACTCTGTATTGGATATTTTTTTTAATAAAATGTACGGATTGAACTTGTGACATGCCGTACTAATGACACTGACGTTGATGACACTGATGACCATTACGAAGTATAATGTACTCTCCCTTATTGATTAAAATATTTACCGAAGTTGTTTACAAATTTGCCTTGCGATGGCCGAGTTCAGACGCATGGCACATTGCGACCAAACATGCATATAAAACGTTAACAAGGACGATTTGTAATGTACGTAAACAAGGATATATAAATATCAAGTGCCTTGAAAAGCAACTGTTTATTCCTTGTGACATAAAGTGACTGTGAAGTCACTTACAACTTGTTCCTGGTAATTGTTTACTGTAGACTTATATTTTCAGTTGTTTTTGTGTTATAAGATAATGTCACTTGTTCCGAATAAAATTTTAATACATCGATGTTAATGTATGTATAATACATCGATGTTAATGTGTGTATACGATGTTTAATAGGTCGATGAAATTTTGTAATTTAAATTACGGGTTTGCTTAAATGTTGTGATTAAAAGATCTATTATCTAACTCTAACATAAATTATCTGGATATAAATAATACTAATTTTAAAATACTCAATGAATTCTTGTTAATAAATAATTTAAAACAATATGTTAACCAACCCACACATTTTATAGGTCAGAGCGAAACACTACTCGATCTCGTTTGCTCCAGCGTTGACATGTATCATATAACTGTTGACCATATACCTGAACTTAGCCATCACTCGTTTATAACATGTAAATTAAGCTTATTGGCTAATAAATGCCCACCAAAATACATAATCTACAGGCCAATTAAAAATATTGATCCAGAGACTTTTAAGCAAGTTTTGTGTACTATTAATTGGAATAATATTATTAACATTTCGGATGTAACCACAATGGTAGATGAATTCAACTACAATGTATTATCCGTTTTTGATTTTTTGGCACCATTAAAAAAGGTATATATAAAAGAGCACCATTTTCCGTGGATTACACATAACGTAAAATTAATGATAAAACTCCGAAATAAAGCTCATTATAGAGCTCGTTCAACAAAAAATATTGCACATACCAATTATTACACAGAATTAAAAAATGGTTACTAATGCAATTTATAATGAAAAAGTGCTTACTTTAATACTTATGTAAATAATTCTAAAGCGTTATGGAATAATTTAAAACGACAAATTAATTTTAAAAATGAGAACAAAGTATCTATACCGCAAAACTTATGCTATGCAAAAGAAATAAATAATCATTTTTTAAATGTCCCAGGGCGAACATTAGTCAAATTATCAACTATATTTCATTATGAGTCAACAGTACTTTGCTGCAATAAATTTAACCTTGCTGAAGTAAGTGAAGACAACGTTTTAAAGATTTTACGCTCCCTGAAGTCCAATGCTATTGGTACGGATGGCGTATCCCTAGAGATGTTACTATCCATACTTCCTGATAGCTTGCATGCGATTACAAAGATTGTTAATATGTCAATTAAGTCTCAAACATATCCATCACAGTGGAAAACAGCCTTAGTGAAACCAATTCCTGAAAAGGAAAATGTAAATAGCTTTAAGGATTTGCGACCTATTAGTATTCTGCCTTGTTTATCCAAAGTCGTGGAACGGATTGTTTGTAATCAGCTTATTGAATATTTAGAAAGTAATAACATTCTTCCGAGCGTACAATCCGGTTTCTGCAAACACCACAGTACTACTACGGCCTTAGCAGATGTGGTTGACAACATTTTGAGTGCTCAAGATAAAGGCAAAGTAACAGCTCTCGTTTTTCTGGACTACTCTCGGCCTTTGATACAATAAATAGATCATTACTTCTGTCAATATTAAAATATTACGGGTTCAGCGTTGAAGCACTCAAGTGGTTTCAGACTTATGTAAATAATTCTAAAGCGTTATGGAATAATTTAAAACAATATGTTAACCAACCCACACATTTTATAGGTCAGAGCGAAACACTACTCGATCTCGTTTGCTCCAGCGTTGACATGTATCATATAACTGTTGACCATATACCTGAACTTAGCCATCACTCGTTTATAACATGTAAATTAAGCTTATTGGCTAATAAATGCCCACCAAAATACATAATCTACAGGCCAATTAAAAATATTGATCCAGAGACTTTTAAGCAAGTTTTGTGTACTATTAATTGGAATAATATTATTAACATTTCGGATGTAACCACAATGGTAGATGAATTCAACTACAATATATTATCCGTTTTTGATTTTTTGGCACCATTAAAAAAGGTATATATAAAAGAGCACCATTTTCCGTGGATTACACATAACGTAAAATTAATGATAAAACTCCGAAATAAAGCTCATTATAGAGCTCGTTCAACAAAAAATATTGCACATACCAATTATTACACAGAATTAAAAAATGGTTACTAATGCAATTTATAATGAAAAAGTGCTTACTTTAATACTTATGTAAATAATTCTAAAGCGTTATGGAATAATTTAAAACGACAAATTAATTTTAAAAATGAGAACAAAGTATCTATACCGCAAAACTTATGCTATGCAAAAGAAATAAATAATCATTTTTTAAATGTCCCAGGGCGAACATTAGTCAAATTATCAACTATATTTCATTATGAGTCAACAGTACTTTGCTGCAATAAATTTAACCTTGCTGAAGTAAGTGAAGACAACGTTTTAAAGATTTTACGCTCCCTGAAGTCCAATGCTATTGGTACGGATGGCGTATCCCTAGAGATGTTACTATCCATACTTCCTGATAGCTTGCATGCGATTACAAAGATTGTTAATATGTCAATTAAGTCTCAAACATATCCATCACAGTGGAAAACAGCCTTAGTGAAACCAATTCCTGAAAAGGACAATGTAAATAGCTTTTAAGGATTTGCGACCTATTAGTATTCTGCCTTGTTTATCCAAAGTCGTGGAACGGATTGTTTGTAATCAGCTTATTGAATATTTAGAAAGTAATAACATTCTTCCGAGCGTACAATCCGGTTTCTGCAAACACCACAGTACTACTACGGCCTTAGCAGATGTGGTTGACAACATTTTGAGTGCTCAAGATAAAGGCAAAGTAACAGCTCTCGTTTTTCTGGACTACTCGGGCCTTTGATACAATAAATAGATCATTACTTCTGTCAATATTAAAATATTACGGGTTCAGCGTTGAAGCACCCAAGTGGTTTCAGAGTTATTTAAATGATTGCAAGCAAATTGTGGAAGTAACACATGAAAATGGCACTAAAACAATTTCGGGATGTTCTTGGTGCCAAGAGGAGTTCCTCAGGGGTCCATTCTAGGACCATTATTATTTATATTATACAGTGCTGATATCTTTAAAAATATACTCAATTGTAATTACCATATTTATGCCGACGATATACAATTATATATGTCTTTCAAACCATCGGAAAGTATCATAGCCTCAAAAACTAAATGAGGATTTAAAGCGTATTGCGGATTGGTCAGAAGCAAATACCTTAGTATTAAACCCTAATAAAACTAAATATATGTTGATCGGTACCAAAAACAAGGTTAATAAAATATTAAATTCAAATTACTTAGTTAAAATTAATGACATTAGTATAGATCGAGTTAGTGAAACAGGAAATTTAGGAGTTGTCATGGATGATAATATGCGTTTTGAAAACATGTAGTCAACACAGTAAAAAATGCTTTTATCGTTTGAAAACACTATATAAAATTAGAGACGTGCTAAAAACAGAGGTACGTATAAATTTGTGTGAGTCACTGATCCTTTCTAAGCTTAATTATGCTGACGCTGTTTTAGGACCAAGGATTTCGGCGCGCTCTAGGAAACTCATGCAGCGAGTCCAAAACGCCTGTGCTCGCTATTGTTTTAAAATACCTCCCCGTATTACGTCACCCGTTTATTAACGGAGCTAAGATGTTAAAATGGACGCACGATGGAAATTACACTTTGCAACTTTATTATTCGGAACAATCAAGTCGAAAAAACCCATTTATCTTTATGATAAATTAGATTGGGCTCGGGAATATTGCTCTAAATATATAACTAGGGCCTCAAGCTACTTGTTGTTGGTACCCACTCATCATTCCGCTTCTTTCAAGGGAAGTTTTCGATATGCGGCAACTAAGTGCTGGAACAATTTACCACCCCCTTTTCGAAATCTGCATTCCGTATATAATTTCCGCCAAAAGTTAAAATTATTCCTATTAAACAAACAACTGCAGGAATAAAGTTTATGTTATCTTTGTTTTCTTCACTATTTGCCGTAGTGGATATATCTAGGATGGGGTATTTATCTCTCTTTTTTATTTACATTAGTCATTCTTCTTGTTCGTGTCAATGGTCATTGATCACTAAGTATATTAAAGGATAAGTATCTGCTGCCAAAAGTCATCATATATAATTGTATAAATATGTGTGTATACATACATGCTCAATATGTATGTGTATTTATAATATATATTTGTTAATGTTATGGATAAATCGGTAGTCGTTGCCCCCTGCGTACGCACCACATCAAGTATTATTATGTGAGTATTTATAAGTATATATATGTATGCATGTATATGTGTATATATTTTTATATATTATATATTATGTATTATGAATATTTGTATATTATTAGGGGCCACTGAAAATCAGGGCTGGCATGTCAGTGCAGGTTTCATCCCAGCAATATACCTGAGTGGCTCTCCTATTTTCGCACATTGCACTTCTGCAAAATGGCGATCGTATTTAATTTATTGTAAATGTCTCAGTTTTTTTTTTTCACTTTATATTTAATTTTAATGTGCTAAAATAAATGTTTCTTTCTTTCTTTCTTTCTTTCTAACTCCACAATTTCACGAAAATTACCTATGACGTTATTCTACGACAACAAAAAATTGTTAATTTAAGCCTCTTGTTATCAAAAAAATGAAAAGGTACGATAGCCGAGTGGTTAGGTGGTCGGAATTTGGAGTCAAGAGACCCGAGTTCGATTCCCAGGTGGCCGGCTCTTACCAATGGGTTTTTCAAAAATTTATGTACGAATTATTTCGTTGGCTTGGACGTAAAGACGGCGACGGGCTCACCATCTGTCAGGTTGTCCCGAAAATATCTTCGGTGGAAGGTGGGTCAAAGGGACTTAATTGTCTAGGCTAGACCTCTGTCTGTATTGAGAATTGCGTGAAGATATTTTAATGTATTTTTTTACTATCAAGAAAACAAAGATAATGTACTTGAAGATATTTTCATCAAAACATTGGTTCTCCCATTTAGCAATCTTAAGCTTCTCGTCAACAAAGTCAAACAAAATTTTATAAATTATTGAATACTCACAATTGTGGTGTCACGGTGGAATTTCATCTTTAAACACATTAAAATTCACTTTTACTTATGTGGAATAAGTAAAAGTGAATTTTAATGTGTATTTATTTATTTCAATTCAAATACCTGATAAGTTTCGCGTTTATGGCATTATCAATGGATTCTTATTACAAAAATTATATATCTACTGAGATCGAAAAAGTATCTCCTATTTTATCTCTTTAATTGCGGGTATTTACTTGTATTAACAACTGAAAATTTAATATATTATAAAAAAATATTTACATTTTTGGTGTTTTGTAAAAATTACAACGGCTAAAAAGTCCGTTATTATTATCTCCTGGCTAAAGCCAGCCAGTGGCTCTGCCTATTGATTAAATTAGTAAAAATAGTCAACTTTTATGGTAGCAACTAATATCAAAAAAAAGAAAGAAAGAATATTACTTGTCAGCAATATACTATGCAGCAATGCAAGTTACTATGGCAATCTATAAAACAAATTACATATCTTTAATGCTGTACATACATACATACTTACATACATAACGGGCTGTAAAAGTATACGGTAGGACATAGACCTCTCACATAAGGGAATCTCCCTAAAGCCATTACCATATTTAGTAAACCTTTAAAGGTCAACTAATTTCAACGTTTAAGGGAGCTTTTGTTAAAACTGGTGTTTTAAATGAAGTTCACATTGTATTTTTAATCTATTGCGAATTATGATAACTTTAGACGTAACAGCAGCCGTGGATACACACGGTCAAGCAGGGAGTAATACAACCCCCACTCTTCCAGTCGGTGTTGTAAGAGGCGACTAAGTAAAAAGTATTCCGACAGATCAAATACTACCGAATGATGGCGGGATAACCATCTCGATGAATACCAGATCAAAATGCAGCAAAACGGCGCCGGGCAGCAGCGTCTAAGGTGCAAGGTATTGTGATGCGATCGTCCGTCCGCTTGCCAAGCTTGGCGATTATAGCAAACCTATGGAAGAGGCCGACGTGCTGCACTGCAGCTCTTTATAGGCTATTATGATTATATATTTCTCCAATATTTCACCACGCCTTGGGTTTACTGTCAGAGAATTCATAAAGGCATCAAGTCCAAGTTTGTATTAAATTCTTTTTAAATATCTAACTTTTGTCTTTAAACGCCAGCTAAGTTTTCGTTACGGCAGGTGACTGAAACATGATAATCGGTTGCGACGCGTTCTTCGTGGCCCCTTCGGACTCGCTGGATGTATTGGCAGACAACCTGCATTACATCCCCTACTTCACCAAAGCGTTTTCGGTAAGAGATGGTCATGCTGGCGCACAGGGCGCACCAGGAGCTCAGGGCTCAGACGGCACACCTGGTGGTGCCGCTGGTCCGAGAGGCCGGGGGGGTCGCGGAGTGACGGGCGGCATGGGGGGCGCAGGTGGCGCGAGGGGCGCCGACGGAACCGGTGGGGGAGTGGGCGGCGGGGGAGGAGCCGGTGGGGCTGGAGACGATGCCAACCCGGGCTGTGTGGGTGGGGCCGGGGGTGCGGGAGGGTGTGGCGGGGCCGGGGGAAGGAGTGCGGCGGGCGGAAGAGGCGGTGACGGTGGGTCAGCTGGGGTGGGCGTGCGGGCCTTCGGCGGTGGATTCGCGCGCAGCATGCCCATCGCGGCCGCCGTGGACCGCGTGGCCGCTAGGCTGGGCAGGGAGATGTTCGAAGTGCCTACTGGTGAGTGTGCTTATTTATCTTAGAAAAATTAAGAACTCCACTTCATCTACAATTCAAGTAGAAATTTAGTTTTACGGGATACTACGCAGACCACGTAATACCACGTATTTTTATTAACTCCAATGCAGGACTACATCTGCCGGGCCCGCTAATATATCGATTTTCAATACATCGATATTTTAATCGATTTTTGCTGGATTTATTATAAATCTGTACGTACGTACGAATACGTTATATATACGTTTTCACAGTAATTGTATATTCGACATCCTATGATAACAATCATATGTATAATACAATGCAATTATTTTTAATAATCTTATATATCCCATCGGACATAAGGATTCCAACGATATATCTCTCACAAAACCAATGTAAACCGGCAATTCAGGCCGTATGAGAAAGCTCATGATTAGTTAAAAGACTGAGGCAGAAATACATTATTATAGAGACAATATTATGATATTATATTGCATTGCTTGAATTAAGTAGCACATGTTACCTGATCCAAAGAGAAGTACACAAACATTACACACGACATTTGTTAACATGCACCACCGCTGATAATTACGCGACTAAACAGGGAATCATCAAGTGATTAGATACTCCGACGTTTGACCGCAGAGTCAATGGCTCGGACAAATTTTTAATATTCATTAAGGTCTGCGGTTATGTACTGGCTACAAAGTTCATGATAATTTCCGTTGAGGTAAGATGTTCCCGAGTGGTTGGACCTCGGCCTCATACAAGCATACGCAGTCTACGTTGACAATACTGACTGGACTAAAATATAAAAAGATGGTAGCTGTAGGTAGTTGAGGATTCGAGCTTAAGTTTATCATTGGATTTGTGTTGACAGCCATTTAAAGTGTCTTCTTCTAACTCCTTGTTAAAGAATATACCCTCCCACTTCTCAATCGAAGGGATAAACATAGAAAAAATTAGGTTCTCATTTCAAAAGGCTGGAAATACTTCGGCAACCTAATGGACGCCGGTCGACTGTCACTTTACGGTGAGGAGAGCTTTGGCATCGGCTCAGACCACATCCGAGAAAAGGACGGCATCTGGGCCGCCCTGGCCTGGCTCTCTATCCTAGCTTGGAGAGGCTATTCTGTGGAGGAGACTCTTGTGGCGCATTGGAGGCAGTACGGAAGAAACTATTTTACGAGGTAATGTTATTATATTTATAGTACCTTTACATTTTGATGTTATCGTTCATTAATTTCAACTTCTGAGCATTGAATTGGTCTTCCAGCAGTGCAGCATTCAAATAGAAATAAGATGGCAAAAAGAGAATAACATTATTTTCAGATATGATTACGAAGATTGTTCCAGCGACTCGTGTAATGAAATGATGCACGTTCTGGAGGAGAAAATCACTGCACCTGGGTTTGTGGGCTCAAGTTACACTAGGGGAAACAAGACTTATGTGGTCAAGTTCGCCGACAACTTTTCCTATGTGGACCCTATTGACCAGAGCGTTGCGAGGAATCAGGTAATGTAGATGAATATCTAGAACTCTAATTTCACTTCATGTCACATATTTGCCTAGGAAATGTTGTACTTTAATGTTTCTCCAGGGCCTGCGCATAATGTTCACGGACGGGTCGCGCGTCGTGCTGCGACTGAGCGGCACGGGCAGCGCCGGGGCCACCGTCAGGTGAGGAACATTGAGTGCACGGGGAGGTCAGGTACTGATGGAATGCAGGGCTTAAGAATGAATGTGATGGGAGAATTGCAATCCGCAGGCTGTACATCGACTCGTACGAGGCGGCTGACGTGTGCGGAGACACGCAAGTGATGCTAAAGCCTCTCGTCGACGTGGCTCTAAGCATTTCGCAGCTGCAGCGTTACACGGGCAGGGACGCGCCCACCGTTATCACTTAGAAATGTTTTGTATATATTTTTCGTTTTTCGGTTAAAACACACGTTATTGATATTAACAAAATTGCTTACAGTTTCTTTACATAGAAAACAGATATAAAGTTGAAAAAGTCACTGAAATTCTGGAAAATGTAGAGATTTTTTGTATAGTATTTTGTCAGAAGTACTAAAGAGCTGGAAAGCCCAATATAAGTTTTAGATTTTAAGATTAAAAGGAGAGCGATTCACAGTATTATTAAGTATCGTGATTATATTTGTAAACAGAACGCAAGTTCTAAATTTATTGCTGTAACAGTCACATCCTGTGTTCTTCAAACATAAGCTCCATCGATTTAATCCCAAACATTTTATGTGTGATTTGTCATTTGAAAGCTATTTTTTATCATCCCAATATCAATAATAGAATCATCTTTAAGATTTAGGAAAGATAATCAGTAAGTAATCTAGATTTCTATTGCCAATTCGTATAATTTAGCTTATGAAATAACTTTTTGTACCTACGATTGATTTTTATTTATATGATTTGGTAAATTATCAACAGATTACTTAATCGATTCATTAATTTTTATATAATTAATATAAATTTTAAGTATTGCCATCAAACTTTAACCCTTATATATACATTATGATGGTAAATTAACTATAATTTAGAAATATTTTCTGTATATATAGAGTATTATAGTTTATGTGTTTATAAGTGTAAATATTACGAAAAAAAACAATAAAAAGCTTATTAGTATAGTTATTAATATTATAATAAGATATTGTATATGAAATTAAATAAATAAAGTTGTAGCCCTGCTTTTTTTGTTAATTTGAGCACTTGAGGTTCGGAGGCAATTGTTATGATAGAAGAGTTTTCACTCTTTCTTACATATACCCTACCTTACGAAGTATGCTATTTTCTTAATAAGACAGAAAAAAGCCGAGCTCATTTTGGGGTTAGCTGATCCGAAATATAAATAGGCATATCCATACTGCTTGTGTAACCAAGGTGTTTAGCACATAATTTATCTTATCATAGCGGTATATACGACGAATATGAAATTTTTTATGAAAAAGTTCTACTACACTTGGAGCATTTAATTTATTTCTCAATATTTCTCGCGTTAAATTAATTTGTAGGTGGAAGAAGACATTTGGAGTTGTCGCCAATTTACGAAAAAAAATAAAATAAAAACGAATGCAATATATATCACAATAGATTACCAAGCAGTTCTATAATAGAAATTCAAAAGAAGTTTTCATTGGCAATGTTTCTATTTTGCACGTTCTAAAAGTTTTCGGTGCGACTCTACTACATTTACTCTAATGTATCTTTTATCTTATTTTAATTTAGCTTGGTTCATGGTAAGTAATTAATTTAAAACTTTTAATAAATTTAGAACCTTTTAGGGTAATTAAGACTAATTACCCTAAATTTTTTCAATGTATTTGAATTAATTACCACAAATAAATGTACTTCTTAAAGAAAAAAAATGTTTAATTTCGTATAAATTTCTTGATAATAAAAGTAAAACCTAAAACAAACGATTTATTATCGCTCAAGTTTTTGTAATCAAATTAAACTACTAATTATATAAAGAAATATAGTTTGCTAATATTAAATTTTGTTTAAGTGGTTGCTGAAGTTTATAATACATTAATAAATTGATTACAAAAAGTTAAGCGATCACACAAAACTTGAAATTTAGCAATCTTTTCTCGTTAAAATCTTAATGTTGATTTGTAATACCAGTCATCTTTTCATCATTATAAACGACGCTTCCAAAATGTGTATGTGTTGGATACACATACATCTCTAGGAATTAACCAAGAGTGATAGTGAAACGAACAATTTTTTTTAAATTCTCATACAGGTAATATAATAATAAATAAATAAATATCTTCACGCAATTCCCAATACAGGGGTAGACAGAGGTTTAGTCTAGACATTTAAGTCCCTTCGACCCACCTTCCACCGAAGATATTTTTGGGACAACGTGACAGGTGGTGAGCCCGTCGCCGTCTTTACGTCCAAGCCAAACACGTAAAGTTAAATAAGTTTTTGAAAAACTTATGTAACCCCTGCCACTTGGGGATCGAATTCGGGTCTCGACTAGAAATTCCGATCACCCTACCACTCGGCTATCGAGACTTTTGATACAGATAATACTGGTATTTGATTCCATAAAGACTGAACTATAGATGGCAGCACTATTATCACCAGTAGAGACTTCATTTGGAAGACTTGCGAACAAGGAATGGAGAGTTAATTTAGCAAAACACTAGATTGAATAATACATATCAAATGATACATTATAAAATTTTATCAAAGTATATTAGAAAAAGATTTATCTGAGATGGACTTAAGAATGAAGAAATAGTAAGTTTTTTGTATGTACTTTAAAAAAATCAATATGCTATCTTGGGATATCATTACCAACTATTCACAATATTTAAATAATTTCATTGATGGCTTTCTTAAATCTCTTAAGATTTCGCCATTCCAAATATTACATTCCAGGGATAGACAAAGGTCTAGAAAAATAAGTCCTATCGATATACCTTCCATCAAAGATATTTTTGGTATAACGAGTCAGACAGTGAGATAGACAAAGCGTACATAAGTTTTTGAGAAATCCCAATGGTACGAGCCTGCCACCTGGGAATCGAACTCTAGTCTCTTGACAATTACAAATTGGAAAATAAATTCTCATTTGGTTAATTTTTCACTCGCAATGTTTTAGTATCTATCAATTTTCTAGAAGTATGCTTTTTTCTTTAAGAGGGAAAAATAATGTTAACTTGTAACAATTGTATGAAATTTTAAAACGATTACTTAAATTAAATCGATTAAGAGTACGATATATTTAATTACCTATAACCGTTTGTTATTCTTATTTGTATATAGCATCTACTTTGTCACTTGTGGCAAACTGTCAACGTCATTGTCAAAAGCCTACATACAAAGTAAGTAAACAAACATTTGACAAACATAACATCAACAAGTGGCTGGAAAATTTGAATTGAAGTGTTCAATACCGATAGACCGCGACTAAAGTTGAACAGAACATTGTCTACTACTTATCGATGTGTAAAAAATAAATTTTCCAACTTCATTACATGCCAATTACCAATTCTTAATATTTAATTCATATCGGAATAAAATATTTCATTAAAAAAATGTATAACATTGTTACAATCGATACACGTCCTTTTGAAGGACAAAAGCCAGGAACAAGTGGTCTAAGGAAGAAGGTGAAGATTTTTCTGCAAGAGAATTACACAGAGAACTTTATTCAAAGTATTTTGAACGCAAATAAGGATACCCTATTGGGTAGTACCTTAGTAGTTGGCGGAGACGGCAGATACCTGGTGAAGGAGGTGGTTGATAAAGTTATAAAGATATGTGCTGCTAATGGAGTAAGTAAAAAGATTATGATATCTTTCTTATTACTTTTTTAATTTATTTATTCTTCTTATTATTATTTTAAGTACATTAAAGGTATCATTCTCACTTAATATTAAAGGTAATAATGCGATTTGCGTGGTACAATCTACGATTTTAAAGTAATTTTCTAATAAATCAAGTATCTTGTGACTGCCAATAATGGTAAATATTTATATAATATTTTATACATATATATTATCACCAGTAGAGTTATAATAATATAAAAAGTCACGATAGCCGAGTGGTAGGGTGGTCGGAATTTCGAGTCGAGAGACCCGAGTCCGATCCCCAGGTGGCAGTACCAATGAGTTTTTCAAAAACTTATGTACGAATTTCATCGTTGGCTTGGACATAAAAGGCGGCGACGGGCTCACCACCTGTCACGTTGTCGCGAAAATATCTTCGGTGGAAGGTGGGTCAAAGGGACTTAATTGTCTAGACTAGACCTCTGTCTACCCCTGTATTGGGAATTGCGTGAAGATATTTATATTTATTTATTTATTTTATATACATATAAATTTATGTTATATTATGGAATCTTTTGTAACTGGCCATGTCGAGAGAATGAATGAAGAACGATTGACGAAAAAAGCATATAAGGCGAGTGTGAATGGAAGTGTAGGAAGGGGAAGACCTAGGCGGACGTTTCAAGACCAAATCAGGGACATCCTGAAAAAAGGCCAGGTCAAGAGTACCCTGAATCGAAGAGAATGTATGAAGGGAATAATGAAAGTGGACGAAGCGAAACAAGTATGTAAGGATCGTAGCAAGTGGAAAGAAGTGGTCTCTGCCTACCCCTACGGGAAAGAGGCGTGATGATATGTATGTATGTATGTATCTTTTGTAACTATTTAACCAATGCATTGTATCAGGATAGTTAGTTAGGATAGTTCCTCCATACATGGATAGGAAGTTTACTTAGACAGGTATCATATCTGACAAAATATGTTTACACATTAAACAATAAATAAATAATTACTTATTTAACATTAACACAAGCACCCTTTATTGGAAACAAAGCTAATCTTGGCATCCGAATACTGTGGTTTACTTGCAATAACCATGTTAATTTACATGATAGGTGGGCAAGCTGCTCGTAGGTCAGGATGGGATCCTCTCAACGCCAGCCATTTCCTGTATAATAAGGAAATACAAAACTCTAGGTGAGTTGTATTTGTTTCGCATAATACTGTACTTTTTGGTGGTAGGCTTCTAGAACAAATAAATATTAATAAAGTGTTATACTTAATGTCTATTTTTAAGCATCACTAAAATCTCATTAAATTGAACAGATTAAAGTCACATAATGAAAGGTGTTGTGCAAGACTGTGACTATGTACAAATCACAACTACACATTTTACTTTCATAAGCTACAACATTATATAAGTTATATTGATGGCTTTTTATTTAAATTCTAGAATTAAACCAGACTGCAGCATTTTGGTAAGATATGCTGACTCATGGTTAATTTAACCATACCTTAGAAACTAATAGGGAAGAACAATTATTTGCCTTAAAACAAATTGTAAATAATTTTATTATATCTCATTGGTTATAATTACTTTAATTGCCTCAAAACCAATCTCCTGACCTGTCATATTTCCTAGAAAATGCTTTATGAGTAATCAGAGTTTGTTTGGTGGAAGAGGCAAAAGTATGATTCCTTCTGATGTCATTAGTTTTGACGTGACCTATGTTTATGATTATCTTTACTGTATAACGCACGTCAGACGCTGCTGCCCATCTTCGGTCTGATTATTTTGGTCTGATATTTTTAGAGATGGTTATCCCGCCATCTACCGGTTGCCATAACGATATCCAAGGCCGTTTTGGCATCCACGGGAAGAAAGGTTGTGGCAATGTTCTTACGCCGTTACCACACGGAATGATTGCAAAATAATTGGCCTAAATTCTTAAATGGCTACAGGAAAAAAACATGAAGAAATTGAGGCTTTCCTTGTTAAATTATACATATAGGTAATAAAGTTGTCTGTTTTTAAAATATAAACTAGCGCACAGAAAACACATCACCTTTTAACACATTCATACACTTCACTCTCACTCACACATATACGTAGCTCACAGTTTCTTGTTTTTTGACATAGTGTCATTTTTTGTTTTTCTCATATGTTTATTTATTTGTTAAGAGTTTATGTTACATTATATATATAAGATACTTTCATGGAAGAGCGGTGCATCCAGACACAGGCTACTATGCTTAAAAGGAGATTCCAGCCTTTGTAAACTAAATATGTTTCAAATTAAATAAAGATTGTTATAATTATTCTAATGAATGAATGAAGGTGTAGCTGTAACATTAAAGATAATTTATGGTTCTTCACACATAGCCCCTTACGGGGTTGTCACAATCTTTATATACATCGTTCGCTAACCGTAATCGTTAATCATTTTATTTAGGTGGAAGGTGGGTCAAAGGGACTTAATTGTCTATACTAGACCTCTGTGTACCTCTGTATTGGGAATTGCGTGAAGATATTTACTTTTTTTTAATCTTATTTAGGTCTGAAATACTTACAACTTTCGTATTGTATGTATTAGTTGCATGTATTTTTATGTATTATATATATCGTGTCAAGGCGGTATCGTGCTGACCGCATCACACAACCCGGGCGGCATCGACAACGACTTCGGCGTCAAGTTCAACTGCAGCAACGGCGGCCCGGCGCCGGACGCCGTCACCAACCGCATCCACGAGCTCGCATCCGGCATCCGGCAGTACAGCATCGTGCCGGACCTCGTCTGTCCAGTGGACAAGATCGGAGTTCAAACTTTTATGGTAAGATGGTTTACTTTAAACTTAAAAATTGAGTTGAAACTTGAGTTTAAAATTAATGGGTTTTAGAAAGCGTACAATAAATAAATATAAATAAATATCTTCACGCAATTCCCTATATAGGGGTAGATAGAGGTCTAGTCTAGACAATTAAGTCTCTTCGACCCAGTTTCCACGGAAGATATTTTCGGGACAACGTCACAGGTAGTAAGCCTGTTGCCGTCTCTAAGTCCATGCCAATGATATAAATCGTACATTTAAAAACACCCATTGTTACGAGCCAACCACTTGGGAATTGGACTCGGGTCTCTTCACTCGAATTCCTATCACTCAACCACTCGGCATTCGTGTTTGCTTTTAAGTTAAATAAAATGTATAGTTCTGTAATGGTCCCATAAGTTATGGTGTTATGGAATCGGAAACACTGAAGGTGCTTCAAACACCTAGATCCGAGACAATGTAGAAAATGTGGTTTTCTACATTGACCGGACCGTGAATCGAATCCTATCGACTACAGAGGTCATCGTAATGACACGTTATTTACGTGTCATTGTGGTATTTGTACCACGCCCATAAGAAATAGTAAGTTGGCAGATTCTCTAAAAATTACTCCAAACCATCAGACAGCCCCTGGCAAACTTTATACTGGAGTTCTTTTTTAAACTATAAACTATAATATTTTAATAATAAATAAATAATTATCTTCACGCACTTCCCAATACAGTGGTAGACACAGGTCTAGTCTAGACAATTAAGTCCCTTCGACCCACCTTCCACCGAAGATATTTTCGGGACAATGTGACAGGGGGTGAGCCCGTTCCCGTCTTAATGTCCAAGCCAACGATAAATTCGTACATAAGTTTTTTGAAAAAACCCAATGGTACGAGCCTGCCACCTGGGGATTGAACTCGGGTCTCTTGACTCGAAATTTCGACCACCCAACTATCTATTACTACTCTGCTATCGTGACTCGTTTTTTTAAACTATTATTTTAATAAGTTTATATCCTAAGCGATGTTTACGATTCGTTTCACAGATAAACACTGTTTTGTTTGTTTTATTATTTTAAATACCAGACTATTGCATTTACTTTACAGAGGCGTAAACAAGGTTTTACAAAGTCGTGATTCGTGCGACATTATGCGCATAAAAACAATAATGTGTGTAACCTTAACTTAAGAAATGTATCATATTGTTAGATAACAATAATATGGATATTCCGTCATATGTTATATTCGACCATGTCCCCTCAGGTTTCCATAGGTGAAAGAAACCTACGGCAATAAACGGGATAGTGTTATTCTTATGCCGATACCTTATCGCATGTTCCTATATCTAAGAATAATAAAAAATTTTTAAATTCCATGACGAAATCGTACGATTGCCATTGCCTTGATAATGTTCTATGACATCGTACGAGATATAGGTAATGGATGTTAACAATAAAACTTAGTCTATGATCATGTATTAAAATTCTTATCCACAAATTAAATCTAATTAACGATAACGATAACGTTTCTAACGAAGATATTAATTGACGTCGGACAATAATAATATAATTGAAAAAAAAAATTATTCGAAGTCACGATAGCCGAGTGGTTGGGTGATCGGAATTCGAGACGAGTGACCCGAGTTCGATCCCCAGGTGACAGGCTCGTACCAAAGGGGTTTTTTCAAAAACTCTTGTACGAATTATATCGTTGGCTTGGACATAAAGACGGCGACGGGCTCACCACCTGTCACGTTGTCCCGAAAGTATCTTTGATGGAAGGTAAGTCGAAACGACTTAATTGTCTAGACCTCTGTCTACCCTTGTATTGGGAAACACATGAAGATATTATTTTTCGTACATATTATATTAGCCTTCTTCTTTGTCTTGCTAGGGGTAAGATGAATACTAATGTTTTTACTCTAGTCAAGTATGTTTGTTTTGTATATGAATGTTTATATATGTAAATATATATCTACGTAAGTATATTGCACCGTCGGCTAGGATACTAAGATGGCGATAGCCTCATCGCCAATAACATTGCCCCAAACTGGCTTAGCTGGCTTTACAATCTGGACCTCTGTTTACACCAGTTTTGAAAATATGCGAGAAGATATTTATTATTATATATAATATACTAATCTTCACGCACAATCCCTGACGGGGTAGCCAGAGAGAACAAATCGCCAAGTGTCACGACCCTTACATACCTCTTTTGCTTCTTCAGATTCATCGTTTTCTTCATACATGCACGTCTAGGTATCCGAGTACTCTTGACCTTCCCCTCTTCGAGCAATTTGCTCACATGGTCTTCGAAAGTTAGTCTCGGCCTTCTTCGACTCCTTTTAATATTAACTTTCGCATATAATATGTTAAGCGAAATTCCTTTCACTGAATGTTTAAAAAGTCTCAAAAACGAACAAACTATAAAAACTTAAAATTTGGCTGATATAATTCTTATTCGGTGTTATCTAAAATTTACGTTCAGGTTTTCGGATCTGAGTTCCTAATTAGGAAACCTAATCAGCGGAAATAAATGCGCCTGGCTTTAATTATCTAATGCTGTATATATAACATAAATAAATAAAATAAATAAATATCTTCACGCAATTCCCAATAAAGGGGAGGTCTAGTCTAGACAATTAAGTCCCTTCGACCCACCTTCCACCGACGATATTTTCGGGAAAACTTGACAGGTCGTGAGGCCGTCGCCGTCTTTATATCCAAGCCAACGATATAATTCGTACACAAGTTTTTGTAAAAGCCATTGTTACGAGCCTGCCATCTGGGGATCGAACCCTGGTCTCTCGACTCAAAATTCCGACCACCCCAACACTCGGCTATATAACATTACTGACAACAATAAAATGTAAATAAATATATTTATTTATATTTATTACGACAATAACTACTAGTAAAAGAAATTACAGAAAAATGAAGAAAATAACTCTCAGCGTCAAAAAAGCTTTATACGACGAGCTCCGTGGATAAGTAGCGTACACAGCGCTTTGGAATGTGACGCAAGCTTTGAGGTATGATTTTCGATTCCCGGACAGGACATCTTAGAAAAAATAGTTGTATGTAATTTTTGTATGTAGAGGACATTGTAGAATAATTAGTGGTACCTTCATTGTTTCCGATTCAATAACACAGGTGCTTTGGTAACTTTAGGTTTACAGCAATGTACGTGATGTTGTCCCTATCTATCTACCTATGTATCTATTTGTTATATACTTTTTGAAGCCATGAAAAATTTTACGTATTAATTTAATAGGTGGAGATAACAAAAAGTATTTTTTTATATTGTTTATTAAAATAACCTCTCTCTGTTTTTGTCCTGAATAAAGAGAAAAGAAAACAGCACGGTTATTAAATACTTTATGGAAAATTCTACGTCATTATTGCCATACGATGTTGATCAAGTACGTCTAGTATAATTTCTTTTGTTGTCTCTATGACAAGTCCATAGAGTAGATCATAGATGATACGTATATAACTGAGAGCATTGATTAATAATAACGACTTTACCGCCGCAATTTTTATGAAACACTTTGTGGCGTAAGAGACAAGGCCCTTTATTGACGTATTTTACCAACCACGTAATTTAAATAACAAATTTTCAATATCATACCTATGATTAAAGTTTTATTCGAAACAAGTGACATTATACTACAAGGCAGAAGCGACAGAGAATGGAGTTGCAACGGTAAACAATTACCAGGAACAAGTTGGAAGTAACAGTTAATCCATATACGGCATAAATAATTGCTTAACAGCATACTTGTTATTTTTAATGTCCATGTTTACAATTCGGTCGGTATATGTTACGAGTACTGTATTGGTAAAATTTTTGTAAACAAATAAATGAAAGTCTTTCCGCATATTCCCAATACTGGGGTACACAGAGGTAGACAGTTCAGTCCTTTGACTCACCTTTCAAGGACTTGGGAAATATGGGTCGATAGGACTAAATCGTCTGGACTTCTGGCTACCCCTGTTTGATTAACCCCTTTTACCCGTGTTTGATTAACCCTGGTTGTAATTAAGATTTAGATGCTCTCTGAGCCTCGTTTTTTATGGATCAACATGTTTAAATTAAATTTGTAGTCACTTATATGTCCATAAATATGGTCTCATGATACCTAGTATTTCTTATTTCAAATTGTTTAATTTTTTTTATTAATTTTGATTCACTTAAAATTCAATGTCATGTAATGTATGTGTTGTCCAAATACAGTAATTTAGTAAAAGTATTCTAATGCTATTCCCAATAATGGGGTAGACCGAGGTTCATACAATTAATTCCTTACAATCCACATTTCACCGATGATATTATTTTGGGACAACGTTACAGGTGTCGAGATCGTCGCCTTTATATCCAAGCTAACGATGTTAATCGAACATTAGTTTTGAAAACACTCATTGGTACGAGCCTACCACCAGGTAATCGAACTCGGGTCTCTTGTTTTGAATTCCGATCGCCCAAACACTCATTGGTACGTGCCTACCACTTGGGAATCGACCTCGAGTCTCTTGTTTTAAATTCCGATCACTCGGCCATCGTGACTTAATTAGATTTAATAAACATATTTTATTATCTTATAATTCTGGCATAAGAACAGCAATTATTATAAATGCAATTAGATTTTTAATTAGTTAGTTCTTATATTGGTGTCGCCGTATGAATTTATCACCCCCGCTCCCCTTCTTGTTAGCTGTGTCCGAAGAGGCAACTAAGGGAGAACCCTTTAAAATGTCATTGGCAATGACTGCCACATAGCTCGTGGGACTGACAACCGTTGGGATAGAAAGGTTCTCGAGTGGCAACCTAGTACAGGCAAACGCAGTGTAGAACTACCCTACACAACAACCTCATACAGTCAAACGCAGTGTAGAACTACCCTACACAAGATGGAGCGACGACCTGCACACTGTAGGGGGGAGTCGATTGATGCAGATGGCTCAGGACCGCTCTATATGGCAATGTTTTGGGGAGGCCGATGTTCAGCACTACACCTCTGATAGGCTGTTATAATGAAGATGTTTGTAGATTTTTGTGTATATTTTATAGGTATGTTTTTTGTATATGTATTATATATATTAGTATATGTATTTAATAGTATAAAGTCACGATATCCGAATGGCTGGGTGGTCGGAATTTTGAGTCAATAGACCCGATTTCGATCCCCAGTTGGCAGGCTCTTACCAATGGGTTTTTCAAAAAAACTTATGTACGAATTACATCGTTGCCTTGGACATACAGACGGCGACGGGCTCATCGCCTGTCACGTTGTCCCGAAAATTTCTTCGGTGGAAGGGGGTCGAAGGGACTTAATTGTCTAGACTAGACCACTGTCTTCCCCTGTACTGGGAATTGCGTGAAGAAATTTTTTTTAATATTTTACTTTTTTTTTTATTTTTTTTAGTACATGTATTTGTACGCGCGAAATCTGCCTCTTTATTTATCCATACTTCAATCTCAGGTCTGCTGGAAGAAATTTGTTAAGAAATAAGCAGTACCTTTGCACAAACTTTTCCTCTTATTATATTTCTTCTTTCATTACTATGGTGTGTATATAAATTATAAATAAAAATTCTTGTAATGCCTTGTTATAGGGCGAAATGCATGTCGCGTTTCAATATTAGTGCTTATGTGTGTAATCGTTGCGGTTAGGATGCAGGCGTTAGTTGTTCAGTCTTCTTCACCTCGAACATCAATTACTGCAAGATACAAGCTATTGTTGTAGGTAGAAGATCGTCAGTTCGTTGTGGAAGTGATAGATCCGGTTCGAGACTACGTGGAGTACATGAAGGAGATCTTCGACTTCCCGAGGATAAAGACTCTCATCCAAGGCTCCGTGCGAAGAAAACCTTTCAACGTGCTTATTGACTCTATGAATGGAGGTGAATAATCTTTGATCTGTTCATCTTTTTTATTTCTTTTTACAGGGGAATTTATTTTTAAAGGTATTGATTTTGTCTGCTGGTAATAAGGTACATCATTATCAAGTGGATACTGTTGCATTTGTGCTATTTGAATATTTTTTAATTAAGAAGTTATTATTTAATAGATGGATAAATATGATACCATTTAGCAAATTTTTCAGGCATGTAAGCCATGTTGAACTTTTTGCTATTAAATAAATAATATATTTTAAAAAATCAACTGACACGGCCGTTTAAACCCGCCCTCGGAAGATTAGACTAGCTTTGCTTTAGCTTTTTATTTATATGTTTTATTTAAAAGTGAAATCCCCTACATAAAGAAAAATAAAAGGAAGAGACAACAAATTAGAACAGGTCATTAAAAACCCCTGACATTGTCAAGGGAATAATTACACTGTTTGTGCAGTAACCGGTCCGTACGTGGAGCGAATCTTTATCTCGGAGCTTGGCGCGAGAGACGGCAGCGTACGGCGCGTGCGCCCGCTGCCGGACTTCGGCGGCGCGCACCCCGACCCCAACCTCACGTACGCCGCGGATCTCGTCGCCGCTGTCAAGGACGGCGACTTTGACTTCGGCGCCGCGTTCGACGGAGACGGTGAGTGGGTACTTCGACCCTAATGTAGGTGATAGTAATAAGAAAACATTAAATTTGTTGAGATTCTTACGTGAACGAGATATGGTAAACGGCATTTGGCTTCAATTGGTTGTTGTACTTTATTGTTTCATTCCTATCGTTGCTTAAATACTTATCTGCACTTAAATTATTACATTTTTTGTGAGAGTATTAATTAAATAATTACAACGGACTAAACTTTCGTCAAAACAATTGATGTAGATACTGACTAGTTTCGAATTTTTCGAAGGGGATCTCATCAGCCTTTCGCCGTCTTTGTGCAAAGGATTTGCAATAAAGAACTTATAACAAAATGTTTAGACATGAGTTTATCTGTTTTTATTATTCAATTTCCTGCATTTCTTTAAACAAATTGACAGAATTGATGGAAATTTCATTACTTTGGTCAATGTTATCATGATTTTTTCTTAAATACAATACACGTACAGTGAGAAGAACTATTACATTTTTGTCTCCAAAAGCACAAACAAAGGTTTCCTTACGGCAGGTGACCGCAACATGATAATCGGTCGCGGCGCGTTCTTCGTGACCCCTTCGGACTCGCTGGCTGTATTGGCAGACAACCTGCATTACATCCCCCACTTCACCAAAGCGGGCGCTGCCGTTAGAGATGGCGTACCGGGTGCACCCGGAGCTCAAGGCGCTCAGGGCCCAGACGGCACACCTGGTGGCACGGCTGGCGCGGGGGGCCGGGGGGGCCGCGGGGTAACTGGCGGCGTGGGCGGCGCGGGCGGCTCGGGGGGTGCCGGGGGGACTGCTGGCGGAGTGGGCGGCGGGGGAGGAACCGGTGGGGATGGAGGCGACGCTCCCTCTGGTACTGTGGGCGGAGCGGGTGGCGCGGCAGGAGATGGCGGCGCCGGGGGAAGCGGTGGCGCGGGCGGGAGAGCTGGTGACGGTGGGTCAGCTGGGGCGGGCGTGCGGGCCTTCGGCGGTGGATTCGCGCGCAGCATGCCCACCGCGGCCGCCGTGGACCGCGTGGCCGCTAGGCTGGGCAGGGAGATGTACGAAGTGCCTACTGGTGAGTCTTGTTTATTTCTATGTCGGCCATCTTAGATTTGTAAGTTTTATATTTCGAAAATATTGCTTACATTCAAAATATCTACTTGTAAAGAAATTTTCATTATTACGAATGACTGTCTCATTATTAAATAATTGTAATAATACCATATTGATGTTACCTTGATCTGTTAACTTAAATAGGGTATTATTATGTCAGAGCTGGCGACACCTGAAAACGGGTATCTTCGTCACTCGTCCACAGAGGTGGTCAAAGTTACGAAATCTGTCGTAATCGTGGTTGTAATTGTAATTTTTAACATGTATTGTTGTTTAAATTTCCTTTATAATGTTTTCTTCTTTCTAGTTATTTTTAGTTAAAAATGACTTCTATTATATAACAGAAGTTATCCATACGCCAAATTTGCTATGAAGACTAATATCTTGATAATTCCTTGGTGTGAGGCGAAATAAGTGTCTTGCAAATTTAGTTAGTTTATAATTTCATATTGTGCTATTGGTTCATGATGTGAAAGAAATATTGTATGTCTTTGTGGAAGAGATATCGGTGCACGTGCACGTGACGTCTTCCCACGAATTAGGTAATATATTCCATTTTTAAGTGTTGCGCAGTTACTTTATCTGATATTTTAAAGGTTTCACCGAATAAGTTTACCTTAACTATGTTAAAAGTCAATGGTATAACACGCCACTCAGTCTCGATTTGACTTCGATTGGCTTCTTTCGATATTTTTGACAGGTTATGCTATGACGTTCTTCGGTATCTCAAAATTTTGTACAATAATGTTCCAGGCGTCGTATTTTGAGGATCACATAAGCACGAATTAGTTTGATTTGGTCATAAAAACCTTAGCACGGTCGCGTTGATCAAATTTATTTATGTATAGGTATCGATACAAAGAAAAGGATAAATCGATAGACAGTCTCCAATTCTTTGTGGGCTATATTAAGTCGATATGGTATGTATGACTTGTTTTAAACGAGTTACAATTTGCAAATACGAAAAGGAAAGAAAAACCGTTTACCGATAGGATCGCTACCTGTCACGTTGTTCCCAAATAATCTTCGGCAAAGGCCGATCGAAAGGACGTAACCGTCTAGATCTATTTAGTGAAGGGATAACGCGTAAAGATATAATTAAAAAAAAGAAAATGTGTCAATTTTATTACTGAGAATTCGATTCAGGTTCGTTTTGTATGCTGTAAGCTTAAATCGATTCGATTATTTTTTAAATCGATTTAATTTTGTAATATAAATTTAATGTGCGCCAAAATATTGATAGTGAAAACTTCGTCTTTATTTGGCTTATTAGGCCAAATAGTTTGCTTATTTGGCATTATAAGCAAACTAATGAATAAAGCTCGCCTGAGCCCACCCGTGTCAGTTGATTTACATTTCTCATTTATATGATTGATATTTTACATGAATACTTGTTAAACGGAATAAAAACAAATAAATGTACTCATGTTTGCTCAGCAGGCTATGGATTGCTTGTCTGGCAATACTATGCTATTTTACTGCTAGTATATTGTAACTAACAAATTCTTAATATTTAATAAAATGAGTGGTGATGAGCGCGCCACATAGTTCATAGTGCGTTGCGCTTGGTTAGAAATGTTACTAAATGGTCAACTTGGTCTCGTTCAAATTAATTAATTCCAGGTTGAATCTCGACTAAATAAGCCTCCGCACTGTAACACGGATTGTTGGTGGATGCTGGTAGCTTAGGATTCAGGACCATGTAATGAGGCACTTAGGCGATGTTTTGAAGTTGGCCTGTTATTATGAACTGAATTGTGGTTTTATTAATTAAAGATGATACTGATGAATCATCAACAACAGCATTTATACCGCTTAGTCTCAAATGAAAGGAAAAACATCAAAAAGCAGCTTTTAATTTTTCAAAAGGCTGGAAATACTTCGGCAACCTAATGGACGCCGGGCGACTGATACTTTGCGGCGAGGAGAGCTTCGGCACAGGTTCAGATCACATCCGAGAGAAGGATGGCATATGGGCCGCGCTGGCCTGGCTCTCTATCTTGGCCTGGAGAGGCTACTCTGTGGAGGAAACTCTTGTGGCACATTGGAGACAGTACGGAAGAAACTACTTTACTAGGTAATTTTATTATAGAGAGAGAGAGAGAGAGAGAATAAAAGAATAAAATAGCAAAAATGGAATAACATTTTTTTCAGATATGATTACGAAGATTGTTTCAGCGACTCGTGTAATGAGATGATGCAAGTTCTGGAGGAGAAAATCACTGCACCTGAATTTGTGGGCTCAAGTTACAGCAGTGGAAACAAGACTTATGTGGTCAAGTTCGCCGACAACTTTTCCTATGTGGACCCTATTGACCAGAGCGTTGCGAGGAATCAGGTAATGTAGATGAATATCTTGAACTCGAATTTCACTTCATGTCACATATTTGCCTAGGAAATGTTGTAATTTAATGTTTCTCCAGGGCCTGCGTATAGTGTTCACGGACGGGTCGCGCGTCGTGCTGCGACTGAGCGGCACGGGCAGCGCCGGGGCACCGTCAGGTGAGTTTTTAAATATTTAGGTACAAGGTGGAGCAGTAGAATGGATGTGACGGGAGCATTTCAATCCGCAGGCTGTACATCGACTCGTACGAGGCGGCGGACGTGTGCGGAGACGCGCAAGTGATGCTGAAGCCTCTCGTCGACGTCGCTCTGGACATCTCGCAGCTGCAGCGCTACACGGGCAGGGACGCGCCCACCGTTATCACGTAGAATAACAACTTACCGTAAAATGACCGATATAGTATTAGGAAATCAGTATGGATTTTATAATCATAGGGTGTTAATACAAATGTGAAACATTAAACATATAACTAATTAATTAATATATTAATATAACTGTAACTATTTTACTAATAATTACTATTACTAATGTTTTCCGTTATTTTGGTCTCTTAACAGTTATATTAATATATTAATTAATTAGTTATATGTCTGTAATTAAGGTATTAAGGTATTAGGTATTAAGGAGTAGAAAATGTATTATATTTTTTATTGTGCTGGATTTGTAAAATAGAGAGTGGATTTTTAATCTTAATTTAATTTGAAAACGAAAATAAAGTTAAATATTTTGTTGTAGCAATGTACAAAATAACTAGAAACAGTAGCAACAACTTTCATTTAATCCGTGGAAATAATTACGAGATTAATGATTGGACTATTAAACTTAAACAATTTATTGTGACAAAATAATAGGTTTATATGTTCTTTTGTAGTGGAAAGTAATACCAAATAGTATAACAAGTAAAAAGTGGGTTTATGTTCGCCAATAATTAAAATAAAAAAAGTACATGAAAAGTGTCCTTTCATTAAGGGTGATATAACCGTCCAGTATCTATTTTTAAATAAAATATCGACCGATTTTATAAAAATAATTAATAAAAATAACTTACTAGATTTTATATATGTATAAGTTTTTCTCCTATTGAATAAGGATTATTTTTAGTATACTTGATTTGATTTGACCTGTGCATACGATTAAAATTGAATATGAATATTTTAGTCTCTCCAGTACATCGTACAGTACAATTTTGCCAGATTTAATTAGCAGTACAACGGAATATAACTTAAGTCCTAGATGCTACATTTTCTCTTGAAAATGACTGAGAACACTGGGTGGTTCTGAGTCATGGCGCAGACAGAATCAAAATAAAATTGTTTAGTAATTAATAAAGCGCATATGAACGTTGATTTGTTTTATTTCATATTAATATTTCTTTAGTCGTACAAATTTCATTTCAGAAACAGGAATAGTGGAATAAAACACCTAATACATGGCCCTTGTTTCATTTCTAAATATAATTATATTGATATCAAAGTTTAGTTGTTTCTTATTCATATAACGCAATGATGACCGAGTTGATTTAAATTAAATTAGGGGTGCACAGATATAACCTAGATTATTGGACATAGGATACGTTTTCATCCCAAAAATACATGGTTTTAAAGGGATAGATTGGAACTTACACTGCTTAAGAGATTTTTTTTTATTTAATTTGTATTCTTGAAGTCTGAAGGGATATGGCTTGGTTTTACTCCCATTGATTCCGATCAATAATAATTCTGTGGGAATTTGAAAAGAAAAGTGAGGGAAGAACTTAATTAAACGGTAATTTTACACAAAAACAATATATGTAGGTAGAATAAAATAAAAATATGCCTCTTTTTTTCAAGTAATAACTAGTTCAATTGAATCGATCCAATTATTTTAAATAGATATAATTGTTAATTTTTTATTATGTTCTGTATTAATATCGAACTACTGTATTCGTCCAGGTTTTAAATTAGGGAGAGACTTAGTAGAACTTAAAAACATTCAGTATTAGGTAGAGCCACGCTTCAGCTTATGTTGTTGCATGAATGGGCCGGCTCGACCGGGGAAGTACCACGACCTCATAGAATACCGGCGTAAAGTAGAAGTCTAACAAACTTCTGCGTTTCGTCTGGTGTGTGCAGGTAACCGGAGGCCCACACACCCCCCTCCCCCAATTCTGGGGGGGGGCACTCTAAGGAAGGCAACGCATCTGCTATGCCTCTGGTATTGCGGGTGTTCATGGGCAGCGGTAATCACTTACCATCACGTGAGCCACCTGCTCGTTTGCCTCCCTTTTCTATAAAAAAAATGTTAATGCAATCACCCATTTTGGGGTAGGCCGAGGTCTAGACAAGGTCAGCATTGAGTATACATAAAGTATTATCATTTTAAAATTTCCGTATTAGATTGTGTACAATTGTGGTAGCGTACAAAACTGGCATAACGAAAATGCTATTGCCATTATGAAAAAAATTCAACTACATCGATTGATCAAATTGATTAAATTTTTAAATTCGCTTCTCGCTTCTGTTGTTTCAAAAATAAACAGACACTTCTTATGAATAATTTGTGGTATATGATATGAATCATTTTAAAATATGAATGTATAGAAATGTCAATGTCAACCAGGACAAACGTTCAATGACAGACAAGGCCAAAGAAGGTCACACATTCAAAGAACAACAACAACAACAAGTTCAAAAACATCGGTGTACAGACACTGCCGATGCCGAGTGCGTTAACGTAATTATTTACTATAATAATTTCAGACCGCGTACAGTTAACTCGTCTTAGTTCCAGTAAAGTTATTTCATTCATAAAAATGTTAAAAATTGTTTCAATCAATACAAATCCTTACGAAGGGCAAAAACCAGGAACCAGTGGCTTGAGGAAGAAAGTTAAAGTTTTTCTTCAAGAAAACTACACTGAGAATTTTATTCAAAGTATTTTAGATGCAAATAAGGATGCACTAGTCGGGAGCACCCTGGTGGTTGGGGGTGATGGCAGATATCTGGTCAAGGAGGTGGTCGACAAAATCATAAAGATATGTGCTGCTAATGGGGTAAGTAAGATTTAAATATGATAATTATCGTCTTCTTCAGCTCATTTGAAATGTCTGTTGATTAAAAACCTTTTTCCTCAAGTCATCTTTTATTATTCAGGCTTAATATATCAAGTAGTTTTGTATTGAAACAAGAATTGTAAAAAGAATAGTTTTGGGCTATGGGCAGATATGTTTCAGTAACATATACGGTTATTTTATCTGAAGATATCTTCTATGTACAGACACAACTTATTTACAATTTTATAATAATATATGAATTTGAAAGAAGTGAAAGAGGTATAAAAGGATTGTGACACATGGCAATCTTTTCTCTCTGTTTACCCTGTCAGGGCCTGTGCATGAAGATAAATGAATAAATAAAAAAAAAGTATAGATACCAATTACATTACTTGAAATCCTTTATTACATACAACAAAATACCCTTATTTATTTTGTTTTGAGTAACTTGATAGCCCTACTAGATAAAATCTAACATTAAGAGACCAAACATTCAATGTTTGAGGTTAAATTCAAGGTAAAAACAAGTAAATGATTTGGGCTGTATCAAAAAACACCACTTTCAGTAATGAAATTCCAGTCTACACAATATTGGCAGATGCTGTAATTACAATTAATTTTATAATTTGTAATTTGGTGGCGATGAAAGACTTTGTTGAGAAATTATTAAATTTAAACTTTGAAATTATACTTATTAGGCGTATTATCTTTAATTGGTATGACCCTAATCAATTTAGACAGAATTGAGCTTGTTTACAACCTTTAAAAGGAGAAATTTTTCATGCTACTTTACTGTGTACTCCCAGTTACAAAACTCTCTTGAACTTGCCAGTAAATAAGCCTTTTTTATTACACATAAATTTTATAACTGATTAAATAAATGGATAAACATGTGGAAGTGGTTTTTATTGCTTACTATGCTATGGCCAGGCAAGCTGTGGCTGTCATCCAAATTTAAAGACTCAAGATCGATGTTCTGAAGAAAGACATCAAAGAGAATTTTACAATTGTATCTTTGGCGTAAACACTAAGACGGTTATAGGGTCACTAAATATACATATACCTCTATCACCAGAATAAAATCCAGTAAATTGAACAGGACTAAACATTGTCTAGACCTCCAGTGTTAAGAATAAAATCCAGTAAATTGAACAGGACTGAACATTGTCTAGACCTCCAGTGTTAAGAATAAAATCCAGTAAATTGAACAGGACTAAACATTGTCTAGACCTCCAGTGTTAAGAATAAAATCCAGTAAATTGAACAGGACTAAACATTGTCTAGACCTCCAGTGTTAAGAATGCGTGTGCAGGACAAAAATTATCAAATTTGCTCAATTATTTTATTTACATACTAGTTTTTGCCCGTGACTCTGTCGGAATATTGTCTTAAAATTCACGCCGGATCCTTAACTTTCCCACTTAAAAAGTAACCTATGATTCTCTGTGAAATACCTTTGCATCTAATCAAAATCCGTTAGCAAAATATTTTTTCCAAAAATACTAGTATACATTTAGTATATACTATAGGACACTATTTATTATTATCCTAGAGTTAATTTATACGTAAATAGCCTAATAGTTTAGAGTAACTGTGAAACATAATGTCCCATGTTCGAGCCCACCATTCAACTATTATCGTGACACAAGCATTGCAGCTAAGTTAAGTGGTTAACAGGAATACGAGTAATGTTATTTAGCATTGCTAGTATTTTTATAAAAAAAAATCAAGTTTTAAGTCATCTGAGTGCCATTTCATTCAAATCTGTTCATCGAAAGGTGGCTAATGAACCATCGATTCTTCTACTCGCAGGAGGGTTGCAGGTGCTTTGCCTACTTTTAGGAAAGGAATCGGGAAAGGGGTGTGGGCCTCTTGTTAAATAATTCACCAGACTTATGTAGAAGCTCAAGATGCTTTTACTTCACGCCGACATTCCGCAAGGTCGTGGTCCTGCCACGGTTGAGATAGCTTATTAATGCGACTGCAAATGCTACCGTTTCAAATGAATAAATATCTTCACGCAAATTCCAATACAGGGGTAGACAGAGGTCTAGTCTAGACGATCGCGCCCTTCGACCCACCTTCCACCGAAGATACTTTCGGGACAAATTGACAGGTGGTGAGCCCATCGCCGTCCCCTTGTCCAAGCCAACGACATAATTCGTACGTAAGTTTTTGGAAAAATCAATGGTACGCGCCTGCCACCTGGGGATCGCATTTGGTTATCTTTACACGTAATTCCGACCACCCAACCATTCGGCTATCGTGACTTTTTTTTAACAAATCTGCTTGTCATGTTGATAATGCGTGAAATATATAATAATAATAGAATATATGATAATAAATAACTACATGTTTAGTTATTGACCTGGCATTATCATGAGCTTTTAATTAAATATAGCTTCAAAACAGAGAATATACTATAATAAAAATAGAGTACCAACAATATAATAGAGCACCAAACATAAAAAACAGAAAACATAAAAAAACGTCACGATAGCCGAGTGGCGACGGGCCGACAGGCTCACCACCTGCCACGTTGTCCCATAAATATCTTCGGTGGAAGGTCAGTCGAAGGAACTCAATTGTCTAGACTAGAACTCTGTCTACCCCAGTACTGGGAATGGCGTGAAGATATTTAAAAAAACAGAGAAGTGAACTTATAGCTAGGGAGCTGGCGAACATTTCGGCATAAGATTTGCAGGAGTTTCACATCGAGTTGGATTGCGATTTACATCAGTACGAAATGATTTCAAAAAGTCACGATAGCCGAGTGGTTAGGTGGTCGGAATTTCGAGTCAAGAGACCCGAGTTCGATCCTCAGGTGGCAGGCTCGTACCAATGGGTTTTTCAAAAAACTTATGTACGAATTATATCGTTGGCTTGGACATAAAGGCGGCGACGGGCTCACCACCTGCAATTCCCAATACAGGGTAGACAGAGGTCGAGTCTAGACAATGAAGTCCCTTCGACCCACCTTCCACCAAAGATATTTTCGGGACAACGTGACAGGTGGTGAGCCCGTCGCCGTCTTTATGTCCAAGCCAACGATATTCGTACATAAGTTTTTGAAAAACCCATTGGTACGAGCCTACCAACTGGGAATCGAACTCGGGTCTATTGACTCGAAATTCCGACCACCCAACCACTCGGCTATCGTGACTTTATTTTGCTTAAAAAAATGGGCAATTAAATAATTTGCACATGTCGGCTTCGGGGTTTGACGATCACAATCATTCTGAAAACGAAAAAAAAGGAAGGGGCAGACATTCAAGGCTCTGCATTGTGACGGGATGGAGTGGTAAAAATGTTTGAAAAAAAAGGAAGGGGCAGACATTCAAGGCTCTGCATTGTGACGGGATGGAGTGGTAAAAATGTTTGAAAAAAAAGGAAGGGCAGACATTCAAGGCTCTGCATTGTGACGGGATGGAGTGGTAAAAATGTTTGAAAAAAAAGGAAGGGGCAGACATTCAAGGCTCTGCATTGTGACGGGATGGAGTGGTAAAAATGTTTGAAAAAAAAGCTCTATCTGCCTTTATGTCTTTATATCTTTAGATTATAGACCGGTTTTCAATATTAGGTAGACACTTGGCTCACTGATATTTAGCTGTACAATTTTCTTAAATATTCATGTTTCACGTGTTTTGTAAAACGTTTCTTATAAATGTTATATTAGTTATTTTCAATAATATCCAGTAGACATAGAATTATGTACTTGTGGCATGGCGGGAGCGTCGAGTTGAAAAAAATATATTCGAATGGTCTTCCTTGTGAATATCAGAGGCCGAGATATCTGCCTCATTGATTTTCTTATTTATAACAAATCCTAATCATTGTGACGACCTCCGTGGACGATTGGCGTATACACCGGTTTTTATGTTGTCGCCAGCTTTCAGTCCCGGGTTCTACTCCCGGTCGGTTTAATTTTGAAAACACTTTCCACATGCTCGGGTCTCGTGTGTTTGTGGTAACTTCGTTGTTTCTAATTTTATAATTCAGGTACTAAAGCTTAAATAGAATAATCGAACAATTCAGGTTGCCAAGTATGCATTACATATATTAGATAAAATAAAATTAAATATCTTCACGCAATTCCCAATACACGGTAAGATATTATCGGGACAACGTGACAGGTGGTGAGCCCGTCGCCGTCTTTATGTCCAAGCCAACGATATAATTTGTATGTAAGTTTTTGAAAAAACCATTACTATCGCGACTATGACTACATTTCTTCTGGTGGAGTGAATTTATACATATATATATATGCATATGCATTTTTGCTGTAATTATATAGAACCTTATATGCGTGCAAATTTATTCTTTGCACAAAATAACGTCTTCGTCACTGCTATCATATTCACCGCAAGTCTTTTGTTTTATACATCGATGAGCAGTCCGGGTCGGATGAAGCAATTAAGTTACTTCATGCGTACGGCATAAGCTCTCCTTCTGAATGCACCACACAGCGACGATAGTTTACAAAAATAACATGTTTTAAAATTGAAATGTATTCAGGGATATAGACTGATGTCATTTATTTGTTTCACAAGTTTTTTGTATCCTGTAACCACTGATAAAGGTGTTATTGAAATGCGAAGTTATTCATAACGTATGCTGAGCGTTGACCTTTTTGTTGTTTCATTTAATTTTTAAATATCATGTATTTATATTTTATTGATTGTTATGGTGCAACAAATAAAGTTTTCTTTCTTTCTTTCTTTCTTTCTTTCCTTCATATACGATAACGGGTAAGTAGGGAATGCGACGAAACGCATGTAGTTATGATCTTTATGTATAAACCTGTTCGTTTTTTACTATGGTTTTCAGAACTTAAATATTGCTAACTTAAACCTTTCTAAAATAAACGCTTAAGTATATTCAATATTGAGGAAAAAAATATCTGCATGCAATGCAAATATGTGGCTGGAACTCATAAACAATTATACCAACTTATGATCAGGTGGTACATTCCGTCATAGTGTTCTTTATTGTCTTAAAACTGGAAAATAAAAAAGGCCAAGTTTGGCGCATGCGAAGCAGCTCATTATTGGGTCTAGAATCTAGAGAAACGTGTATTTTATAGAGACGAGGCAGATCTTTCAGAAGAACTTAGCGACGACATAATAAGAATGTATATTCTTCACGTAGTTAGTCACGATAGCCGAGTTGTTGGGTGGTCGGAATTTCGAGTCGAGAGACCCGAGTTCGATCCCCAGGTGGCAGTACCAATGAGTTTTTCAAAAACTTATGTACGAATTTCATCGTTGGCTTGGACATAAAGGCGGCGACCTGTCACGTTGTCCCGAAAATATCTTCGGTGGAAGGTGAGTCAAAGGGACTTAATTGTCTAGACTTGACCTCTGTCTACCCCTGTATTGGGAATTGCGTAAAGATATTCTTTTTTATATTCTTCACGCCATTCCCAATACCAGGGTAGACAGAGGTCTACACAATTAAGTCCTTTGGACCCATCTTCCACCTAAGACTTTTTTTGGAATAACGTGACAGGTGGTGAGCCCGTCGCCGTCTTTATGTCCAAGCCAAAGATATTAATCGTACATAAGTTTTTCTCGAATCTCTCGAACTCTAGTCTCTTGACTCGAATTCCGTTCACCCAACCTCTCGACTATCGTCACTTTAATGTTAGATTCTCTTCACTATTATTGAAATGTAGGTACGCTTCTTTGAAATGCGTGAATAATTAATATTGTTTCTTTTTGATTTGGCAGGTGGCTAAGCTACTCGTGGGTCAAGCCGGTATCCTTTCAACGCCAGCTGTTTCATGTATTATAAGGAAATATAACGCACTGGGTGAGTAGAGATATCGTATTTTAAATCGTCATCTTCTTAACGATAGCCGAGTTGTTGGGTGGTCGGAATTTCGAGTCGAGAGACCCGAGTTCGATCCCCAGGTGGCAGGCTCGTACCAATGGGTTTTTCAAAAAACTTATGTACGAATTACATCATTTGCTTGGACATAAAGACGGCGACGAGCTCACCACCTGTCACGTTGTCCCGAAAATATCTTCGATGGAAGGTGGGTCGAAGGGACTTAATTGTCTAGACTAGACCTCTGTCTACCCCTGTATTGGGAATTGCGTGAAGATATTTATTTATTTATTTTATCTTCTTAACCAGCCATTGCAAACGAAAACTTCCTCAATTTGCACGTATTTGCTACATGTAATTACCAAACGTATTTTAAATTGCCCTGTGATTACGGCGCAAGAATATACGACCCCTCTCTTCTCGTGGGTATAGTAAGAGGCGACTAAGGGATAAGCATATTGGATATCATTGGTTACTAGTATAATAAATAAAAAATAAATATATTCGCGCAATTTCAGAAACAGGGGTAGACAGAGTTCTAGTCTAGGCAATTAAATCCCTCCGTCCCCCTTCCACTGAAGATATTTTCGGGACAACGTGACATATGTTATGCCCATCACCGTCTTTAAGTCCAAGCCTACGACATAATTCGTACTTAAGTATTTGAAAAACCCATTGGTACGTGCTTGCCACCTGCGTATCGAACTCGCGTCTCTTGACTCGAAATTCCGACCACCCAACCACTCTGCTATCGTGACTGTATCGTGACGGTATAATCATCTCGAAAAATACCAGACCAAAATTGAACAAACGCTGACGGGCAGCTGCTTCATTAAGATGCAAGGTGCGAGGTACCTGGTACGGCGTTCGCCAATCCGCTTGCCATGCATGGCGATAATCGCAAACCCTCCATTACGGCCGATATCCAGTAGTATACTTTTAGAGACCGGTAAATGTATATTCATTTTCTGTGTAGTGGTTTGGTTTGGTCTATCTTATCAGGTGGATTGATAAGATATTGTGCTATGGTTGCGGTAATGGATGTGGTGAACGCTAAAGCATTTACAATATTTTAAAGAGAATTTATTATTGAGTGTATGTAATATGTTTGTTATGAACAAATAAATTATTTGAGTTGATGGAATAAATAAATAAAAACAAATATCTTCACGCCGTTCCCAATATAGGGGTAGACAGAGGTCTAGTCTAGACAATTAAGTCCAGACTCACCTTCCACCGAAGATATTACGAGACAACGTGACAGATGGTAAGCCCTTTGCCTTTATGGCTTACCTTTGTTTGGACATAATGTCCAAGCCAACGACATGAATCTACATAGGTTTTGAAAAAACCCATTGGTACGAGCCTGCAACCTGGGGATCGAACTCGGGAGTTTTGACTCGTAATTCCGACCACCCGGCTATCGTGACTTAAATCGATCTATCGAATTGAGGGGCAGACTGATACATTTCGAGATGTTTATCGTTACATCTGTCGGCAGCTAGTGCTGATTACAAGGTTCCCCATCCGTCGTATCTTACGACACCCACGGGAAGATAGATTGCACGTTCTTAGGATGATAACACACAGAAAAAACTTATTAATTAATTGATTTAGATTTGATAAATATTAATAAATAAATACATACATAGATAGGGACAACATCACATACATTGCTCTGATTCCAAAGTAAACACCGAATACAAGTGTTATGGTATCTAAAACAACGAATGTACCACAAACACCTAGCCCAGAGAATGTATAGAGTAAGTGGTTTTCTACATTGATCGATCCGGAAATCGAACCCGGGACCTCGTCGCTGGCGACACCATGAAAGCAGGTGTCTATGCCGCCCTTCCACGGAGGTCGTCGAATTAATAAAAAGATTTCTAATAAACCACTGTGTTGTTCTAACAAACACGGCGGAGTGAAAACACTTGAGTAAATCCATCATAAAACAGGACTGTAATACCTAATATATACAAACACTATGATTATTGACGTAGACAGTGTGGCGATACCCTCACGACCTTCAGTCGTCAGGTCACACGCGACGCATCGCCGCGTTAAAAAAACGGTTCGTGCCGATTCTATTTTGGTACCATCGCCGGAAATGGATTGCATTCTCTATGTCGAATTAATAACATAAAATAATTGGCTCTATAGTGATACAACTTTTTTATACATTCACGCATTCCCACTAACGCTTTTGCAATGCTATTGTCCCAATATTTTATAATAAATGGCATAAAAGACATTTTATTTTTAATTATAAAAAAATCGTTTAAAAACATGTGCGAAGCGTAGATGCGGCAGAAGTGAAACATTAACAAAAATAAACTTCAAATACATTCACGCCTTAGAGGGTATACAGAGGTTACGTAGAATTCTCAGAAAAACAGACAGACAGAATAGACAGTAGATTTCTTTTGGAACAACGTGATAGGTGGTGAGCCCATCGTCGTTTTTATGTTTTATAAAGAAATAAATCGTACATAAGTTTTGAAAAAAAAAAAATACCATTGGTACGAGCCTTGGGGATCGAACTCGAGTCTCTTGACTTGAATTCCGATAACCAAACCATTCGGCTATCGGGACGTCTTATTAAAAAAAAATTTTAATTAAAAGAAAATTAACAAATTAACTTGTGCGTAATTGACACGGGGTAGAAGTAAAACAATAAGAAAAATAAATTTCGATGTATCATACTTATCATCTCATTCTCTAGCAGGCTCTATCCTATGTTTGTATGATTTATATCATTGGCTTGTCTCAAATATACTCTGATAATATGTAGATTGAGACACCCGGACCACCCAGTGTATCTCCGGCCAATCTCTCTTCTAATTTCTCTATCTAATCTATGTATTTACTGACCAGCAAAACCTGAGTACGTCAGAAGAAGCATAAAAGCAAATTGAATGCATAGTAAAATGCAATTTCTTCATAAAATATGCAACGTTTCATTATTTGCCCGAAATAGTAACGAAGAGATTCGCACTATAGCTGGTTTGAAAAAAGAACCTTATTTTATACTGAAAAGGGGGGCAAACGTGGCTCAAGTGATGGTAATTGATTACCTTCGCCCATGAATACCTGCAATGCCAGAGAATACCAAGTTGCGTTGCTGACCTTAGAGAAAGGTATAGGCTCTTTTCTTGAAGGCCCCTAAATCGTATCGGTCCGGAAAAACCGTTGACGGCAACACATTCCATAAAGTGCAAGTGCGAAGAAAATTCCGCGAAAAACGCACTGTATGCCTAACATCAAGGTGGTGTTGATGGAATTTTAGACTATGCCGTAGGGTTCGATGGTGAAATTCAGCGGCTGATTCTGATCTAATCCGAGCGATTCCTCAGAACACTTGTAAAAATGCAAAAAGATGCAACATCTCTTCGCAAAGCCATAGTATCAAGCGGATCAGATAGAACATGGTCGTCGACGATTCCAGCCGCTCTTTGTTGAATACGGTCAAATGGAAGGAGCTGACACGGGGTGCCCCCGCCCAGAAAACAGAACAGTACTCCATGTGCGGCCGAACCTGCGCTTTATAAAGTTGCAAGCAGTGGGCCGGCATGAAGTACTGTCGTGCTCTACTGAGCACGCCAAGCTTTTTAGAGGCATATTTGGCCTTCCCTTCCAAGTGACCGCTAAACTGAACGTTGCTCAATATGTCGACGCCAAGGATGAAAGGGAAAGAATGATGAATTTAGTAGAAGCGAACGTGGAATACAAGGCTCGTGACACTTTTCAATCTGTTCGGTTGCCCGTTCAGGGGAAGGAGTTAGCTACTTTCTTCATGCATCATAAAGATAAGTCAGGAGACTAACGGTTGACACCATTACTCTTTTTTCACGTGGACAAACTGTATATGTCCAGGCGGTATCGTGCTGACCGCATCACACAACCCCGGCGGCATCGACAACGACTTCGGCGTCAAGTTCAACTGCAGCAACGGCGGCCCGGCGCCGGACGCCGTCACCAACCGCATCCACGAGCTCGCATCCGGCATCCGGCAGTACAGCATCGTGCCGGACCTCGTCTGTCCAGTGGATGAGATTGGAGTTCAAACTTTTACGGTGAGTAAAGTAAGGTTGTTCTAACCCTTTTGGGCATGATCATGACGTTAATTTTTCGCAGTATTTAAATTATTATATATTATACCCCACACATTTCAAATACTAAAACTTATTAGTCACTTTTTCTGCAATGTGTATTCTCGAACATACGAGGGGCGGTCAGAAAGTTCGCGGAATGAAGGGGTTGTTGGGGATAAGGGGTTTCTCGTCCAGATAGATACTAGTTAAGCAACTTTTACCAAATTTTAACTTAATTGGCTCATTAACTTTTGAGTCATCGACACCCTGCTATTATTAAGTTCCTTACCAAGCAAGAAAAATTGCTGATTGACTGTTTTTCAAGAGATGTTAGTGGTTTACGCGGCCTCTAGTAAAACCATGATTTACAAGTGGCATGGTCTTTTCAAACAAGAACTAGAGTCCATTGAAGACGACTTCCGCTCTGAACGGCTAATTGAGACTACAACACCGAAAATCGTCGAAGAAATTTAAAAACTTGTATTGAAAGATGCCCGGCTTAAGAAGAAACAACTTGCAGCAATGGTTGGAGTTTCAGAATCAACTATTTTAAATATCCTAAATCATCATCTTGGGATGACTATGGTCAGTTCAAGATGGGTTCCAAAAATGCTCACGCCACTTCAAAACCGCCACCGTGTCGAGTGTTTTTGTCAGTTTTTGGAGCTCTGGGGAGTGATGACGGAAGAAGTTATGGACCGAATCGTTACTGGAGATGAAACCGGGATTCACCACCATGAATCCGAGTCAAAGCAAGAGTCGATGCAGTGGCATAAACCTCCGCCAAAGAAATTCAAATTGTCTTTTGGGATACAGAAGCTATCAAGGAAAAAAGACGAAGTAAACTGTCAAAAGTTGTGCTCCTTTTGCACGACAACGCACCTTTTCACACGTGACATGTTGCGACGGCTGTCATTCTCCGTTGCGGCTTCGAATTACTGAATCACCAGCCCTACAGTCCAGACATAGCTTCTAGTGACTATTTCCAAGAGAAAAGAGCTGCTTGGAAAAAAATTTGACGAAAATGAAGAAGTCACATTGGCAATTTTCTTTCTTTTTTCCTTCCTCTCCTCTCATTCCGCGAACTTTTTGACCTCCCCTCGTATATACATATAGTAGCTGGGAACGTTAAGAAAGGAATCGGCGCCGAGGGTGCAATTAGGACCCGTGCTGAAAGCGACTCTATCAAATTACTTCAGAAAGAACATACATAACGGCTTTTAATAAGTCCGATGCTGGGCATAGACCTATCCGTGGTAGGGTTTGCCATTATTACCGCGATTGGTAGGCGAACTTATGCCTGACATTTTTTGATATGGGTACCCCGCCATCAGTCGGTGAGCAAAGAAATATTGAAAGCTTTTCCCTTAGTCGCTTATTAGAGGGGGGGGGGCATTATCTTATGCCGAAACCATGTAAATGACCTCATATTATGAGTTTTAGAAAAATCAATTATTGGTACAAAAAGACCTTTGAAAACTTTATTCAGAACTCATACATAACAAACAACGTAACTTGGATAGAATTGTTCGTTATCGTTTGCTATAATCGTCACGCTTGGCAAGCGGATTGGCGATCGCAGTACCAGATTATTTGGTCTGGTAATCCCACCGTCTGTCAGTAGGATTAACTTTGTAATATTTTAATTTAAGATCATTGTTGAAGATAAAGGCTCTTGTGAATCTGATGGCAAAAAGTTATCCAGCATTTGCGTCATTATGTTCAATGATTATTATCAACGACAAAGCGTTACATTTGACTGGGGCTCACAGTCTGTTTGATCCATCCATGATAATTGAGAATCATGATCTACTTAAGTATACATTCGAGAATCAGATAGAAATTTATCGTTGAAAGCTTCGAAGATATAGTTACCACCAACTGGGCTAGTGTAGGACTATGTAAACTCTGTCTTTGACGGTAAGGGGCTTGTAGGTTCGAATCCTGCTAGAGGCAAATATTTATGTGATATGAATATTTGTATTCGAGTCATGCATATATGAATATAATTTTTCTATCTAAATATCCCATTATTGTAATCAAAAATTAGTTATTATGGTTTTAGTCTAAAAATAATCCATCGGATTGATATTAACCGCAGTGATCAAGAAACAGTGTATACAGTGAAAAAGGTATTCAGCGGGAAACAAATAAAAAAGGTGTTCCGCAAGGCTCGTCTTTGGGCCCTTTGCTTTTTATCTTGTATGTAGCGAACCTTGTAGAAAACGTTGAAAACTATTAATTTCAATTTAAATTTCATCTTTTTAGCCAACTTTTTTCTCTATATGTCATTTCTAATCTCATGTAGACGTAGAACCAATTGTTTCTTGGTCGGATCACAACACAATTCTTAAAACCAACCAAAAAAATTTTTAATTTGTTCTTGATACCACACATCCAGTTACTAACACAAGAAAAATTACCTATACTATATACCCCTTTATACTTTCGACCCTTGTACCCTTTGTACGGTAAGGGTTGAAAGGAGGGGGGGGATATATTCTTATCGAATTTCAAGTCTATGCTTTGCTTAAAGTTTTTAAGACGTTTTCACATTTGACGCCTTTATTATGACTATTAATTTTGATCTTCTTTTTGATTCACATAATGTTGCATATGTATTCATCACTGGGAATACAATATTGTCCAGAATATTGTCCTGCATCATTGAATTAATTGGTTCGTAGCTATAGCTACGGTAACCGAGAGGTTAGGTGATTATAATTCAATCCTAATTAGAACGGAAGCAAGAGATCCAAGTTTGATTCCGCGGAGAAAGACGGGCGATATATTATAGCGACAGGTGACATGTCAGATTCCTCACTATCTGTTACGTAGTACTAAATAGGTTCCGATGAAATGTGGGTGGAAAAGGTCGAAAATTTGTCTAGACCTATGACTAAAAAATTTGAAATAAGTTACATTGCACTAACACCAAAAAGGCACAATACACTTACTTCCTTACCAGCCTCTAAAGGCCTCTGCATGACATAAGTCTCTTCAACAGACTCTTCGCAGACATTTAGCACCTTAGACGTCGCTGCCTGTCTCCAGTTTTCTTAAGTCTCGAGGTGTTCTATTATATATATAGCCCCAATTGTTTAGATTGAAGGAAGTCAGTTCGTTGTGGAGGTGATAGACCCAGTCAGAGACTATGTGGACTACATGAAAGTGATATTCGACTTCCCGAAGCTAAAGACTCTCATGCAAGGTTCCGAGGAAAGGAGGCCATTCAAAGTGCTCATTGACTCTATGAATGGTGGTAAGTACTAAACAAATGATAATATTATTTCTTATTCCATAGCAAATTATTTTGATGAGATGAGTCAATGTTTTTACCGTAGTTTTTTTGTGTTTGTTAGACATCTCAATTTTAGCTTACACGATTCTCGCTTTAGCTTTATATAATAATATCCAATTTTGTAAGTATTTGGATGCCTACGGAGTTTTTTTCCGCTTGTTTCTTCAAAACTATAATCGTGCATTTATTAAGGGTGATTATATCGTACATTAAACGATAGTCATGGGTGATTACATTGACAAAGCGCCTATAGGAAATACATGTTTAACCTGAAAAATATTAACATAAATAATAGACGTAATTTGTTTGTCTCTATATCTGTATGGAATGTCGAAATCTGTTTTGCCAGTGGCAAAATGTTTCTTTAATATAATAATATAATAGCTACGATAATTGTTATTTATTTTTTTATTTATTTAATTTGGCTTACCAACTAAACACATACAGAACATTTAATGTAAAAAATAAACATTAATATATAAATTTACATATGTGTTTAAAATTTAAAGATAAACTCAGCATTATACATATAAATGTTGAAAATATAAATTTTGGTTTACAGTCTCAAAAAAATGAAATACATAAACATGTTTTTTTAGTAAATAATGAAGTGGGCTTTTCCAATAAAAAAGACAACAATATTTCCAAACAATAATTGAAAAGCAAGAATTGACATAATATTGCTTTTTATAACAGAGAGTAAAGTTAATATTTATTTTCCTTTAACATTTTACAAATATTATTGCCTGTTGTAATAATAATTATAAATTTTCCTTTTAAAAATAAAGTAGCTACCGGCAAATATATCAGCATTTAACTCTTGAGACAATTGGTTAAATGTTTGTAGTGTTGCCGATAAAGGGCTGCTCTTTGCCATAATTGTTACGGCTGGTTTGAATGTAAAAGGGTTTTTAGTTTTGTACTCTGGCATTAATTCTTGGCACAATAATACATATATTATTCAAGAGAGATAGGCAATCAACGCTTGTAAAGAAACATGATGCACATAAATTTTTTTCGCCTTTCTAATGAAAGCATACTGTAATTTTATATGGTAACACTTGTTTATGTTTAGATCCATTAACACTTGTTTAAGTTTTGTTCACACCAATTGCCAAGACCAATTTACCCTGATGATGCCGTAGGGCGAAACCGGTCGGTTAATTAATAAATAATTGAAATAAAGTGAATTGTGTACAAGTGTTGAACAATGAATTTTAATGCAATGCAATTTCACCAAGTGACAACAATCGCAAGTATAAATTAATTGCCAAGTCTATTAATATCTTTCTGTAAAAGAGCTTGATCTTCTTTACAGTTAACAACCTTAAAAACTTTTAAATCGTCTGCATATAATGCATACTGAGTGTTGCTTAAAACAAGTTTTAGGTCATCTATAAACATACAAAATAGAATTGGACCAAGAATTGAGCCTTGTGGGACTCCAGACGTAGCTAGACATGCAGCAGATGTAAATCCATTATAATGATCAACTTAAAAACCTATTCAAAGCAAATAAATACTTTGACTTTGACTAAGACGGTGATAGGATCACCTGTTACGTTTTCCCAAAATAGGCTTCTGCCTGTGAAGGGTGGGTCGAAAGTATTTAATTGTCTAGACATCTGTCTATCCTACTATTGTGAATATGCGTAAAGAATTTATAAACCGAGATTGAAATTTACCGAGAAGCACAATAACTGTCATGTATGAAGGTGCTTGACAGTAACCGGTCCGTACGTGGAGCGAATCTTTATCTCGGAGCTTGGCGCGAGAGACGGCAGCGTACGGCGCGTGCGCCCGCTGCCGGACTTCGGCGGCGCGCACCCCGACCCCAACCTCACGTACGCCGCGGATCTCGTCGCCGCTGTCAAGGACGGCGACTTTGACTTCGGCGCCGCGTTCGACGGGGACGGTGAGTGATATATTGGTCGTAAATCTATTTCCTAATGAACTACTAAGAAATAAAATGCATTTTATTTCTTAGTAGTTCATTACGAAATGCTTAAGTGACAACGCCATATCTTAACCTAATTGCCAAGGAATATCTTAACCTAATTGTCACAAGACGTCACGATAGCCGAGTGGTTGGGTGATAGGAATTCGAATCAAAAGACCCGAGTTCAATCCCCAGGCGGCATGTTCGTACCAATGGGTTTTTCAAAAAACTTATGTACGTTTTTATATATCGTTGACGGTGGTGATATATTGGTCGTAAGTCTATTTCCTAATGAACTACTAAGAAATAAAATGCATTTTATTTCTTAGTAGTTCATTACGAAATGCTTAAGTGACAACGCCATCGTTGACAACAATAAAATAAGCAATCAGCTAATCAATGGAACCTATGGAACTACTAAATTTGGAGTGGACAAACGTAATACAATGAGTAACTTTCAGTGCCTACTCTTTCACCGCCACGAGGGTAGATAGATATGAACGTGTACAATAACATTAATTTCTTCCATCAGAGGTTGCCAATTTGTCTACGAAAAATATCTACTAAATTTCCGTGACTTTCTTTTGTAGGTAGTTTAATAATCCGGTCTCTGTAACACAGCTGTTATTGTTTTGACCGATTTCGTTCACAGCTACTTTGGATCTATAACTATTGCGAGCGTAGTTCGTGTGCTCGCAGGTGACTGCCGTAACCGATTTTTGCTCTGAACGTACCATAACATCCGACATAATTGTAGGTGATGGCTGCAGGTGAACGAGCCTTGAGCGCGTCTCGTTGTGCATCGAGATCATTAACGCGTACTTTCTTATACTCTAAAAAAATAACACCTTAGGGTCCACACTTAGTGTACACTATCTGCCTCCACAGTGATCGGTCCGCAGCCATTGTTTTTGATCTAAGTCACATATCTTCAAGTGGCGCATGAGTACATCTTTGAACCGCAGTAATTGGCCGCCTTGTTTTCGCTTGCATTATGCAGTTCAGAGTAGAAGACGCGCTTGGCCACAACATTATCGGACATCCGAGAAACTTTGCCGCACCACTTCACATATTGAAAAAGTTTTTAATCTCGTTTCCTTACGACTCTTAGGGGCGCTCTCTGTTGGATATCAGGCAAACTTTTAATTCGATGACGCCACTTTTTTCATGCATTTTTATTGATTTTTAACGCATTTAAAATATGCTGGGCTGTTTGTTATTAATGAATGGCAAATTTAGAATGAGGGATAAAAAATGTTTTACCGAGGCATGTGTGATACGGTGGCGTCGCCATGGTGCGGTGAAGGTCGCGCGTTCATTTGATAGATCTTCAAAGTATTATGAACAAGTTGTCTATCGCAGGTGACCGCAACATGATAATCGGTCGCGACGGCTTCTTCGTGACCCCGTCGGACTCGCTGGCCGTGCTTGCAGACAACTTGCACTGCATACCTTACTTCTACGACACGCACTCGGAAAAATCGGGGAAACCGTTTCCACTGGGTAGAGCGGGTACCCCGGGCGCAAACGGTGCTCCAGGAAGACCGGGAGGACCTGGCCAAGCTGGCACTCCCGGAGGAGCGGGCGGGGCTGGCGGGGTGGGCGACCCGGGCTACCCGGGCGGGCCGGGCGGTCGGGGCGGGGACGGCGGTGCGGGCGGTGTGGGCGGCGCGGGCGGTGCGGGCGGCGCCGGGGAGCGGGGGCGTGCGGGGCGGGCAGCGTGGGTGGCGCCGGGGGCGACGGTGGCCACGGCGGCGCCGGCGGCGGCGGTGGCGCGGGTGCGCGCGGCGGGGCAGGGGTGCGGGGGCGCGGGCAGCGGGCACGGCAGCGCCGGCGGCTGGGGCGGCTCGGGGGGCTTGGGGGGCGCGGGCGTGGTGGGCGGCGCGGGGGGCGCGGGCGCGGCGGGCGGCGCGGCAGGAACGGGCGCGCGCGGCTTCGCGCGCAGCATGCCCACCGCGGCCGCCGTGGACCGCGTGGCCGCTAGGCTGGGCAGGGCGATGTACGAAGTGCCCACCGGTGAGTTTATTTGTTTGTAAATTCATAATATAAATTTGTTTTGACAGTATTTAACAAGCTCATTTTCAGGCAAACCGTGTTAAATGATTACCGACCATCTGTGTGTATACCCTGACAAAAGCGTCAAGTTAAAGTGACAAGAGTCCTGGGACCGTATTTCAATAGAAATAAATATTTATTTCTTTTAATATTTCCCGTGGAGTATGGTGGTGTTGTATAACAATGGATGTTGATCAATGATAAATCAGCTTGTTCAAGGAGAGCTCTAATTATGATTTATAATTATGGCATTATTTTAGTTGACAACTATTCTCCTATTTTAATAATTTGTTATTCACTATAACTGACTGACAACTGACTGTTTAACCACTGAAAATCTCGTATTTAGGGTAAATTTTGTACTTTCATAGATGTATTCGTTTTTTTTCATTAATTCTTGCTAAGGAATATATTTACCTAATTGTCACAAGACGTCACGATAGCCGAGTGGTTGGGTGATAGGAATTCGAATCAAATGACCCGAGTTTAATCCCCAATGGGTTTTTTCAAAAAACTTATGTACGTTTTTATATATAAATAAATAATAAATATCTTCACGCAATTCCCAATACAGGGGTAGACAGAGGTCAAGTCTAGACAATTAAGTCCCTTTGACCCACCTTCCACCGAAGATATTTTCGGGACAACGTGACAGGTAGTGAGCCTGTCGCCGCCCTTATGTCCAAGCCAACGATGAAATTCGTACATAAGTTTTTGAAAAACTCATTGGTACTGCCACCTGGGGATCGAACTCGGGTCTCTCGACTCGAAATTCCGACCACCCAACAACTCGGCTATCGTGACTTATTATCGTTTGCTTAATATAAAGACGACAACGGGCTCACCACCAAGTCACGTTGTCCCTAAAATATCTTCAGTGGAAGGTGGATTTGGATCCACCTTTGGAGGACTTCATTGTTTAGACCTCTGTCTACCCCAGTTTTGGGTGTGGCATGAAGATGCTTTTTTTGTCCAAAGGCTGGAAATACTTCGGTAACTTGATGGATGCCGGGCGGCTGTCACTTTGCGGAGAGGAGAGCTTCGGCACGGGCTCGGACCACATCCGGGAGAAGGACGGCATCTGGGCCGCGCTGGCCTGGCTCTCCGTGCTGGCCAGCAATGGAAAGTCGGTCGAGGAGACCCTGAAGGCACACTGGAAAAGTACGGAAGAAACTATTTCACGAGGTACGTGTATGTGATATTATCATCAACATACCGGCCTCATAAGAGGGGACTCACTGTAGAAGTGTGCTCCATAGCTTCTATCTCCGGCCCTTTGCAGACAGCAGCTAAACAGCTGTTTATCCATGCTAATGAGAGTTAGGGCATCCCCAATGGCGGCGGACACCAGTTAGTTCCATTTCGTGTGGAATGCAGCGCGAAAAGCAGAGTAGCCACGTGAAACGTTACAGGAGACATGAGAGATAAGACTATTGAGTAACGAGCAGGTGGGTGGACGTGATGGTAAGTGATTACCGCCGCCCATGAACACCCGCAATACAGAGGCAGAGCAGATGCGTTGCCGCCCTTAGAGTGCAAGAATTGGGGGAGGGAAGTGTGTGGGCAAAACGCAAAAGTTTGTTAGACTTCACGCCGGTATTCTGTAAGGTCGTGGTACTTCCCCGGTCGAGCCGGCCCATTCATGCAACAACAAAAGCTGATGCGTGGCTCTACCATTGTTAAAATAGAAGCCCTCCCAGGTTTACCATAATTGCCACGCTTGGCATGCGGATTGGCGACCGCAGTGCCAGACAGGAGAATTTAGAGCGCGAGAAGGTTTGATTATTGATCTCACACATGTAATTTTATGAAAGAAATAAACGCAACAAATACATAGGAAAGAGATGCGAGTATTAAAATTTGAGGTTTTTTTAAGATTTTGAGGTTTAAATTTGGTATATAATCTATCCTATTGTTGTCTAACTACACATATACAAGGAATAAATGAAACAGAGAGAAAACTTAAAATGTACGCATGCACAATAATATGGTCTTATAGCCAAAGAGCGATCTCTTTCCGAAACTTACAGTCTTAGGTAATGTATTCTAACGGCACTTTTAAATGTTTTTAAAGTTTGTGCCCTTTGAATTTGAATGGAAGTTCATTTCATGAACTTATAGCTTTAATTGTGCAAAAATTCTTAAAGTATTTTGTTTGATATGGATGTAATCCAACGAACTTATTCCAAAACCACGTGACTACGGTATGTTAGAATGTTTATAAGCTATCAGGTTGAACCTTTTCGCTCTTTATCTTTAAAATTTTCTAACCTATGTCATATATGTTAAAACACACGTAAATGTTAAAAGAGATTGATCATATTTTATACAGGGTAAATGGAAAATGTTAGTTTAAGGTATACATCTTTCTAATAATTTTACTTAAATCACTTTACAATGGACAATTTTAATGAATATATTTTCAGATACGATTACGAAAATTGCGCCAGTGTGGCTTGCAACGAGATGATGCAAGTTCTGGAGAAGAAGATCACCGCGCCAGGGTTCGTGGGCTCGAGTTACAGCAGCGGGAACAAGACATATGTGGTCGAGTCTGCCGACAACTTCTCGTACATGGATCCTATTGACCAGAGCGTCGCCATGAAACAGGTATGTGGAACAGCATTCTAAAGTATGAATTGAACAGTGTGAATTTATAATATAAATATTATTAAACATAAATATTATACATAAGCATTAAACATAAATATTATTCCAGAAATAAACCAGAAAAAAAACATTTAATCTATCAGGTTTTAACAAAGAAATTTGTCATTTTTCTACCGTTAACATTTGTTGTCTCTTGTGTATCTACATATCAAAAAGTATATCAAGAAACAAAACGTCATTTCAATTTTGACTCCATAATTTCTAGTATTTGGTACCCTTAATATACTTTTCGGCTTCTGTATAGTATCTAATGGTTCATGAAACTTAATTGGGGAAAGCACTAGTTTCAAAGTTAAAGACGGTTTTTTGATTGTACCTATGAATATTTTTTGGGTTATTCATCAGCCGCTGGTTTCTTTACGATGTTATCCTTCCTGACAACGTATTGCGTGATACCACTCATTGTTGATGGGTAAATATTAAAGGTTAGCCCTATACTGAAACTAACGTCAAAAAAGACGTCAATAAAGACGTTTTTTTATATTTTTTATCTTCATGCAATTCTCAATACAGGGGTAGAAAAAGGTCTAGTCTAGCAATTAAGTCTCTTTGACCCACCTTCCACCGAAGATGTTTTCGGGACAACGTGACAGGTGGTGAGCCCGTCGCCTTCTTTATGTCCAAGCCATTAGCGGAAATGTATTCCAAATATTTAAATATTAGCATTATTTATACTGAATCTTAGAAAACTTTTATCTTATAGCCAAGATGCACGTTAAAATAAAAAGAAAATTATAACATTAATGTCTTATAGGAATTTTGTTTGAATACTTATATTGATTTTCAAAAAGCATTTGATTCTGTTAATGTGATATTAAGAGATTTCATATTATACACTTAGTTGGTATATTAGGTAGTTGTAATTATTTTAGAAAGATTAGTAAGACTTAGTAATAGTGGCAGTTTTTTTTTTGGTTCACACTTACTTGGTCTATGTTCTTTCTGGTGTACCTCAAGGTCCAGTTTTGAGACCGATACTTTACGTCTTGTAGGTCTTAGCCAATATCGCAAACAACAATTTCTGCATTTTAATTTAGGGAATGTGATGGCTATTTAAGACTGTAATGTTATCTTCGTGCAATCTGGCCAGCCGTATGCTAACGCTTACTCTCTCTACTCTACTCTCTCGTCCACCACTTCACCACATTCTTAGTCGCAATAAAAGGTGAAGTCAATAAAAGGTGACTGTAAATAAGGTAAATTGCAAATTTGCCGTAAAACGCAATTCAGCACGTAAAAAACAAACGTAATTAAAGTAACACCGTAAAAGATAATCAACATCGTAAGTATAAGATGGAGCACATGACGACGGTGGAGTCACGAGAGTAGAAAGTCCGATCGCGAGTACGCTGGTTTGGGTCCGATTGCCGATTGTCGCCAACACAGGTCGCTGCGAAGGAGTTGTTCGTGAGATGTGGATTAACTGCACCTTTTTGACTGTCGCTGGTATTTCTCCAGGGCCTGCGCATAATGTTCACGGACGGGTCGCGCGTCGTGCTGCGACTGAGCGGCACGGGCAGCGCCGGGGCCACCGTCAGGTGAGGAACATTGAGTGCACGGGGAGGTCAGGTACTGAGTGGATGCAGGGCCTGTGCGCTACAAAGACATCATCTTCATAACGACCTACAAAGGTCTCACTATTATAAAAGGGCTTACTGTAACTATACTAGACGGTGCTGCGATCACCGATCATCTGAAGTTTTGTCTGGATAATTATGAGTTGCTTATTCTACCATGCATCTACAGCTTACCGCATAGTTGAAAACAAGTATTATTCCAATTAAACAATTCAAAATTACCGTAGCTGTAAGTTTACAGCTGCGGTAATTTTGAATTGAAAACATAAAACATATGGTGTCCCACAAGGCAGCATACTTGGACCTTCTTTGTTTCTTGTTTAAATGAATGACATATACTCAGCAAATATAGAACTTGATAAATTAATCTCTTATGCTGATTAAACTGTTATAATTTTTACTGTTTAGCACAATCTGGTTTTACGATTTAGCACAAACTGGACTTAATTATGTTACTGAATGGCTAAGTAAAAAAGGAAATATAAAAGTACATTAATGCCACTTGAAAAATCCCAACGTGCAATTCTAAAAGTTTGTACCGTTAAACCGTATTTTTTAACAATACGACAACTTTATATTCTTCAAATAGTGCTAACATAAAAAACTGAAATATGAACCTGAACATTTACTCAAATGTAGAATGTATGTAATTAGTGATATCTCACTGTACAAGACATATTTCTCACATAACTTTATAAGTTTTTGGGACTATATATTTATAATCAAGTCAACAAATCAACACACACACGCACGCAAGCACGCACGCACGTACATTTAGGCTGATAAAACTAAACATAAGAGAAATACACAAATACTGAAGTTACTTTGTTTATTTAACATTTACCTACCACAAAACTTTGTAAAAATTATGTTTCATACTTTTTTTTCTTCAAATAAATAAATAAATAATTAAAATATGTGTTCATTATGTGAGTATTTTATTCTAAATACTGAAGCGCCAATTTGCAGGCTGTACATCGACTCGTACGAGGCCGAGGATGTCTGCGGAGACGCGCAAGTGATGCTGAAGCCCCTCATCGACGTGGCTCTGGAGCTCTCGCAGCTGCAGCAGTTCACGGGGAGGGACGCGCCCACCGTCGTCACTTAGTCAGGTACACGGGTTTTGAACAGCAGTCAGACAGCAGGGGCACGGCTGCGATGGAACAGTTCTTTATTTCTCTCACATGGACATTATCTTTCTAATGGATGTTATAAATTATCATATTGTTGCAACAAGTAATTAAATTTCTTCTTTATACACTCTATACAATCTTTCATGGTTCTGAAGCCGAAACTTAAGAACTTGGAATGTGCAGGAGTACCTGATGGAAGTAGGATTGAAACTAAAGGCCAAATCAAAAGATAGAGCATTTAATTTCTTCGATTTTCATATTATTGTAACTTTGTAGTCGTGACTGACAAACGTAAATTTTAATAGAGTTAATGAGAAATAGCATTAGAAAAAAATAATTTTGTTTGTGGCTTGTTATAGCTTCTGCCTACGCCGCTTACGTGTGTTTTAGAACATTTTTAATTCTATGGCACGGAAGCGGAATTTCTCCTTTTGGACAGAAATTCGCAATTATTGCTAACGAAAGCAAATTTATCTTCGTCCGATGCTATACCAAATAAGTTCAGAAAACGAAATTGTTTTCGCGGTTTTCATTTTCAGAACCATGGAAATATTACCTTGAATAAATGCGAAATGTATCCATCCAGATAATCTCCCTGCAACTCTTCCCTGACATAACCACCAAACCAATTCTAACGAAATGTAATATGAAGGCAGCATAACCGTATATACGCATTTAAATAAAATTTTGCTCAGTGAAGTGCTCCCACTCAAGCAAAGCCGCTGGCAACAACGAATATACAACGAATGTTTTATAAATACATGTATATAAAAATTTCAAAACTCTTGAATTAAAATTTTTACAGCTGCCAATAATTTCGACAAAAAATAATGTAAATTTCCTGAAAGGTTTCAAGTAGATTATTAATATATGTAAGATTAATAATTTGTAAAATAAACACGACTGACATTTTTACGTACACACATTCGTACACATTTCTATAAATATATCGAATTTATTTTTTGAGAGTTTTAGATTTTAGCTTCACATAATGTAATTAAGCAATAAACTAGTTAAAATGTTTTATTTTATTTTTCTTAATAATTATATAAAATTTAATTCTATTTGTTGCTTATATATTTAACTTCGTTAACGAAAGTCTTTTTATGTGTTCCTATATATGTACATACATCTGTTAATTGAAAATTTCTAAAATATTTCTATTGAAATAATATGTTGTAAAAAAAATCGTAAATTAGAAAAGGACCAAAGTTAGATATAATAATGAAAAAAGAGTTAATGTGAATTGTGGCATTGTGTTAGACCAAACCGCTTTTGTACATTTCTAAATTAGTTGCTGCGATATCAACATAAAACAATACCACTGCCCGTGGGTGTCGTAAGAGGCGACTAAGGAAAATGCAGTTGCCTATCGGCGGATAGTGGTTTAACATTCTCGATAAGTACCAGCAATCAGCAGACAGATAACGACCAGCAGCGTCTAAGACGCAAGGAATCTGGTTCTGCGATTACCAATCCGATCGCCAAACGTGTTGATTATGGTAGAACTACATTTGATGTTTACGCGTAATGTAGTTTAACTACGTTAAGAGAGGAATAAGGGACTTACGTCCTGCAGTAAATTTTTATAGATCTTTAAGATGAGTTTTCTTAGATATCGCACCATTTGCAAGTCGCCATTACTATTTTTAAACCTACTCTTAGCCTCTTACGATTAGCGGAAACTATTGGAATACTATTATTCTTAGGCCGATATCCAGTGACAAACGCTTATTTATTTGGTTTTTACTAATTGAACCTTATTTCCAAGAGGTATAGTTAAAATTATTAAAAAATCTAAATATTAAAAATTTTCAGAAATGTGCTAAGTGTAAATTCAACTTTATTCTGTTGTTTTTGGATAGTTATTGGAGTACGTAGTAAGAACCGAGTAAGGGGTTTTTGTTAGAAGTGCTACGATGTGTAGAATTCTTATGTATTCCGTGTTGTAGAAAAACATGGTATGTGCAATTTCTCTGTGTACATTTGTATCATATTATAATTATTTCATCACAATAAGTCTTATTAATTTAAGGAATGTTATTTGTTAATCAAACGAATTTTTATACATTTGTATTTTTTATTTTTACAATATAAAATAACAATATATATTTTGTATTAAAAATTAGGCGAAACTTTTTTATTGTTAGATTAAGCGCATATTTGGTATAAATAAATGCATATTAAAAGAAAATTATTTTTCATTTCTTATACATTTTTACTTAATTATGACTAGATTATAAAATATTAAGTTCCTAAATTAGTCTACGACAAACATAAACTGTGGTTGTAAATGTTAATTTCGTTCAGCAAAAGTACAATTACTTTTGAAATTTTTTCAAAGTACAAATTGTGAAAAAATTCATTGATGCGCTCATTTTAAATAATTTAAAATAGAAATTTCACTAAATATCAAACCACTAATGATTTAGTACCTACTCCGAGGTCGGTAATATATGATTATTGAAGAGACGTCAATGAAAAACTTAAAACTATAAAAAAATATCTTCACGCCATTCCCAATACAGGGGTAGACAGAGGTCTAGAATATTAAATCCTTTCAACCCCAGCTTCCACCGAAGACATTTTTGGGAAAACGTGACAGGTGGTGAGCGCGACACCGTCTGTATGTACAAGCCAAGAGCCATGCCCCCAGAGGATCGAACTCGGGTCACTTGTCTCAAATTCCAAACACCCAACCACTCGGCTATCGTGACTTATTATATAACTACACTAGTGTTATTTCTATATGAGATCCTGTTGTAAATATAAAACTGACTACGATCTACTCGCTTATAAAGAACTGCATCAAGAGGTTGACAGCACCGAGGAGTATGATAAAGCAGTAGAGCAGCGCCTTCCAGAGGGAGAGCTTCCCGCGCAGCTGCAGCGAGCGCAGCTGCAGCATGGAGGGCAGCGCGAACACGTGCACCAGGCCGCTCGCTGCTCCCGTGTACCTGGAAAATATCTGCCGTTCAAAAAAAATATCATTCCAATCCCAGAGTGAGGTCTTGACAATTCAGTAAAAAAAAAATTCTACGGTTAAAAGTTAACGCAGCGATTATATAATCATTTGAAATCGTTTCGCGTGTCTAATATGGAGTCAAACTGTGAAGATCTCTGGGTTAAAGTTGAAATGTGTTGTGAAAAAGACGAAATCAAGTATTTTACATATTTGCGGCATATATATATATATATACCACCTGCAGTTCAAAAATATATTTTAGATCATTTTATTACGAATTCTAATCGAGTTTTAGAAAAACATAGCGATAGAATCATTATTGCTGGAGATTTTAACTTGAGTTGTTTATCCTGGAATAAAGCAACCGTGCACTCGAAGCTGAAACCTCTAATAGCCTGTTAAATAGTATGCTAACTGATTTTATGGCGCTTAATGATCTTGCTCAGTATAATTCAAATTTAAATAATAGAAACAAAATATTAGGTTATTATTAAGTAACATGAACATATCTTAAGTAGATGTTTGTAAAAACCCACTTTCAGTGGTTGATCCCTTGCATCCAACTTTACAGTTTTGCATTACACTTTGTGTTACTGAAAATCTTATATCAAAAAGTGATTGCAAATATCATTTCTATAAAGCGGACTATGAGAAAATATTAATGAATTAAATAATATTTCTTGGGCAGAAGAATTGACAACTTGCACCTCTGTTGATGACATGGTTACATTTTTTTATAATGTGCTTAAGTTGATAATTGTAAAACATGTACCAAGATCTAAACCCCGAAATAACAACAAATTATATTTATATAAATATGGTTCGCAACTGCTTTGATTAGATTATTAAAGGAAAAATTCAAATACCGTAAATATGGTAACCCTCGCGACTTACTAACCTTTGAGCTACTCAGAGATAGGACTACTAAACTTCATGATTTGAATTTTAAAAGATATTTGGAACGGATAGAATCGTCAATAGTTGCAAATCCAAAGTTAATCTGGACATTTATTAAACACAACTGCAAGAACGCCTTCGTTTATTTAAAAGTGGTGATTCCAGTTCAGTAACAAACGAAAGACCCATATCGATACTTAATGTTTTTGCAAAAGTTTTTGAATCTTTAGTGTGTCTAATACTAATATGGCATTTTAAACAGCTTATTATTCCTGAACAACATGGTTTCGTTAAGGGACGGTCCACGACAACCAATCTTATATCATTTTTAGAAGATCTTACTGAAGTGGTTGACCAAGGACAAACGATCCATGTTATTTATACCAACTTTAGCAAGGCTTTTGATAAGGTGAATCATGATATCTTACTAAAAGTCACGATAGCCGAGTTGTTGGGTGGTCGGAATTTCGAGTCGAGAGACCCGAGTTCGATCCCCAGGTGGCAGTACCAATGAGTTTTTCAAAAACTTATGTACGAATTTCATCGTTGGCTTGGACATAAAAGGCGGCGACGGGCTCACCACCTGTCACGTTGTCCCGAAAATATCTTCGGTGGAAGATGGGTCAAAGGGACATAATTGTCTAGACTTGACCTCTGTCTACCCCTGTATTGGGAATTGCGTGAAGATATTTACTATTTAAATTTTTTATGATATCTTACTGCGTAAGCTCTCGATACTTGAAATAACTGGCAACTTATTGAACTGCTTTAGGTCTTATCTAGTAAATAGAAAATCTGTAGTAGTAGTCAGCGGTAATAAATCGAAGCCTTTTACTGCTTTTTCTGGGGTCACACAGGGTTCTCACTTGGGCCCTCACCTGTTCAATTTTTATATTAGTGACATCAAGAAATGTTTCCATAACTCCAAGTTTCACTTGTATGCAGACAATTTAAAATTCCATAGGAAGGTAAATTCAGCTAGTGATGTTGTTTTATTGCAAGATGATTTAAACCATCTTATTTCATGGTGGAGAAAGAATAGCATGAGTCTGAACATCATTAAATGTTACGCAGTTCGTTTTACTAGGAAAAAAACTTTGATCGACAGATCATATTTTATAAACGGTGTTCAACTAGCTGAAGTGGAATTCATTCGAGATTTTGCCGTTATTCTTGATAATAAATTGCGATTCAATATTTACATTGATAGCCTAGATAAACAAATTCAAAACTTTGGGATTTGTTATACGTAATTGTAAAGAGTTCAAAGAACCTAGCACCAAAATTGCTATTTACTGTACATTAGTACGCAGTGACTTAGAGTACTGTAGCGTTGTATGGAACCCACACTATGATGTATATATCAAACGATTTGAGAGTATGCAGAAACGATTTTTATGGCACCTTACATACCAATGTAATCTGGCAAAATTAATTCCGAGTTATGAAGATCGCTGAAAACATTTCCGAATGAAACTACTTTTCTACCGCAGAAAGCTGCTTGAGGCTGTTTCTTTATAAACTAGTTAATGGTTCTATTGATGTTACCTATCTTTTGTCGCAATTGAATATTTCTGTACTCAAAAGATTACCCAGATCCTTGAAATATACTCCCTTTGTTAAAAAGACAGCTAAATCAAACTTGGGACATTATTCTCCTTTAAACAGATTAAAAAGGAATTATAATGCTCCACACAATTTAAGTGTCAATGTTACTATTAAAGATCTGGATAGGAGTACTCTAATGTCTCCAGGCTTCATCAAAAATGACCCGTAATAGATATTTTTTCTAATAAACTCCATCATATCTTTAAGATCTATTTACAGCAGACGGTAGTTTAGTAGACAATATTTAAGGAATGTAATCGGGTATCTCAACTTTGTAATTTATTTGGATTATAGTTTATTAAAATGTATAGTATTTGGATTATAGTTTATTAAAATATAGAAAATGTTTTAGATACATTAACTTAATATTTTTTTAACTGTATTTTATCAGTTTTAAATTCCTCCTAAATGTTGTTGCTATTTTATAAAATTGCAGTTTGCATCTATAATTGGAGTGACAATTTCCTTTCCTTGTATAAATATGTTAATTTTTATACTGTTTATGATGGTGTACATTTTGTTGGTATAACTTTTAAATAAATAAAATAAAATAAAAATCTTTGGGTGGGTCGAAAAAACCTCCTTCCACAAAAGATATTTTTTAGGACAACGTGACAGGTCGCCTGTCGCCGTCTTTACAGTATAAGTAGTATTTATTTAAAAATGTTAATTAATTTATTTATTTTTTATTTATTCTTTAATGAACCTTACAAAACAGTAAAGGAACATAAGGCGGACTTAATGCTAAAAGCATTCTCTGCCAGTCAACCATGCCAAGTCTGGGAAAACATTGAAGGCGGTTGCAAAAAAAAATATAAATAATGGATATAAGTAACAATTATTATAAATATATATTTATACACTTACACAAATATAAATACATATACACACACATATATATATATATATATATATATATATATATATATATATATATATATATATATATATATATATATATATATATATATATATATATATATATATATATATATATATATATATATATATACATACATTAATTATATTACAATATAATACAATAAATATAATATAGAAAATATTACACAAAATGATGCGCCTCAGTGTGACAATTTCAGGAGATGATTCCGAATGTTATATTTGAATGTGTGTTTGCTTGTGGGTTGTCTCAGTTTTTCAGGTAGTCATTCCAGAGTCGCGCGGCTTGAACAGCAAACGATGAGGAAGCGAAACCTGATCGGTGAATTGTAATACAAAGTGTCAGAGACTCGGAGGATCGTAGCTGTCTTTTATGAGTGTCGCGCAGAAATTGGAGTTTACATTTCAAATATTCCGGATAGTGATTATCATAAAGAATCGAAAAAACAGTGGAAAGTATCCTGACTTGTCTTCGTTGGCGAATGGGAAGCCATTTCAGCTGAGAACGGAAGAGAGATATATGATCAAACTTACGAAGACAAAATATGAAGCGGATACAATGATTAATGAGACGTTCCAGCTTGTCTAATTAAACTTCATTAAGATCAGTATAACACACATCAGCATAATCGATGATGGGTAAAATAAGAGATTGCACCAAAGTTATCTTTACCTTGACGGGGAGAAAGTTACGAAGGCGATTGAGTACATTCAAATTGACGATAACTGACCTACTAATATTTAGCACCTGTGTTGACCAACTCAAAGTTGTGTCAAAGTAAACACCCATATTTTTGACAGAGTTTGAATAAGGAATTATAGCGCCGTCAAGCATGACAGGTGAAACACCGCTATCGCTTAATTTAGACAACTGTTGAGCACTTCCAATTATTATTGCTTGACATTTATTTGAATTCACTTGAATGCCAAATCTGCGAGACCAATCGATTAGATTAGCCATGTCCAAATTCAATTTTTCTATAGCGCTGTTGATTACATCTACTTTAGTTTGAATATAGACAGTATAAGTAGTCATCAGTCAGTAAGTCATCAGCATAAAAATGATAAGAGCAGCTTAATTGTGAAGAGAGAGAGAGAGTTAATAAAAATTAAAAACATTAGTGGTGATAATATTCCACCCTGTGGAACGCCAGACAAGAGTTTACACCAATCAGATACATTATGACCACTACGTACAGCTTGTTGGCGTTCACAGAGGTAAGATGAAAACCAGTCTACAGTGGAGAAGGAAAATTGTAGATGACGGAGCATGGCAAGGAGGATATCGTAGTCAACCATGTTGAAAGCATTAGTAAAAACCTTTCTATCCTATTTTACTTCTATCCTTTCTATCCTATTTATGTCCAAGCTATCAATATAAGTAGTACATAAGTTTTTAAAAAACCCCATAGGTACAACCTGAGAATCGAAATCGAATTCCGATCAACTATATGTTTTTTTTTTGTTATTTCTACCCGAAGACCCAATGGGCGCGGACTTATTGAACGAGTTTTAGATAATTTGTAAACTGTTATCAGAATGTACTTTTTCAAATATCTGTACCCGAAATGGTTACAAATCTTATTGTACGAAAGGTTTAGATGTCTTAAAGCTAAGAAGCTGTAGATCCTGTTTCATTCCTGTCATGAAAACAAATTCAGAATCTATATGTTTTTCCAATCTCTGACACTACATTTGATGTTGACGTTCCGAATACTTCGGTACTTAGCGAAACTGTAAAAGGTTCAGACGATTCCTCTGCCTGGTCTAGGTTAGTATTCTTACGCCGTTGTGAAAACGGTCGTATTTTGGATGGAATTTGGAATGTAATGACGGATAATGAGGCATTCCATCTACCGGGATTATGGTCTGCAACCTTTCTTTTTCAAGTTGATGTCAGATTTTAATGGGTTGCATTAGATAAAGCTAATTACCATCAGAACTGCAAGTATAGGTTCGTTTTTATCCAAAACAAAAAATATCCCATAAAAGACAACCTAGATCCAAGGACCTCCACTTTCTGTGTCTAAAGGGGAGATAAAAAATTTCCACTTTTTGGCTCTCGGTTTCACGTCAACGAAAATCACCCACCTGATTATAGTCCCAATATTTGGACACAAACAGGCGACTAGAATGCAAATCGCCACAATAGTGGCGTTGATGATCAGCGTCAGGCAGCGGGTCTCGCGAAACGGGAGCAGCAATATCGCTTCAGAACGAAGCATGAACGCGACGAGGGGGTACACCGTCACAACCTGCAATTAATATTACACATAGATATATCTTCACGCATCATCCATGAATGGGAGACGGAGGGCTTTGGAGAAGATATCACAAAGTGCCACCATGTTCCTTCATTCACGCTCGCCAGGATATCCGAGTACAGTTGTTTTTCCTATATTCGGTAAATTTGCTCATATTGTCTTCGGAAGTGTACCTCAGCCTACCTCGACCTTTAGATCTTCACTTAAACTGTGAAATTTAATGAATAATATAATATATTACGAGCGAGTCTTCATCCGCGCCTTACCTGAAGTTGTATTCCTGTAAATAGCATTCAAAATCTTTCATCAGAGCCTTATAAAAACAATCCGTTAAGCAGAATTATTCTTCAGGTCCCCTCCGTAATATCATAATGTTAATACAGGTTATACATATGTAATGATGTAGAGTACCAAATTTCATCAATCTTTGTATCACATATGTGACAGTATTCAGACGTTTCGGCATGATTGATTAACAAACATCTAGACATACATATTTAAAAATTTCAATATTATGAGCCATTCATTTATTCAATGTAATTCTAAAAATATCAAAAAAAAAATATCTTCACGCAATTCCCAATACAGGGGTAGACAGAGGTCTAGTCTAGATAATTAAGTCCCTGCGACCCACTTTCCACCGAAGATATTTTCGGAACAACGTGACAGGTGGTGAGCCCGTCGCCGTCTTTATGTCCAAGCCTACGATATCATTCGTCCATAAGTTTTTTTTTTTGAAAAAACTTAGTGGTACGAGCCTACCACCTGGTGATCGAACTCGGGTCTCTCGACTCGAAATTCCGACCACCCAAACACTCGGCTATCGTAGCTTTTAAAAATATCAATAAAGGTTTAATAAATTACTCACTTGAAACAGTAAGAGTGCTCTTGCGACTGCCGTCATGACATCGTGCATTTCAAAATTATTTAGAATGTTCTGAAAACAAAATTAATCTTGTCATCAATCCTATCGCTCTTTATGAAAGATAGAAAGTTTTTTTCCGTCACTAAAAATATTGAAGTCACGATAGCCGAGTTGTCGGATGGTCGCTATTTCGAGTCAAGAGACCCGAGTTCGACCCCCAAGTGGCAGGCACGTACCAAAGGGTTTTTCAAAACTTATGTACGAATTTTATTGTTGGCTTGGACACAAAGACGGCGAAAAGTTGAAAATTTATAGGCAGTTATGTATTATATTACATTTTTACATTTTTAGTAAAAAATAAAAAAAAATATCTTCACGCAATTCCCAATACCGGGGTAGACTAGACAATTAAAAGGTGGGTCGAAGGGGACCCACCTTCCACTGAAGATATTTTCGGGAAAACGTGACAGGTAGTGAGCCCGTCGCCGTCTTTGTGTCCAAGCCAACGATGTATTTTGTTATGTAAGTTTTTCAAAAACCCATTGGTAGGAGCCGGCCTGGGGATCGAATTCGGGTCTCTTGACTCGTAATTCCGACCAACCAACTCGGCTATCGTGACTAACTGCAATAACTGAAATTTGTGTTCCTATTTCGGAAAAATTAAAATGATATTTCTGTAAGGTGTTTACAATGAAATAAAAAAAAAAAACAATTTTTCACTTACATCTTCAATGCACGACTTATCAAGTGGGAAACAAATGTAGAACACAGCCCCCACTAATGTATATGTTACGGTTACAAGTAGAAAGGCTATCGTCAGATCTCTGCCCTGAAAAACAAATAGATTTATATAGAAGCGAATTAGAGAAATCTCATTACGAAACGGTGGTAGATTAAAAATGACGATTGATGGATGTAATGTATGTTACTTATATTGATAAATATATGATTTCATTTCATTTCAGATTATTTGCTCACAGGTCAGAAAGATCTCATACTTGTGTCATTGACTAAACTTTTAGTGTGTAGTGTGTATTGAGATAAACTGCATTTTCAGAAAAGAGAAAGGTTAAAATAACCAACTCACACCTGCCATCAGTCAGTGCAGCGGATTTCCTCTCAATGAAAATGCTAAACGAAAATACACAAAACGCTTATGGTTCAAAGATAACTTATGAACAGTTTTAAAGAAAAAGATACTGGAAAGCTAATTGTAAATTTACTTTGAGTCGGCGCCAAAGCGTACGTTTAGTAGGTTTTTGTTAGTATTTAGTATTAGTATTTAACAGTGGTAGAGCCACGCATCAGGTTTTGTTGTTGCTTGAATGGGCCGGTACGACCAGGGAAGTACCACGACCTCACAGAATACCAACAGAATACCTCACAGAATAGTCTAATAAACTTCTGCGTTTCGTCTGGTGAGTGCAGGTAACCCACACACCCCCCTCCCCCAATTCTGGGGGGAGGCACTCTTAGGGAGGCAACGCATCTGCTATGCCTCTTGTATTGCGGGTGTTCATGGGCGGCGGTAATCACTTGCCATCACGTGGGCCACCTGCTCGTTTGACTCCTTTTTCTATAAAAAAAATAAATTTTCTGTGCTTTTCTTTTTGTCTCTTATTTATTTCTAAACTATAAATAAATAAATATGATGAAAAATGTAAATATGCTCACGCAATTCACAATACAGGGGTAGACAGAGGTCTAGTCTAAACAATTAATTCCCTTTGACCTACCTTCCACCGAAAATATTTTCAGGACAACGTGACAGGTGGTGAGCCCGTAACCGTCTTTATGTCCAAGCAAACGATGTAATTCGTACATAAGTTTTTGAATAACTCCACCACTGCCACCTGGGGATCGAACTGGGGTCTCTTGATTCGAAATTCCAACCACCCAACCACTCAGCTATCGTGACTTATATAATAAATTATATAATATATAATAAATAAATATAAAAACATGTATAGATGGTGACAACATAACATACATCCTCGAACTTTCATAGAACTTTCCTCGACAGCCTCCCGTTTCAAATCATCAACCCCCCGACAGAAGTCATAACCCATAAATCATATTACAACGACTTGTAAAAATCCATTGCAGGAAATAGGCCTTTCCCATACGAAAGGTTATGCCATATTCGCCACGTTTGACAAGCGGATTGGCGGTCGTAGCATAGGCTATATAGAAAGATGGCAGGATAACCATTTCGAAAAATTCGTCTAATGTACCATACATTAGACGAATTTTTCGAAATGGTTGTCCTGACATCTTTCTGTAGCTAAATGCATTTACAAAGCTATTCCCTTAGTCGCCTCTTACGACACCCACAGAAAGAAATGAGGTTGAACACACGGAAATTTTCCGTTAGTTACGGTGTAACATCACAACCGTAAATCGTAAGATAAAGATCTCATTAGGATGAAAAAATAAGCCGAAACACGAGGTGGCTGCCTTAAACCACCGAGGAGTTACCTAGACTGTCTATGAGATCTACTTTAGGTCCTAAGATTCACAGTAAGTTGTTCTGGACAACCCTAAGGCGAAATATGTCCTTTAAATGTTCCTACCCTATTCTTTCAAAAACATACCTTTCTTTGTAAATATCTAATGTGCATGTACATTTTAAGTACAAATTTGAGCTTTAAACACTCACATTGTTGTCCTGTTTCTCATTGTGGCTCATGATGGTAATGATGATGTTATGTATGTAGAAGGAGAGCGCCAGCACGCCGCTGAGCGCCGCCGCGCCCGGGCCCGCGCCGCGCAGCGAGCCTGCGTGCGCGCCCCACGCCGCGCCCTTCCACACCACGAACACCAGCAGGTAGCCCACCGACAGCGTGCCTGCGCACACCGACACCTCACTGCCACACCCGCAACCTTCCACACCATGAACTGCTGCAGGCAGGCCACCGACAGCGTGCCTGCGCACACCGACACCTCACTGCCACACCCGCAACCTTCCACACCACGAACTGCTGCAGGCAGGCCACCGACAGCGTGCCTGCGCACACCGACACCACTGCCACACCCGCAACCTTCCACCACGAACTGCTGCGGGCAGGCCACCGACAGCGTGCCTGCGCACCGACACCTCACTGCCACACCCGCAACCTTCCACCACGAACTGCTGCAGGCAGGCCACCGACAGCGTGCCTGCGCACACCGACACCTCACTGCCACACCCGCAACCTTCCACACCACGAACTGCTGCAGGCAGGCCACCGACAGCGTGCCTGCGCACACCGACACCTCACTGCCACACCCGCAACCTTCCACATCATGAACTGCTGCAGGCAGGCTACCGACAGCGTGCCTGCGCACACCGACACCTCACTGCCACACCCGCAACCTTCCACACCACGAACTGCTGCAAGGCAGCGAGCCTGCGCCCAAGCGCACGCAAGAAAACATGGCTATTAGCCGTAAAAAGTTGACTGTTATTCTTTAGGAGAGTGTAACCAATCCAACTTACTTTTGGTTTTTGTGGCCAATAACAATACCATCCAACGCAACGCACGGGAGAGGTATCTCCGTGTTAGCAAAGTGTGAACACTGTGATGCAGGCCACTACCAGTACGAGCTAAAGTTTAAGCGAAATCTCACACTGCAGGTAGATAGACATATACCGCAAAGTGACTACAGGTCACTTGTACAAGGAATCCTAATTCGAATTTGAATATTTGTAATAAACTTTAAACTGGAATATGTACTCGTATCTTGAACTTTAATTAGTTAAAGAACTTACCTAAAGAGTTGAATTTGGTGAAGAAAGTGACGTTGGCGAAGTTAAGCAAGGGGTAGACGCCGATGGCGACGTAGAAAGGCACGGTGGTGTGCAGCCCCCAGAAGGGCGAGGGCGCGGACTGCGGGTCCGAGAGCGTCTCCAGCATTGCCTCCTGTTTGGGGCACAGGAGGGCGGTGCTGTACTGCGTTGAGTTCGGAGACGTGAGGTCTGCGAAATAAAGACTTAAAGTTGTTAATGATTTCTTGTATTTATGCGAATACTACACATTTAAAATAAAAGGATTTTCGGATTTTATCGCGTTTTTAATTAGTTTTTACAAACTATTTTTATTTCCCGACGTTTCGGATGCTTTACAGCAACCGAGGTCACGGGGGGACTGAGGTCTTGAACATCCCGCTGTCACAGCTACCTTCGGCTACCGTCAACTTTATTTATTAATTTCGGATCCGATTTACGCAGAATGTGCTCACTGTATTTTGAGGTCTTGCAGTGGTATGCTTGGTCCTTGATTTAATTTTATTAATGACTGGATCCCAAGCAGGTGGTAGTACCCAACCATCTTCGGGAAATAAAAATAGTTTGTAAAAACTAAATAAAAACGCGATAAAATCCGAAAATCGTTTTATCTTAAAGTTGTTATTGAAAAAGTTACTTCGCAACATTCCGCATGCAAATATAAAAAGGTATATGTTACATGGTCCGAAGAGAAGAAGTGCACCACCTCTGTGGGAGGGAGGGAACTTTACAATGAATTTCCGCAAAGTAACGCCTGAGTCAATTAACTATCTTAAACAAAGACTTTTTATTTTGAAACTTATTTAATATTATTTAATTTAATATAATTCAAAAGTGACGATAGCCTATTGGTTGGGTGGTAGCAATTTCGAGTCAAGAGACCCGAGTTCTATCCCAACGTGGCAGGCTCGTACCAATGAGTTTTTCAAAAACTTATGTACGAATTATATCGTTGGCTTGGACATAAAGACGGCCACGTTGTCCCGAAACTATCTTCGGTGGAAGGTGGGTCGAAGAGACTTAATTGTCTAGACTTGACCTCTATTTATCCCTGTATTGGGGATTGCGTGAAGATATTTATTTATTTTATTTAAGATTATTTTTAAAATGGTTAATTAATAAACTTTTTCACGGTTTCAAATCGCGAAGTCTCTCACTTCCTATTATTCATCAAAACCACAAATACCACCACTAACACTAGATCTTAATAGATCTCAATATCTATCATAATAAATATCTATCTATCTATCTAATATAATAAATATCTTAATAGACCACCTCCGCCTACACAAAAAATAACTTGGAAAAAACACGAACACCGTCACCATCGCTACATAGTTATTTGATCTAATAGTTCTAAAATAAAAGGATCTTTGGATTTTATCTGAACCGTTATATTTTAGATGTGTAGTTATGATCGAATACTGTTCTATTCACACACATCAGTTACGTCGGAAGTAAGACCGTTGCAGGTTCGAATCACGAACGTAATTTTTTAAATGCCCCATTAATTTAATAACATACATTCGCGTTTATTTCATTGTCGTGTCACCATTTTTCTTTTCATCGAATTATTAAAGAAATTTAAACAAGAGTTACAGAATAATACTTTAAAACTAAATTAAAGTACTTTACTTAAAAACAATACTTGCTTTTGTTTTACAGATTTTTACTGTTGCATTTATGTACATGAACACTTAACTTACCCATGAAATAATTGACGGTGTGATAGAGAAAATTGGCGATGAGCAGCCAGTAGACGATGTTGGCCCCGAGTAGCACCAGCAGACTGAACACGTGCGCCACTGCCTCCGCCCAAGGACCCAACAGGGTCCTGCACAGAGCTGGGACCTCACACGTGTCGCTGCCTACGACATATGATCAGTTTAAACAATTACACATATTATGTAATTACATACATTAAATACAACATAGGTTTATTTAAATATATAACATTAAATAAAGTCACGATAAAAAAAGTCACGATAGCCGAGTGGAAGGGTGGTCGGAATTTCGAGTCGTGAGACCCGAGTTCGATCCCCAAGTGGCCGGCTCGTACCAATGGGTTTTTTCAAAACCTATGTACGATTCGTATCGTTGGCTTGGGCATACGGACGACGACGGGTTCACCACCTGTCACGTTGTCCCGATAACATCTTCGGTGGAAGGTGGGTCAAAGGGACTTAATTGTCTAGACTAGACCTCTGTCTACCCCTGTATTGGGAATTGCGTGAAGACGTAACATAAAAAGGTAAATTAAGATGATAAGATGTTGATGATATCGACAAGACAGGAATTTAAATTTTTTCCAGAAAATGTTCTTTTCGAATGTGGTTTAATTATAGGGTTGTCTAAACTTTTCTGAGTTATACTTACCATGGTGTTTATTAACTCTGAGAAGCAAATGCGCTGTGTAGAGGCAGAGGGCGGCCATGAAGGCGACCAACAGTAGAGCAGTGGGCAGCCCCGCTCTCCCCACGCCCCACGCCATCGTCAGGAGTGAGGAGCCCATTATCGTGTTCCATACGGAGAAGCTGCAAGTGGACATTGATTGTTGTAATAAGCTGTTAGTCTAGAAATTAGAGAAGAGAAAAATAAATAAATAAAAATAAAGATATCATCAAGCCAGATCAGTTCAGAAACATCGAAGGTATCACAAAAGCCCAGACCGAAAAAAGTGCTTTTTTAGAAAAGTGCTTTTCTACAAAAGCAAAGCAGGACCCAGGTTTGATTACTATCAAACCTGGGTCCTCATAGCTGACAAATCATGTAAACTGGTTTGCCATGGAGGTCGACACATAAAGAGGAAGTTATGGAATTTAATTGGAGTGAATTTATTAAACAACTTACATCGTAACCAAGGAGCTTTGTTTCTTCCTTTCCGGTTTATCCTTTTTCTCGAGCCGTTTGTATGTTTCGATGATGTCACTCCCTGATATCTCACCGGGACCCTGAGAGCCGTAAATATAATTATTAAGATGCAAATTACTTCTTGTTTTATAATTCTTCTTATCTTATACTTTAATTTAATCCATTATGAAGCGATTATATCTTAACGGCCTGTAAAATCGACTGCAGGAGGAAGGCCTCTCGAGTACGAGCGGATTTCTCACAATCGCCCCACTTGGAAAGCGAATAGGTGATCGCAGTACCAGACACCATAAGCCTTAGATCCCGCCATCTGTCGCTAGTCTACTGCATTTTTAAGGCTTTCCCCTTAGTCGCCTCTTAGGACACTCACAGATAGAAAGGGGGTGGTATATTCTTACGCCAAAACCTCACGGAATCGATTTACGGTGGCCTAAAAAGTGTGCAATAATTTTGTTAAGTACGCATCTACTGACTAACCGAATAAAGCCTATATTTACCAAAGAATCGGAGCTGCTAACAGACTTATATACGACAACGGGAGCCGAAAGCAGGGGCTTGCTCTCCAGCTGGTTGCCATTGCAGCGGCACGATGTACTCCCGTGGCTCAATGCCGAACAGAACGGGCTCCTGCAGGAATAAATATAAAATATCATCACGCCATTTCCTATATAGGGATAAACGGAGGACTAGATTATTAAGTAATTTCGACCCGTCTTCCACAGAAGAAATTTTTGGGACAACGTGACAGGTGGTGAGCCCATCGCCGTCGTTATTTCCAAGCCAACGATATGAATCGTACATAGGATGATGAAGAAACCCATTGGTAAGATTGACCTGCCACCTGGGGATCGAACTCGGGTCTCTCAACTCGAATTTCACCTAACCATTAGGCTATCGTGACTTTAGTCACGATTTCACGAAACGGTGGTTATTTTGTGGGTCGAAAGTTAAAGTTTTCTCTTTAATTTGACTTGATCACATAAAAGAAATATCTATAAATCTCTTACGGCTGGGAGAAACAAGAAAACTGAGTACGAAGTAAAAGGTTACGACACTCGCCCTGATACTGAAATTTGTTTTAAAGATAAGCAAGGGCTACATTGTAACAAACAAATTTTTACGCCTTTCCCAATATGGGGGTAGACAGTTAAGGCAGTTACATAACATACATACATAACGGTCTATTAAAGACCTGCAGTGGCACTTGTCTAGACTTAAGTCTAGACTATTAAGTCTTTCGACCCACTTTCACCGAAGACATTTTGGGGACAAAGTGGTGGTTACGAGCCTTATACTCGGGGATCGAACTCGGGTCTCTTGACTTTAATTCCGATCATCCAAAGCACTATCTTAACGTGAGGATTTCGATGAAATTTTGTACACGCAATAAGCCACGATGGCCTAGATAGACAGTTTTTGGGTTATCGGACTTCGACCCAAGTTCGATCCCGAGGAGCAAGGCCACGTTAGATACGACTTGTAAAGCACAAAGATGGCGAGAGGCTACTAAGTTCCGGTGAAATGTGAACCGAAAGGACTAAATTGTCTAGAATCTCCAGTATTAAAAAAATGCGTACAGAAAAATAAATAGTCCATAACCAGGATTAACGTACAGCATATTTTATATTCCGGTAAAATTTATTACTTAACTATAAACAACCGGAGGCAAAAACACACAGAGCAGACAACTGTACATACATACACACATACATACATTTATACATACATACATACATACATACATACATACATACATACCTACATACATACATACATACATACATACATACATACATACATACATACATACATACATACATACATACATACATACATACATACATACATACAAACAAATAAACAAACAAACAAATAAACACACCGGCCTGTTAAAGTCGACTGCAGGACATAGGCCTCTCCCAAGGGGAGGATTTGCCACAATCGTCATGCTGGGCAGGCGGATTGGCGATCGTAGTACCAGACTCGCACCTCAGACGCTGCTGCCCTTCTTCGGTCAGTTTATTTTTGTTTGAAACTTTTAGAGATGGTTATCATTTAGGTTTTTTATTAAGGTGGGTCAAAGGGACTTCATTGTCTAGCTCAGACCTCTGTCTACCCTTGTATTGGGAATTGCGTGAAGATATTTATTTATTATTATTATTGCTATCCCGCCATCTATCGGTTGCCATTAGCATATTCCAGGCTCCTTCGCTTAGTCGACACCAACGGGATGAACTGTTTGTGTGTGGTAACGGTGTAAGGAGTGGCAACATTTTTACACCGTTACCACACGGCAATACAACTGTAAATAAAATTAATATGTCATCTAGACATCATAAATTCGTTCATTTGGCAGCGAAGATTCATGGATATAAACAGCGAAAACATACAAAATAAATAATATTTCACAATATATACAGCTAAAATGTATCTCCCATAAGCAAATTTCGAAAATTACTCACTTGTATCTCTCGAAATAGTTTCTTCCATCAACGCATTCACAGTCCGACATCTCGGAGCCCGCGTCGCTCAATATGCTGCAATAATAACAGGAGATTATAGCTTGTAATAGTTGTAATTATTAAAATAGTGATTTAACGATATTGGATCAGATAAAACGGTTAAATGTCAATGATTTTACGCACAATTAACATTGAGATGCCTGAGATATATTTGGATTGATTTGTACCATTTTAAAACGCTCGTTGCTAACTTCTATTTATAGAATTATATGAATTATTTAGACATACCATTTAGATAATCAAGATAACGAAGTCTTGATTAAAATAGAAGACACCAAAAAAGTGATACAGTTCTTATCAAATATTAATCAAACCAGCACAGAGATATAAAAAAGCCACGATAGCCGAGTGGTTGGGTGGTCGGAATTTCGAGTCAAGAAATCCGAGTTCAATCCTCAGGTGGCAGGCGCGTACCAATGGGCTTTTCAAGAACTTATTTATGAATTATATTGTTGGCTTAGACGTAAAGACGGCGACAAGCTCTCCACCTATCACGTTGTGCCGAATATATCTTCGGTGGAAGGTGGGTACCTGTCTGTCTCTGTCTTCCCCTGTATTGGGAATTGCGTGAAGATATATATTTATTTTAGCACAGAGATGTATACAGCTAGCCGACAATACCCCTCCTAAAGTCCCTCAGCTTAGAGAAGAAACATTTACTCAAATAACGAAAAACCTTTCTTAATGAACTTTAATGAACTACTTAACCTTTATCTTGTGATAACTTCCACTATGTCGTAAACAAGCGGTGGATAAATAACATGTCACTGATATCTTACTGTTACAATAAGGTATCACTCAAAATCTATTGCAGAGTCGACAGAAAGTCGTTTAATATGCAAGCATTTCACATTGAGATTCTAGTACGAAAAAATCTGTTCAACTTAAGAACTAAAATTTAATTTCTAGGAAATTGGATTGTAACGTGAAGAATGAATGTAAGTCTATAGTAATAAAGTCGATGGATTTTATCAACCAGGCGCTATTATACTATTTATAACCATAAATACTAATGCGTATGAGACATAGTAGCTGAGTGGTTACAGCGAGAAGAAGAAATCCCGAGTTCAAATCCCTATCTAAAAAAAATAAAACTCAAGTAATAATAAAATGATGTATTCTACCAATTTAATATCTTAGGCATAATTTACTCGTTGCAAATGTTATTCGTTATTTTTAAATTTCTCAAGCGATGATGTTTGACATCCACTCATAAACACAACAATGTTACCATCCTTTCATATTTCCTGACATACTTAATCGCCTATTTACTGTCATTTCTATTGATTTGTGATATTCACATTGACTTGTAGCGTCTGACGAAATCATTATCGACATTTCATCATCCTGCATTCTATTTATGACCAGATAAACATTAATTGAGTGACGCCCCTTCCATAGAAATCAATATCTAAATCATATATTATGACTATACTTTTCTGTTTCTTTTTTCATTATTTAGGACAACACACAATTGCAGTAAGAGATTGCTAAACATCTTTTTTAATTCCATTGTAATAAACATTCATCCACAAATGATATTAATATGTAAATAGTAATAAAAAAATAAAAGTTACAAAGGAACATTACAAAGAATAGTAAAAAATTGAGTATTTTAAATAAAAATAAAAAAAACCATAAAAGAGTGCGTAGAATATTTTTTTCTATTTCGCTTATTTTTATGAGTTAATAACAAAGACTGGACTTCCCGCCACTGAACAGCCAGTGTGCGTGAAGTCCAGTATTATTATAATATCATGATAAATGATAATGTTTTCTTTTATTTACGCGAATACTACACAATTTTAAATAAAACTATTTTCGGAATCCGGAAATCGTTTTATTCATAACAAATTAATTATATTTACGCTATTTATGATATAACTATTATCTTTTGAATTTATTATTCGACAATATAAGACTACTGTAAAGAAGTAGTGGTCACCTGCGCAAAGTTGTGAGATATCAATGGATGTCATCCCAATGGCGTAGGTGGTTAGGGGCCAGCCTTGGAAGCTAAGAGTGGAAGCTTAGATTGCTGCTAGGGATACGCTTGTCAAGGATGTTCATATGTATAACAATATTTATCAACTTAGGTATAATTATATCAGAATTCAGTTTCCAAGACACAGGGAATTCTACTTTGGTCTGTAGGATTTGATGATTGTTCTGGAAAAATAAATGCAAAGTCTTTGGGTAAAGCCTAGCCTAAATCTAGATTGCGAAACTTTTAACCCCCATTTCCTTAAAGTACCCCCCCCCCCCATACCTATATCGCACGATACTCGTATAACTCTCTTGATCACCAGCGCTCGTACTGACGTCGAATCTATATGAACTCGGTGTTTGTTGCTCTACATGTTTATGTAGAGCAACAAACATAAAGTCATTGTAATTGATGCCTTTTACTTTGTGAGCATTCACTAAGGAAGGCGTATTGAAAGTCCCTAGTAATCCTAGAGATAAACCGTTGTGTGTAAATATAGATCGAGTCCATAATTTTCATTGAAAAACTCGAAATCTCATATATAACTGCCTCTATATAGAAATGATTGCAATCGTTTTCGTATTTTCTTAAAACTTTAACCTTTAGCGACTGAATTGTAGTTTTATAAATTTTAACTTCATTTATACAAAGTAGAAACATGAGAAAAAAAGAAATATTCAATAGTTTCTGGTATAAACTTTATGATATCACAAAAGAAAAAAGTGTGTATGCTCTAATTGAATTCGCAGGTAGACTTACCGGCAAGTACTACAACAAGTCACCTATGAAATATATGACAAGATATATATTCCCTTCAATGTAATTGTAATACCTACTTAGTTGTATCGTATTTGTTATATTTATCTGCTGAAATGTATGCGAATAGCTCCACACTATCTCTGTTCTCAACTTCTATCCTTGACTCTCTGTCATGTCAGTTCGTTGCACTTCTTCTCCTCGTACATTGATCACATATTATCGGCGACCTCCGTGGACAAGTGGAGTACACAATGGTTTTCAAGGTGTTGCCAGCTTTGAGGTCCCGGATTCGATTCGGGGACGGGTCAATGTAGGAAACTACTTTTTCTACATTTGCTCAGGTCTGGGTGATTGTGGTATCTAAGATGTTTCTGATTCCATAACATAAACGCTTTAGCTGTATACTTTAGGATCAGAGCTATGTATGTGATGTCCCTATCTACGTATGTATTTATTTATTATATAGTATATATGTTTAAACTAGACTATAAACACTTTTTGGGCATAATCGGCATATAGAACTCAATATTTTCGTGACAAGCTCCACGACTTATTTTTGATTGAGGAAAGACTGAAACTAAGTTAAAAAATAATCTACACTCGATTTCCAACACTGGGGTAGACAGAGGTATAGACAACTCATTTTTTTGGGAAAACGTGATAGGTGGTGAGCCTGTCGCCGTCTTTATGTCCAAGCCAACGATATAAGCACATACATGCAAAGGGCCAACATCAAATACATTTATCCGATCCCAAAGTAAGCAGCTAAAGCACTTTTGGTATGGAAACAAACATCGAAGGTACCACAAGCGCCCAGATCCAGATCAGAAAAACATAGAAAAAGTGGTTTTTCTACATTGACCCGTCCGGGAACCGTACCCGGGACCCCATAGATAACGAAACCTTGAATAGCGGTGTGTACGCCACTCATCCACGTAGGTCTAGTATACAAGTTCACCGTATAAAAGTTTTGAAAAAACTCATTTTGTGACCCAACCATGTGTGGGTCGAACTCGGGTCTCGTGACTCAAATTCCGATCACCCAACCATGTGGCGATCGTGACTAACCATCTTATTAATATGGGCGTAACGCAGAACATGTAAACGCGTGTAGTAAAGGTGGAGGAACTGTGCGCTGGTCAGTATCAGATCGCAATAATCATAATCGCCAAACATGGCATGCTAATTGGCGATTTCAATACTAAACACCTCGCAACTTAGACGCTGCTGCCTGTCACCGGTCTGCTGAATTTTCGAGATGGTTCCCGTCATTTATGGGTAACCAATCCAATTTTCATGGCTTTACCATAAATTTTTTGCGCTGATGCCATACGGTTGAATAAATTAAGAAGTATGTTAGGAGTTAAACTGAGCGACAGGTTAAAGGAATAGTGAAATAAGGAAAAGTTGTGGTCTGAAAGAAGATGTAGTGACTAAAATTGAGAAAGGTATGCTGAGATGGTTTGGCCATGTCGAGAGAATGAATGAAGAACGATTGACGAAAAAATCATATAAGGCGAGTGTGAATGGAAGTGTAGGAAGGGGAAGACCTACGCGGACGTTTCGAGACCAAATCAGGGACGTCCTGAAAAAAGGCCAGGTCAAGAGTACCTTAAATCGAAGAGAATGTATGAAGGGAATAATGAAAGTGGACGAAGCGAAACAAGTATGTAAGGATCGTAGCAAGTGGAAAGAAGTGGTCTCTGCCTACCCCTACGGGAAAGAGGCGTGATTATATGTATGTACACACATGTATGCCATACGGCAGCAGATACATCAACCTAACGTGTACCTACTGTGATATGTACTTTAAATACTTGTCAAAACATGTAAAGTGACTTACAAATTAAGAAAACCCTTTTAAACCGTTGTCACATTCAATTCTAACCTCAAATTGAAATACAGTTTTTCGGTTTTTAAAATACAAAAATACAGTGTTACGGATATTGGCGTATAATTCTTATAGCCTTCAAAAATTAAAGTTTCATAAGGTATTCACATAGACTTTAAGAATAGTTTTTTGTATATGCAAAAGCTCATTACGCTAGGGGGGCGGCTGTCTATATGAAAGCACAATCAGCAGACACAACTTGTAGGCCGCTATGGCTCTGGCACACAAAATTATTTACTCTTACAATAATAAAATAAAGTTACATAAAATTGTGTACAATAACAAGTCTTACTAAACTAGATACTATATCTGAGAATTATTTTAATGCCTAAAGTATTCACAGTTTTAAGAAACTGTTTGTTTCTTTCCCTGGAAAATGAATATTGGGAGACGCACAATTCAAATCTAGCCAGAAGTGCTCATATACACAACTACATCCAGTCGTAGCTGTGGATAATGTGTGCTAGAGGTCCAAAGAAATAAATCAAATAATAAATTAGTCGGTCTATAAAGAGATGTTCAGTTGAACTATAGAGAAAGTGCAGAAATTGAACTGAAGAAACTGACTGAAGCTGTAAATGAACAAAACATACGACGGGAAACGACTGGACTGAAAATAATTGTCAAGTTAGGTAAGAAAAGTAAGTTATGTTTCACAATTACAGACACAAAAGCATTTCACCAAATGATTAATATATAAATATATAGTGCGAAAGTTAAAATTAAAAGGGTTTGAGGTAGGTCGAGGCTAAGTTGCGAAGTCGGGAGACGAGGGAGGGTCAAGAGTAGTCTGATATCTAGACGTACGTGTATATAGAAAATAATGAATTTGAAAGAAACGAATGAGATATGTAAGGATCGAGAAGTTGTCAAGGACTATGCGTGAATATAAGTAAGTAAAACAATTGCGTATATTAGGATGCCAATTACTAATTAAAGGATGCCCACAAAATAAAACGTACCCAAAGCTCTCCGTAGACTGCACGGAACTATTCGCGTACTCATCGTCACTCTTGTGCTTGGCGTCACGTATAAGGCGCATCTTTAAAATATATTTTGTCAGCTAAAAAACACGAACACACAGACACAGCCGCACATAGCGAGTACAGACCACGTTTGAGATGATTGTAAGAGAACGGAGAGTAAATATAACTGTTGTTTACGTAGTAGAGAACCTATCGCAATACACAGACATGACGTTGACGATGAATTGACTATTGATAAATTGTCGACCATTTTGTAAAGTTGCAGAATATTTGCACGAAATCAACGTAAATAATAAGAACTAGGAATTTGGTTATGACGTAAGTATATACCACCTGAATTCCTGTCGTAGGCGTCGTAAGAGGCAACTACGCAGGACTTGCAAATACAATTAGTTACCGATAGATAGCAGCATACATATCTCTAAAAAATACCAACAAACCGCCGACGGGGAGCAGCGTCTAAGGTGCGATGTTTCTGGTACTGCGATCGCCATTTCGTAAGTCAACCCTACCCTACTTGTTCGTCCTTCAATGGACATTGAATGACGTTGTCTATATGTATCTATTATTTAATTATGATTATGTCAATCAGCTCTGCAAACCTTCTCCACAGCCAACCTTGACCGAGTCAATGCAATAAAAATATTAACTTGTTAAATTGACAGGCTATTTCTAGTTAAATTTTCATGAAATTTTGTGAATAGATTTTATAAAATTATTTATGCATGAAATTATATCGGTTAGTGATAAAACCTCATAAAAACATCCTAGCCGCTCATACAAACCTCGGTCTGACAACAAAACACACGCATTTGACTATGTGATAGCGAAAGACATTATTTTCGACTAAGTTGTCTATATCATCCCTCATAGTATAACTTATTCTAATTTGGAATTTAAATTAAATCTGTTTACTAGCTTTTGCGTGAACGTATAACATACAAGACAGTGTGGTACGGCTATGTAGTACTTCACTTGGGTGTCGTAAGATGCGTATACAGCATAGCCTTTAGTATTATAACCGTGACCGATAGATGGCGGTATAACCATCTTAATAATAAATAAATATCTTCACGCAATTCCCAATACAGGGGTAGACAGAGGTCGAGTCTAGACAATTAAGTCCCTTCGACCCACCTTTCACCGAAGATATTTTCGGGACAACGTGACAGGTGGTGAGCCCGTCGCCGCCTTTATGTCCACGCCAACGATATTCGTACATAAGTTTTTGAAAAACCCATTGGTACGAGCCTACCAACTGGGGATCGAACTCGGGTCTATTGACTCGAAATTCCGACCACCCAACCACTCGGCTATCGTGACTTTTATATTATTTAAAAAATATTAAATCAATATTTAGTACAACAAAGAATGGTAGCAACGTCAACAGTGCGAGATACCTGGTAACTCGAACGCCAAGTGTGGCGATTATGGCAAATCTCCATACGAGAGAGGCATATGCCCTGCAGTGGACTTTAGCATCTATTGAGTCTCATAATCTCACATCCTTCGCTTATTATACTGACTTCGCATATATAGCTGATACTTTGTCTGCCTTGCCTACAGAATCTGTCCATATTCATAAAAACCGTGTCAGTTTTTCTATAACACTATACACATATTTTTATTTCTTTAACAGGCTATGATCACATTTTATTTCCTTTATCGTGTAACTGTTCGCTTCACCGTAAATGTGCCATGGTCACACAACATCGTACCATTGTTTCAGTAGTTGCGCCGCATTTGACGCTGTAGATAAACGTGGCTTTGATTCATGCAGCGTTGCATTTCTCATCCTTTTGACGTCTGCATATCGGGTCGTGAGAGGATAAAACTGTCTGGCAAGAGCCCTCAGCCCTCTTTTCTCTGGAGTGTCTTAAAAACCTGCGAATGTCTAGAGACAATGTGTGGTGTTTGTCAATGTTTGTCATAACTTACAGTATGGTTGTTTTTGTTACAAGTGCTCCCTGCACAAAAAAAAAAAATAATTATTTTCGTTGACTTCATGCCGCGTCTTTATTAGTAAAATACTTTTTTTACTCTGACGCCATTAGAACATGTATTGTATCAGTATATACTCTGCCCTGCACTCTGTACGGTTTTTATACATAATGTTAAAAATAGTTTTCGTTCAAATATATTCGTCACGTTACGAATGACACTAAGTTCAATGCCTATGCTCTTAGATAAAATTAAATTGGGGTAAGCAGATATCATGTTATCAAGGTTACCACTAATTTTAGAATTTATAATTTATAACTGTTAGTAATCCTACCTAAAATTCAGATATATTTTGATATGATTTGACTCCAGTAAAAAGGACATTTTATTTTATTTATTATTGAATCGCAGGTACTATAGTGATTCTAATCTATGCCAATTTTTAAATAAATACATATATAGATAGGGACAACATCACATAAATTGCTCCGATCCTAAAGCAATTGAGGTATGGGAATCGGAAACAACGAAGGCACCACAAACACCCCGACCCGTAAAATGTAGAAAAAGTGGTTTCCTGCATTGACCCAACCGGGAATCGAACCCGGGACTTCGATGGCGACTCCTTGAAAATCGGAGTTTACGCCACTCGTCCACGAAGGTCGTCAGATTATGCACAACAACGCGTTTATGATTACTACGTAATAGCTTATATTCATGGGTGCAGCAGTAATGAGCGCATTTTAAAAGGAACTTCGTCGAGGCCCGCATTTCATTACAATATACTGATGAGTTCATAGTCTTTTAGAACGTAGCAGATTTACTGACTAACTTGAGGCAGCTCCATTAAAGAAGAATTAATAGTTGTAAAAGGACTTTTCCTTTGATTTTTTTTTCGATGTTGTTATCCCAACATTTGCTAGGCATGGTTATATAGAAAGCTATTCCCATAGTCGCCTTTTACAAACACCAATTAAAACATACTGATTATATTCTCTTTGAATATTAGACAATATCTATAAGTACTAGGTGGCATTGAACAATTTTGGAAGTAGCCAGTTAGAAAGATTGCCAATGCAAATATCTTTTAAATATTCTATTATAGAACTCTTTGGTAACCTAATGTGATATATTGCATTTGACATTTGTTTTTGTAAATTGTCGGTAACTCCAATAGTCATGTGGTTCTATTAAATGCGAAGATGTATAGAGAGGAACAGTGACTACTTAGAAAAACAATAAAAGAGTAGGGAACTTTTTAAATTTATCCATTTTTTATTTTCTAAGGACTTTCACTGCAACCCAAGTAGGTAGTGGGTTCTCACACGAATACCAAAAAGGTACTAACATCTCCTTTAAATTAATTTTACAGTGATAGATAAATATGAAAAAACTTAATTCGCGATTTTATCTCACAGGTGTTTGAGTATTAGCTGGTCAAATGTAGAAACTAGATGCTCTAAAATTGAATTTGACATAAACAATTCCTTTTATCAAATCTAATTCATCATTGGATCGAGTTAGAGCAGGAATAAAAACTTTATCTGTCTGTTTTAGAACTAAATTATATTTATGGAGATCCAATTTTCATCAACATATGACAACTTATGCAACTTAAAGCCGTTAGATATATGATCAATATAATTTGAAGAAACATAATTTGTAAGAAAAATGAGAATATAGTTAACATAATATTTGCCATTATCAACATATTAAGAATACAAATCACAATACAAAATATTAACAACTGTTTATTATTTTATATATACAAATTCATAACATCTAATAAGTACCTACATACAACATTAAAACATAATCTTATGAAATAATGAAACTCAAAAATTTTTCTTTGGAATACACCTACTAATAAAAACAAATTAAATTAAAAAAAAATTTAACTATTGTTTTTGTAATGGTATTAATAAAATTAAGACTGCTATTTAATTTTATTTATTTTAAATATTAATAATATTCCAAAACATCAGAATACTTATATATAGAATATTAAATCTATATGAAGGTAATACTAGAAACAATAACTTATTATTTTTCAACATGGCTATCTTAAAAAAAATATTTTTACATCTAGATGTTAAAACCCATCTTCCTCATACAAGCTTTGTGTTCTTCTATTAAAGGTCCACAATTCTCTTCGCCGTTCTCAATGATACTGAAATAACATCAAAATATACAATTATTAATTATAAAATGCAGATTTCTTTATGAAAATGTGGCATTTTTTTAAACTAATATTACTATCTAAATATACTATTTACAAAAAATTACATAATTCATGTAACAGGTGATGGGCAGTAGCATCACAAGTGCAATTGGTGGAGTCTAGTAATGAAACAGCCAATGTGTCTGCAATGCTAGTCAATTATAGCAAATCCTCCCTCAGGGGGAGGCATATGTCTTGCAGTGGAATTTACAGGGTGTTGTTATGAATGTAGATAGCCACTTGTAAGGATTTTCATGATTGACATGATGAAACCAGCATATCCAAATATTTCGAGAATGAAATATCTGCGAAGTCTATGCAAACAAAAAAATAAATTTTTGTTTTGTTTGCGAAAAATTTATTTAATGTACGATCGTAATCAAATTTGTCGACCTCCGTGGCCGAGTGGCTTAAACACCGGTTTTCAAAGTGTTGCCGTCTCGAGGTCCTGGATTCGATTCTCGGTCGGTTCAATGTGAAAAAACCACACTTACATTTTTACAAAAATCTACATTGTCTCGGGTCAGGGTGTCTGTGGTACGTTCGTTGTTTCCGATTCCCATACCTCAAGTGCTTTAGCATCTTACATTGGGATCGTAACAATGTATGTGATGTTGGTTCCATCTATATATGTATTTATTTCATTAAAATTATTTAAATAATATTAAAGAAACAAAAAGAAATTTTATGACTTATAATCCATGACACGGATTGCGCAACACTTATGAATAACAATCAAAATAACCTTACCATGCATCACGCGCTCTTTTCGTTTCAGGGCACGCACAACATGGCTTTAGCTTGGGTTTCTCTGTGCTAACTGGTGCTTGCGGCTCTGATGCTTTCACTTCCACAGCTTTCGCACTTGCGTTACCCATTATTTATTATGTTTATAAAAAATTAAAAACTAGTAATCATCTGATTGTCGGTGAGAATTTGACAATGATATAGACATTGACATAAAATGATATTAGGGACGTAATCTGAGATCGATTAACAGAAGAATTCTTGGACTGAAAAATATAGATTTTTAATCGATAGTACAGAACATTCGAAAAAGAAAATCGATTCTCTTAATTTCGATTGCTTGCGAATCGATTTATAAATCGATTGGCTTTTAATTCCGAAAAAATTGTTTAGGGAATGAAAAGCCATCCCACTCTGTCTCTAACAATATGTATCTAAAGACCAAAATAAACAGACTTCACAAGGTTGAGATGCTAACTTATGTTAAGTAACGTAATACCTATAAATGAAGCAGAACAGATTTTTACTGTTTTGCGTTGGCTGTGAATTGTCCCATATTCACTTAAAAATTTAGGAGATTTAAAATAAAAGTCTTAAACAGAAGGTTCTGAATTACGTGCAACCAAAAAATCTTGACATGTATGGGCGGTATTGCCATGCATACTCGGCGATACTAAAACACTGCCCGGTCGGACTATATTTGAATATACCATACAAATTGCCAAAGCCTGTACTTGTATTTCTAGCAATTAATGAATCAATATTATTAAACGTAACTCAAGATTCATAAAACAATTTCGCATCGTGTTATAATATATTAGTAATTTATTTCTAATTATATTCATTTATTTAATAATTTATGTATACACAGGTCTTCACAGAGGTTAGTTTTTTAGAAATTTCTTCTTGCTGCTGTTGCAGCTGCAATAACACTATATACAGTCCATAGTGCAGCAGAGTTTATTTTTTAATAATCAACATGTTATGAAATTAGATAATTAATCATCAAGTGGTTGCAAAACATAGCAATCTTAAAATGTGATTTTACTTTCATGGGTCCACTGTGTTATTAATTTTAAAGCAAGAATTATCAGATTAAATTGAAATCACCTCTTATTTATTTTCTAATCTTGAATAAAAATATGGAACTTCTGTATCCAGTACAGGTAATGGTAATACAATAACCATTTCCGTGTACATCTCCCATCATCAGACTATAGCATGTCTGAAAAATTTTCAGACATTTTGGCAAATTATAATTTTTATCAAACCGTACTTTTTGGTAAATCCATATGAAATGAAGTCTACTTTTACTATACCTTATTCACTGTTATATAGATTTTTTAAATGAAGCTTTAGAATCGATTTGATTTGAAACTCGATGAAACAAATATATGGCATTAAGTCGACGAGAGACTGAGATATGTTACACATTATTTCATATTCTCAGTCTCCTCTTTGCTAGTGAAATTTCTACTCTGCCATGTGTGAATTGCAAACAAAGACATTTTTTATTTCGATTAATCATTCTCTTGGTTATGAAGACGTACGTATTTTAAACGAAATTCCTTAAAAGAATAATGGTGCAAATACCAAAAGAAACACAATAAAATTCTCTTTTACTTTAATCGGACAAGCGAAACTTAAACAATAATCGTGCAAAACCTTCTCCAATGCTTAAAAAATCTAAATACAAAAACTGGGAAAATATATGAACTTTTAACTCATCCCTTAACTTAATGCCTACTAAATAATATTTCATAATCACTAACAAAGGTTATAATTTTTACATCTCATAATCACACTTTAAAACGATTGATAAAAATCACAAGTTCATGATTAAAACATTTCTGATCTTAAAATTGAACAAAACAAAGTAAATGAATTGATACATAATTACATGGTATTAATGCTGATAATAATTGCAATAAACAAGTTCACAATCATTATGTACCAAGCCATTAACTATAAACTTGTTATACACGAATTTCCTTAAAAAAAAATGCAAGCATTTAATATAAATTAGAATGTTAATATGGTTAAAATCAAAAATGCACACACAAGTAAATAAAAAAAGAAACAAAATAAATCACACATACAAAGTTCCATGATATACAAAATGTTATCTGATTAAAATATTCCAGCTTTGTGACATGGGAGAATTATTTAAGTTAGTCACGTTACTGTGATAGCTGAAAAAGTAGTTTTACTTGATAATGCGTCCTATTTAAAAATCAATACAATAATTCTCTTACGCCGTCCAAAATGCTTACAATATTTCGATGTGCTGATTATTTTGTCAATCGCCAATGTCTACGTCTCTTTAGAAATCATATTCATCAAATATGAAATCAAAAGCGATGTTGACCCATTGACACAAAATCGATACTTTTATAAAGTTTTTAAAAATAACGACGGACGTTAAATGCGGCTCTGTAATTAATTATTAAAAACCGCACGTGGATTTAATTGCAATAATCAATAAACTATGTTCAGATACACGTAAATATGTTGTTATAATCAAAAAATAAAACATGCTCTCACTAAAACGATCTAAAATTTTATTTTAACCTAATTCACTTAAAACTAACATAAAATGGCACTGGGCCAGTTTACTTCAACAATTTTACGAGTCTATAATAAGAGATCAAATTGTCGTAACGCTTTTAGCTATCATAAATAATCTTAAAAAAATAAAACAATACATTTACCTTATATTTTATAAAAACTCATAAAAAATTAACAAGCCTATCAAAAAAAGAATCAAATGAAGACAACTCACGATCCGTGTAATAATTTTTGGGAGATTCAAATAATGCGATTTATCTTCAAAAGAATCTAAATCATAGAAGAAGACGTGATTGTCATAAATGGTATTGGATTTTAAATATTCAAAAACTCATAAATCTTATGAAACCTTATCTTAACCTGGCAACATTAAAAAATTAGTTTAAAAATTTGCTGAACAATAGACAACGCATAGATATTTTCTCTCCGATTCCTAGCAAAAATAATAACATCCAATAAATTATGTTCTATTTAATATTCTTGGACTAAGCTATCAGTCTCAATTATAAGTAATCATTGCAGTAGAGATCATGACGTACCCGCATTCAGCGTATAACTCAACCTTTTAATAAGTCAGTCTTTGAGTCTGATTAGTGCTTGATTGCCAATTTATAATTAGATAAATGTAAAACATATTAAAATAGACCTTAATTGGACGATTTTTGTACTGCATTAACTTTATCAAATGCATAGTAAATATACGGTCAAGATGATCCTCGAAATATTTTAAAAAGCTAGTAATAAATTTAATGGAGTATATATTATGTATAGTATAATATAAAATATTTCACTATAATTTTTTATGCGTTATAAGATGCCATTTACATGGCAATATTTTTTTGATTGTCATGTAATCCTATAAAAATAATTTCTTACCAGTTTTACAAATTTTAAGGTTTCCTTATATCATTATCTTATATTCCATGCTTTTTGTTATAAAATTTATTGTATAAATTTCATCTTGACCGTGTCTCGGGTTTCGGAATCATTTGAATCGTGGGGGTTACCATTTGTCCTGCGACAGTGTTGCCGTGTTGTACTGCGGGGGTGAATTTATCAGTTTCCTCTCCGTCGGTGTCGTGTTGCTTTTGAACGCGTTTACTTGTTTTTGCAGCTCTGTTACAATATGATAGATTGAAAACTACACATTATAAATAATAGGAACTTAAAAATACCATTAACATGAGGTTTCATGGTCTTTATTAAAAATTCTTTAAATATAAAAGACGTGGCACTCCACACACCTATAATTGCACAAGGAGCAAACCCTCCTTGATAAAGACATCACTAATTGTCAGTAACCATTTTAGACCAACTGTCAATATGTCGTCGGCAGTTAATAAATAAAGAAGAATTGACCTGGAGATATTAGGATTAAGAATTTCGGAACTCCCGTCAGGCCATAGGCCAGTTTGTACCCAAACGGCTCACAAGAAATATCTTTCGTCAGCTGAAATATTACTGGATCAAGAGTATTCGGACACATAGCCGGGCATGTATGTAGAAAATTATGAATTTGAAGGAAGCGAAGCAAGTATGTAACTTGGCGATCTGTCCCTCGTGGCTACCGTGTCAGAGGCATACATATATTCCATATATTCACGCCTCTTTCTTTATGTTTGGGTAAATAATAGTAGTAGAATAGTAGGCACGTTATGAAATAATTTACCAGCGATGGTTAGCAGCATCTTCCTGCGCGCGCCAAAAGCGGTGACTCCGATCTCCGTCAGATCCGCTTCATTGAGTGACGCGAACGTCGACATGTCAAGTTCGTGCTTCTTGAACAGATCTGTTGATTAGAGGTTCATTTTAAACCGTCTTTAGATAAGGAGAAGATCAATTTGTCCGCTTTTTTTAAGTTTCTTTTCTATTGAAAAAAAATAAAATAAAAATCCCAATACAAGGGTAGACAGAGGTCTAGTCTAGACAATTAAGTCCCTACGACCCACCTTCCACCGAAGATATTTTCGGGACAACGTGACAGGTGGTGAGCCCGTCGCGTTTTTATGTTCAAGCCAACGATATCATTCGTACATAAGTTTTAAAAAAACCCATTGGTACGAGCCTGCCACCTGGGGATCGAACTCGGATCTCTTGACTCGAAATTCCGACCACACAACCGCTCGGCTATCGTGACGTTTTTCGAAGAAGGCAGGATCAAGACAGCCGTTTTTTTCTATTGAAGATTATTAATAAATTAAATATTAGATATTTAATAATTAGATATTTCGTCCACGCATTATACGGAAAATTACTTAAGTAACTTGCATTTTTATTAATGTATATGTTAATGGTTACAAACTATCTGTATAATATTTAAATTTCATTCAAATCACTTCGTTTCGGCGTGATCGATTAAAAACAGTCAAGCTTTTCACATTAATAATATTAGTAGAATGAAAATTTAAAAAAAAGTGTACAGGTGAAGAAATATCGGTAAGGAACGGTACAATGGGTTACCAATATATTTTTGCAGTCCTATGTCCCGCAGTAAGTCGTAGAGCTGCTGGTAGCGGCAGGGCTTCTTCGGGGCCTGCGGCGGAGTGGAGAGAGTTTCCACGATGTTGGGCCGCACCAGATCCGATCTGTTCCAGCCTTTTTCAGGCTGAAAACATTTAAGTTTTAAATAATTAAGCTTTGCGGAAAGCGGAAATGGAACGAAATTATTAGAAATTTGCCAGTTCCATATGATGTTATCGAAATTATTGAAAAACGAAAGGTGATAAAAATTGACAAGTGAGTGAAAGAGAACACTGAAAAGGATAACGGGCTTGGAGATCCTGTGAGCAATTTACTCGACAGTGGGAAATCCAAAGTAATACATCCCTGCTGATTGCCATGTATATGTTAGGGTTGTGACACTGAGATCTTTAAGTAAAATTAGTGCACGCATGCGAGGAACGGAGGATAGTGCTCTTCTTTTATTCGAATTAGGTAAAATGTCATTTATTTTTCACACCCGATATCGTGCATCTTTCGTTTTAATTAATATAAAATTAGCCTACGCTACAAAATATTGAAAGCAAAGTAAAGTTCTCTTACCGTGGTCATTCCTTCGTTATCATTGAGCGAGATAGGGCTGGGCGACGTATGGCTGAAGTAATACCCGGCCCAGCGTCCGGACGGGACCCGATATCCGGAGCCAAGGTTCTCGCGCATAGCCTGGAATTGTATAAATAGTTGTTCGGTGAACCGGAAATCTTTTACATGCTGGAGCAACAAACAAATAATGCTAGTGTTCATTTGTTTAGTGCCCAGTAGTATTCGATTTTAGATTTTTCAAAGTTTTTGTAGCGGGGTCAGCTTGCTGAACTCTGCGGCGCGGCGCGCGGCTCGGCGAGCGCGTGACGTCACGCGCGGCGGCCCACCTTGTCGGCCTCGGCGCGCTAAGACAACAGCTTGCCTAGCTTTGCGGCGCGGTGCGCGGCTCGGCGAGCGGCTCACCTTGTCGGCCTCGGCGCTTGGCGCGGTAGTCCGCGCGCGGCGACAGCTCGCCGAGCTCTGGGCGCGGCGCGCGGCTCGGCGAGCGGCTCACCTTGTCGGCCTCGGCGCGCTTGGCGCGGTAGTCCGCGCGCGGCGACAGCTCGCCGAGCTCTGGGCGCGGCTCGGCGAGCGGCTCACCTTGTCGGCCTCGGCGCGCTTGGCGCGGTAGTCCGCGCGCGGCGACAGCTCGCCGAGCTCTGGGCGCGGCTCGGCAGGCAGCTCACCTTGTCGGCCTCGGCGCGCTTGGCGCGGTAGTCCGCGCGCGGCGACAGCTCGCCGAGCTCTGGGCGCGGCGCGCGGCTCGGCGAGCGGCTCACCTTGTCGGCCTCGGCGCGCTTGGCGCGGTAGTCCGCGCGCGGCGACAGCTCGCCGAGCTCTGGGCGCGGCGCGCGGCTCGGCGAGCGGCTCACCTTGTCGGCCTCGGCGCGCTTGGCGCGGTAGTCCGCGCGCGGCGACAGCTCGCCGAGCTCTGGGCGCGGCTCGGCGAGCAGCTCACCTTGTCGGCCCGGCGCGCTTGGCGCAGTAGTCCGCGCGCGGCGACAGCTCGCCGAGCTCTGGGCGCGGCTCGGCGAGCGGCTCACCTTGTCGGCCTCGGCGCGCTTGGCGCGGTAGTCCGCGCGCGGCGACAGCTCGCCGAGCTCTGGGCGCGGCGCGCGGCTCGGCGAGCGGCTCACCTTGTCGGCCTCGGCGCGCTTGGCGCGGTAGTCCGCGCGCGGCGACAGCTTGCCGAGGCTCTGCAGCGTCTTCTTCTCGCAGCCCACCGCACGCCGCGCCGACAGCGGCAGCTCCGAGATGAGACTCGCCAGCTCTGCGCAACAATGTGTCGCTTTCAGATTAAATCTTCTTACGCGTTTAAATACCTTGTCGGAGGTTCCTATTGTTAAAGCGAATTCTAAAAGCAGAGGTTTAAACGTTGACTTCACGGGTTTTAAACTGATTTTGATGTTTATTTATTTAAAAATAGGCCACATCTCTGATACACATGCACAGGATTAGTAAGGAAATATCTCATAAACTACACTATTGAGAAATATTGTTTACTCCCGCAGCAAACTAATCGAAAGCATAATTATTAACTTTATGCTTATGATATAAGAATTATAAACGGTAACCTTGTTGTGATCGGTCGTTTTCGGAAGATGGAGTCGGGCTGTGCGTCTTGCTGATGGGCGATACTGATGGAGACACCACATTGCTCCCATCGCCACCTACAAAAATCATAAATTTAAGTTACACTATGGCATCCGTGTATTTTCTATTTTTTTTTATTTTGTTACATATGGGGCCTATTAAACTCCACTTCGGGATACAGGCCTCTCCCATAAAGGATTTATCATAATCGCCACGCTTGGCACACGGATTGGCGATCGCAATACTAAGACTTCTTGAATATTACGAGGCTACTGCGTCATCAGCCTCCTGAGTTCAGATGTGGTATTTTTCATGACGATTATCCCGCTATCTGTCGGCCGCCCTTGCCAATGTTATTTTTAAGACTTTGCCCTTAGTCGCCTCTTACGACACCCTCGGGAAGAATGGGGGTGGTATATTCTAACGTAACCACACGTCCAGATTGTATTATTGTATTTATTTTTGGATAATTTGCCGGAAATAGTCACGATAGCCGAGTGGTTGGGTGGTCGGAATTTCGAGTCCTGAGACCCGAGTTCGATCCCCAGGTGGCAGGCTCGTACCAATAGGTTTTTCAAAAACTTATCTACGAATTATATCGTTGGCTTGGACATAAAGACGGCGACGGGCTCACCACCTGCCACGTTGTCCCGAAAATATCTTCGGGTGGAAGGTGGGTCAAAGATTTAATTGTCTAGACTAGACCTAAGTCTAACCCTGTATTGGGAATTGCGTGAAGATATTTATTTATTATTTTTATTTAATTTACCGGAAATGTTCTGTGCGTCGAGAGACACGGAGCTTCCTGTGAAGTTGCTCTGGTATCCACTGCTCGCCTGCGAGCTCGAATTCAGCAATTGACTTAGGGTTATCTGTGAAATTAAAACTTCAGTTAGTAGTCGAGACTCGGTTGTGTTTTATTTGGTAATCTCAAATATCGTTGAAGCTTTTGAGGAGTTTTATGAAAGAGATTTCAAATTTCAACTGAAGCAAGAGATACGTGGTGGGTGGTAAGAACGTAGCCACGATACTGGTACGATGGATTAGAGAATTCTAATCCCGTTTGTGTCTGTTAATTAATTATTCATACATAATTGTATTTTTTGTATCTAAATGCTAGTATTGATAGCTCCTCATCTCATCACTTCCCCTCACATTTTCTTTTTTAATAGGGAATGGAGGCAATCGAGCAGGTGGCTCACGTGATGGTAAGTGATTACCGCCGCCCATGAACACCCGCAATACCAGAGGCATAGCAGATGCGTTGCCGGCGTTTGAGAAAGGTAAAGGCTCTTTTCTTGAAGGTACCTAAGTCGTATCGGTCGGAATAACCGCTGACGGCAGCACATTCCATAAAGTGCAAGTGCGTGGCGGAAAGTTCCGCGAAAAACGCACTGTGGTGGATTGCCAAGCATCAAGATGGTGTTGATGAAATTTTTGACTATGCCGTAAGGTGCGATGGTGAAATTCAGCGGCTGGGATTAATCCGAACAATTCCACGGAGCACTCTCCATAGTAAATCTGGTAAAAAAATGCAAAGAGATGCAACATCTCTTCGCAATGCCAGGGGATCTAGCCTATCAGATATAACATGGTCGTCGACGATTCGAGCCGCTCTTCATTGGCGTTGCTTCTTGATCACTTATTCTGATTCTTTCTTTCCTTTAAAATCTTTTTTTAAGCTAATTAATAGTAAGTTAACTAACAGGCTCAGTTTTCAGTCAGTCAGTTTTCATTTATAACATAAGTAGTGTAAATAATTAAATAATAAACGATCAACGTACGGGCCTGCCATCCGCCGCCATATGCTGGTAAGGAGGGTGCATTAACATGGGTTGTTGCATGCTTCCCATTTCCGCGTTTGCGCACATCGCTGTAAGGAAATTATTCATATTTTAAAATATTCCAACGATGAAATTCGTACATAAGTTTTTGAAAAACTCATTGGTACTGCCACCTGGGGATCGAACGCGGGTATCTCGACTCGAAATTCCGACCACCCAACAACTCGGCTATCGTGACTTAATTGTCTAGACTTGACCTCTGTCTACCCCTGTATTGGGAATTGCGTGAAGATATTTATTTATTTTATTTTAAAATATTCCAAATAGTTGATGATGAATTAATAAATTATCAGTACAGAATTCGTTCATTCATTAGATACAAAAAACTTAAACTACAAATTGGACAGTTTGTCCAATAAAAAAATTTTAAGATTTGAAAAAAATATGTTCACGTTTTTCTCAATAGAGGTTCCAGGTTTTAATCCCGGGCAGTAAATAGAAAAACTATTTCTTCTACCTGGTCTCGGGTCTCGCTATTAGATACTGATTGTCGATACCATACACTTGCGGAGGAGACATCCTCCCCAGGTTACGAACAACCGACCTGGCGCGGGTAGCTTTTTCCTGCTGCACATCGTCCGCCACGCTGGTGACCTCGGAGTGTTCTCACCATCAACCGATGGTGACCACTGAAGAACAACGCAGCGAGCTTATCAAACAACATCGACATTGGCCCTTCCTGGTGCTTCCTGATCCTCTCAGCGACTCTCTGGTGACTGCGGCGTACGTACGAGTCCACGCGGGCTGGGTGCTGTAGAGCGGTGTACGTACGGGTCCACGCGGGCTGGGCGCTGTAGAGCGGTGTACGTACGGGTCCACGCGGGCTGGGCGCTGTAGAGCGGTGTACGTACGGGTCCACGCGGGCTGGGCGCTGTAGAGGCGGTGTACGTGCAGGTCCACGCGGGCTGGGCGCTGTAGAGCGGTGTGCATGCAGGTCCACGCGGGCTGGGTGCTGTAGAGCGGTGTACGTACGGGTCCACGCGGGCTGGGCGCTGTAGAGCGGTGTACGTACGGGTCCACGCGGGCTGGGCGCTGTAGAGCGGTGTACGTACGGGTCCACGCGGGCTGGGCGCTGTAGAGCGGTGTACGTACGGGTCCACGCGGGCTGGGCGCTGTAGAGCGGTGTACGTACGGGTCCACGCGGGCTGGGTGCTGTAGAGCGGTGTACGTACGGGTCCACGCGGGCTGGGCGCTGTAGAGCGGTGTACGTACGGGTCCACGCGGGCTGGGCGCTGTAGAGCGGTGTACGTACGGGTCCACGCGGGCTGGGCGCTGTAGAGCGGTGTACGTACGGGTCACGCGGGCTGGGTGCTGTAGAGCGGTACGTACGGGTCCGCAGGCTGGGCGCTGTAGAGCGGTGTACGTACGGGTCCACGCGGGCTGGGCGCTGTAGAGCGGTGTACGTACGGGTCCACGCGGGCTGGGCGCTGTAGAGCGGTGTACGTACGGGTCCACGCGGGCTGGGCGCTGTAGAGCGGTGTACGTACGGGTCCACGCGGGCTGGGCGCTGTAGAGCGGTGTACGTACGGGTCCACGCGGGCTGGGCGCTGTGGGCGGTGTACGTACGGGTCCACGGGCTGGGCGCTGTAGAGGCGGTGTACGTACGGGTCCACGCGGGCTGGGCGCTGTAGAGCGGTGTACGTACGGGTCCACGCGGGCTGGGCGCTGTAGAGCGGTGTACGTACGGGTCCACGCGGGCTGGGCGCTGTAGAGCGGCGGCGGCGCGGGCGCGGGCAGCAGCCAGGGCGCGGGCGCGGCGGGCGACAGCGGGCCCAGCAGTGGGCTGCCGGCCAGCCCCAGCTCCCGCGGGCCGAAGGGCGAGCCGGGCGCGGCGTGAGGCGAGAGCGGCCCGAGCGCGCCCAGCGCCGGGATGCTGTACGACTCGGGGATCTCCGCGGTCACCGCCGGCTCCTTGCCGCCGAGCAGCTTGCGCCGCGCCTCGTAGATGTCGCCTGTTGCACACGGTTGCTGTATTACATTACTGGTCTGTTCTGTCCATGTTCGTGACTTCCCAGAGTCAAGAGTGTTAAGACATAATTCGTTAAACAAAATAGAATCGAACTAGAAATATTATAAGATATATTTCTTTACTGCATTAAAGATATTCTATAGGATAAAGATATCCTTGTACTATACATTGCTATGGTTACCAAAATCAAAATAAAATCAAAGTTCCGAAATTATCTTCGGTGGAAGGTGGATCGAAGAGACTTAATTGTCTAGACTAGAACTCTGTCTACCCCTGTATTGGGAATTGCGTGTAGATATTTATTTATATTTATTTTACGAAAATGTAAAGTAAAAAGTTGATAATTTCTGATTTTAATTCACATCTGTATGGCATTTATATACTCTTTTGTCTTACGTACTTTCCTCTTTAAAGTTTATGTATTTTTCTAATTTTAATAACATACCAAAATGTGTATAGTTACTATGTTAAGACAAAGCCAAAACGAAGCATACATACAATACTTTTCAAATTAACTAAATTTGAAAAAAGTCACTCACCGGCATTTCTCTCGATGCCTTTGATGACCACAGAAGCGATGCCCTGCTTGGGTTTACGACGTATGCTAATGTAGACGTTGTACTTTTGCATTAGCTTCGTTGCTGTGTCGTTTTCGATGCGGCACGACTCCTCCGATACGTCAAATATCACAACTAGTGGCAGGCTGCCCTGTAACGTGACAGAGTATTAAGTGACTTGGGACGAGTGCTGAGCACAATATGCTTAGGGAGAGAAGAGCGTGAGCGCATGAAGTGTACAGGATAAAATATTTTTTTTTTATTGAAAAGGGAGGCAAACGAGCAGGTGGCTCACGTGATGGCAAGTGATTACCGCCGCCCATGAACACCCGCAATACCGGAGGCATAGCAGATGCGTTGCCTACCTTAGAGCCCCCCCGCCACGGCATTAGGAGAGGGGGTCTCCAGTTACCTGCACTCACCAGACGAAACGCAGAAGTTTGTTAGACTTCAACTTCACGCCGGTATTCTGTGAGGTCGTGGTACTTCCCCGGTCGAGCCGGCCCATTTATGCAACAACAAAAGCTGAAACGTGGCTCTACCACTGTTAAAATGACCCTTTAACAAGCACGCAAGCAAGCTCTATCGTTACACACGGACTAAGATATTGGCTCAATGATACCACCCCTTGTCTTCCAGTGCGTTACGTAAGAAGTGACTAAGGTAAAAGGCTTGAAAATTCAATTTGCTAACTATGGTTAACCAGCTCGATAAAAATCTAATAAAATTCAGTGGACCGGTGACGGGCAGTAGGGTCTAAGGTGGGGGAAGTCTGATGCTGTAATCATCAATGCAATAGTCTAGCGTGGCGATTGTGGTAAACCATCTCGTACGGGAGAAGCCTGTAGGGGACTTTTACAGAGTTATTAAAATAATTACTCGTAAGGTAGAGGTTATATAAGTTACTAGAACAGAGGTACATTATATGTTGAATGAAGCCGACTAGTGACCTATATATGTGTATATATATATATATATATATATATATATATATATATATATATATATATATATATATATATATATATATATATATATATGTATATGTATATATATATATATATATATATATATATATATATATATATATATATATATATATATATATATATGTATCTATCGGGTATCGGAGCAATGTATGTGAGTACTGACGATGAGCTGCTGTCTCGCCGCGTACACGTCGGCCATCTGGCCGGTGATGGTGACGCAGCTCTTGCGGATGGCGGGGATGTTGGGGTCCTCCGCGTCCGGGAACATGATCTGAGCGCCGGTGCCGCGCATGATGAGCCGCAGCTGCTCCGCGCCGCGCCCCACCACCGCCGCGTGGTGCATCGCCGAGATCTCCACGCTCATCTGCACCAGCGTCCGGCTCTGCCCACCCCCGTAACGTTTGTTAGGTTTAAACATAAAGGTAATTTATTACTCATAAAGAACATAGGTTCACTTACAATGAGATTACAGAAATTTATGATATGGTATGGTTTAACTAGCTGGATTCGAACGGATGCTTAATAAATACCTTTGGATATGTACATTTTAAGTTTCTCTTTGAAAACATTGATAGACACACAATCCTTAATCTAATTAGGCAAATTATTAAAGAGTTGCGCTCCCTCAGACAGTACACTCTTTTTACCATAACCAGTTCTGTGTTTTCGGACTTCAATTTTTATCTTATTTCTTAGGTTATAATGAAATATTCTTTTACTGAGTACTATTTGCGAGTGTATTTCATTAGTTAGAATTTTTTTTATTAAGATGCATGTTGTATATACATAAAGTTGTCTAAGGTTATAAATGTTTGTATTCTTGTAAAGTGCACGTGTGTTCGTTCTTGTATTACATTTGAATAAGTTTTTGATTACTTTGTTTTGTGATATTTGCAAGATTTTTAAATTAGAAGTTAACAGTTTGTTGGGATTGATAATATGTGGAGAAGAGCGATATGTCATTTGTTGAGATTAATAAATATGTGAAGATACGGGCGGAATCGTAGAGCGACAGTCGTTCGTATTGTAAAACCGCCTTTTTGTGTACCTTTACACCTCGAAGAATTATTATTATTAAAAAATAATAATAATATTAAAATATTATAGGTATTAGGTAGTACAAAAAAAAACATAAAAAAATAATCACCCTACCACTCGGCTTTCGTGACTATATAACTATATAAAAAAAATTAAAAAGGCGGTTTTATTTTTCGAGCAACCGGCGGTGCTCTTCGATTCCGTCCGTATCGTCTCATTATCCCACTAACTATTCATGAAGCACATATGTTGCCATATTTTAATTTATATTGAATAACACGTTAACATTTTATGTATAAATAAATATAATACCAATCTGACGAGAAAATAAACAATTAAAATATTATATTTTATTAATTTTGTTTATTGTGTACATAAAATATTAAATAAATAATAAATAAATAAAAATTATATTTATTCGCCAAGTACATGTTTGTAGATGGTTTGTGTGTGGATGGAAGTTTTAAGAAAAGGATTGATTATTCTATTTAAAATAAATGCTATCGCAAAGTTACATTAACTAACCACTATAACCACAAATTTGCTTTACTGGTTATTTACCACAAACTAATAATACTATAAACATAACGTCATAAGATCTACAAAGTAATGTTTTCATTTTATGAGATTTATATTGTTGTACCTTATGTCATGGAAAATTAAATAAAAAGATTCCTACAACAATACCTATTTTACTTCTTGAGTACATTAAGCAATAAAATAAATAAAACGTCAATGGAATATAAAATATTATGTAAATGTAATAACTCATGTCATAATAAATAAGAATACGCCATTCCCAATACAGGAGTATCCAGAGGTCTAGACAATTAAGTCCTTTCAAGTCACCTTTCACCGAAAAAAATTATAAAACATTTCATTACCATAATTGTACACATAATTGTATTGAAAACTTATTTTGAGGACATTTTTGTTGGTTGCACGTTAAGTAAAATTGTTACTATTCTGTTTTTCATTCGTACTATACTGTGTTAATTTGTGCTATAAATGTTTTATGTGCCTAATAATTTTTTTTCATAGAAAAGGGAGGCAAACGAGCAGGTGGCACACGTGATGGTAAGTGATTACCGCCGCCCATGAGCACCCGCAAAACCAGAGGCATAGCAGATGCGTTGCCTCCCTTAGTGTGCCCCCACCAGAAATGGGGGAGAACCCAACTCATAATATACAGTAATGACTCACGGCTAGCGGACCGCACATGTAGTTCATGAGCAGCCCGGTGGCCTCCATGGTGGCCTGCACCTCCCACTGCACACCCTTCACCATCAGCAGATTGGCGTGCAGCTTCGGACGGTTGCGCAGCATCACCTACCGATGATTTTTATATTTATATATATACACATAGACAAATATATACATCAACAGGGACAACGTCACTAACATTGCTCTGATCCCAAAATAATACATAAATACATATAAAGGTAGGGACAACATCACATATATTGCTCCGATCACAATGTAAGATGCTAAAGCACTTCGAGGTATGGGAATCGGAAACAATAAAGGCACCACTAACACCCAGACCTGAGGAAATTCAGAAAAAGTGGTTTTTCTACATTGCCCCGACCGGGAATCGAACCCGGGACCTCGACATGGCGGCACCGTGAAAACCGGTGTTTACGCCGCTCGTCCACAGAAGTTGACAATCTAAAATATATGTGATATTTAAGTAACATTTTTTTCAGTTTCGAAGCTAACTAAACGGCAAAATAAATAAAAATATGAGCGCCTGCAAATAAATTTACGAAAGCTGCGTCATGTAAATCTTGCTAATTTTTAATGGAGTGGGTTCAAACACGATTGCAAATTGTAAATGAAATATTACAGCCTATTAGCAATGCACCTTCAAAGGAAAGGAGGTTATTTTTCATGGTTGTGCTGGCCTCTATACGATTAAATCTGAACACAACGGATATTTTTCGCTTTTTGGCCGCCAAAATAGCTAGTTTGGACCCAAAACAAACGACGAGAAGTCTACCTAAAAAAATGCCACGATAGCCGAGTGGTTGGTTTAGTGGTCGGAATTTCGAGTCAAGATATCCCCCTATGTGGCAGGCTCGTACCAATGGGTTTTTCAATAACTTACGTACGAATTATATCGTTGGCTTGGACATAAAGACGGCGACGGGCTCACCACCTGTCACGTTGTCCCGAAAATATCTTTCATCGGTGGAAGGTGGGTCGAAGGGACTTAATTGTTTAGACTAGACCTCTGTCTACCCCTGTATTGGGAATGATGTGAAAATATTTATTTATTCTATACGTTTAAATCAGAACACAACGGATATTATTCGCTTTTTGGCCGCCAAAATAGATAGTTTATACCCAAAACATATAGACGAGAAGTCTACCTACATCTTTAAATACGACGTCCTCCGTGGACGAGTGGCGTAAACACCGGTTTTAAGGTGTCGCCATCTCGAGGTTGTCCCGCGTTCGATTCCCGGTCGAGTGAATGAAGAATAAACCAAATTTCTACATTTTCTCGTGGCGTTTGTGGTGCCTTCGTTGTTTCAGATTCCCATACCACATGTGCTTTAGCATCTTACATTGGAATCGGAGCAATGTATGTGACGTTGTCCCTATCTAGCATCAATAGCCTAGTGGTTTAGGGTGCGGACTACAAAACATAATGACTAGGTTCGAGCCCGTCATTCAACTATTGCCGTAAACCACTCCGAACACAAGCATTGCATTTAAGGGTGGTTAGTAAAATACTAGTAATGTAATTTTCTATTCCAAGTTCCTTGAAAAGAAATAAACAGTTAAAATATGAGTTACATCAGAATGTAATACATTTCTAAGATTCAATTCTGTGAAGATGAAAGTACCTGTACGTTGTACTGCTCCTGCACTTGCTGGACGTACGGCGAGTTTATATCGGGAAGCGGCTGCGAGGGCGACACTATCGGCAGCTCGAAACAGAACACGAGGGGGGTCAGGGCCTATGAAAATGGGATTGGATCACGCATTACTACAATCATAGAAAAAAAAAAAAAACTCTGTGAAACTTATTCGATATTCAAACAATAACCAAAACAAAGATTGTGAAGAGGAAAAATAACATAGTTTACAAATAATATTAACTACAAATATTAAAAGTCACGATAACCGAGCGGTTGGGTGGTCGGAATTGCGAGTCAAGAGACCAAAGTTCGGTCCCCAGGTGGAAGGACTCGTACCAATGGATTTTTCAAAAGCTAATGTACAAATTATATCATTGGCTTGGACATTAAGCCCGCGACGGGCTCACCACCTGACACGTGGTCCCGAAAATATCTTCGGTGGAAGGTGGGTCGAAGGGACTTAATTGTCTAGACTAGACTTCTGTCTACCTCTGTATTGGGAATTGCGAAGATATTTATTTATTATTTACATGTGGTGCCTTTGTTGGTACCAATTCCTTGTGACACACGTGCCCCCCCCCAAGCCTGCTGTTGTTAAATTTGGTTTACACTGTCTTCAGACGGCGTACCTACACTGCCTTCGAACCCTGGATCATTTATCTATATCGATGGTGTTATAACCTACATAATTTTGCCCGAAGTCAATGGCTTATGATCATTCTTTGGGGGGAGGCCTATGCTCAGTGAACTTTTGATAGGATGTTTTGATGAATGATGAATTGCTTTTCCTTTTTGAATTATTTTAAATTTCTATTACATTTTACATTATTGTGTTATTATTGTTCTAACTTTTTTGGGTTGTGTTTTTACCTTAAATTTCACAGTTATTTACTAAGGTCAAAATTACACTCATGTTGTCAATAATAGTAAGGCTGTATAGGGACATCACAGTAATGTATTTTTTTTATTTAAATAAATATTAAATATCTTCACGCAATCTTCACTCTTTAATCTTCACTCTTTAATTTAACAAATAAAATAATAATACAAAAGGGGTATGTCTGTCAAAGTTTTCCATGTTGTTCCACCATCTGCTTTATGACTACAATATACTCACACGGACACGCGCCCTAGCCCGTTCCACTCTCTCCATGTCCCCGGCGATGGACACCTGGTTGCTCTTCTCCATGGTACTGGTCCTGTTCGAATCCGGGAAGTGGATGTGGCAGCCAGTCTCTTCCATCACGCGTTTTATCGTGAGCCCACCCTGTGATATACATTTCTTTCTGTCATTCTCACACTTTATAATGTTACACGCGAGATGCCAATCGGTAATTAAGGAGTATGATAAAGTAAGGTTTCCAAAATTTAAAAAGGCAAGAACAAATTTCTACACGCCATTCTTAATACTAGGACTATTACTGACAAGACAAGACTAGGACATAGACAAAGTTCTGGACAATTAAGTCCCATCCACTCACCTTTCACCGAAGACGTTTTTTGGGACAACGTAACAGATGGTGAGGTTGTCGCCGTCTTTATATCCAAGCCAACGACGTAATCGTGCAAAGTTATCAAACCACCCTACCACCGGGAGATCGAACTCGGGTCTCTTGACTCGAATTCCGATCACCCAACTACTCCTCAGCTAACTTGCCTTATAAATTAGAGTCACAATTGCCGAGTGGTTGGGTGACCGGAATTCAAGTCAAGATACCCAAGTTCGATCCGAAGGTAGTCCTCATACCAATGAGTTTTATCAAAACTTTTAGTCGGACATAGACGACGGCAGGATCACGTTACGACCTGTCACGTTATCCCAAAATAAATTCCGGTAATATGTGGGTCGAAATGACAAAAATTGTCAAGGACAAAGTATGTGTGTCTACCCACGATGATAATTCTGAACATGGTTCATCATGTTTTTGGATCAAGCATGGTTTTGAAGATTCCACATTCTTACTCCCTCCAAGGGACTAACACTGTCGTGTTTCCGTTCAAAATGCATACAGCCTGTAACTTTACCGACTTCTTTAACTTACCGACTTTACAGTTTAACTTGTCTGAGCTTAAAGAATTATTTTTGAAATTATTTTATAGTGAAAAATATACAAAAAATATGTTTTTTTGTGTGGCTGTTATTCAAAACAGATGAGGAACTATAGCTCGAAACCGACGTAACCCAAATAGACTTGTGCTAAGTTCTTATTATTACTTTTATTATTAATAATAATGTGATGTTACTAAACGTACCAAATATAATAAAAGCTGTTTAGGAATGTGAATTAACCTATGTAACCCAACCATTCATCTATGTATCCAACCCAACCTAAAAATGACCTAACACATGACATAAAAATGTTAAGCACAAGACAGTTTAAATTGAAATTATATGAGTGGTTAAGCAAAATGTCACTTCTATTCAATTAGTGACGTTGTAAATAGTCGTATGTAAATGTACGAGAAATGTATGCTCGGCCATAAATAATTGTAAAAACAAACTATACCACGTTTTCTTTGCAAATAAGAAGCTAAGCATAGCTTGTACGCTAAAAATTCACGAAAATATAACGTGAACAAGTATATCTTTGGTATTAATAGATGGCTGCGATGTTGAAATAAAAAAGAATGAAACGTGTGTAAGGCGATACGGAAACAAACCCGGCCTATCCAACAAAAGTTGGCTTCATTTATATAAGTATATACATTTATATAAGTGGATTCCTACTGACGTATTCTCACAAAGGTGACTCTTAAAAGTTTTGGATTACCAGTTGGCTGATAAACCATGAATAAATATCTTCACTCAATTCTCTATACAGGGGTAGACAGAGGTCTAGTCTAAACAATTAAGTCCCTTCGAACCACCTTCCACCGAAGATATTTTCGGGACAACGTGACAGGCGGTGAGCCCGTCGCCGTCGTTATGTCCAAGCCAACGATATAATTCGTACATAAGTTTTTAAAAACCCATTGGCATAAAAGCCTGCCACCTGGAGATCGAACTCTGGTCTCTCGACTCGAGATTCCAACCACCTAAGCACTCGGCTATCGTGACTTTTTTTACTTAGATGAACTTCAGCATAAACATACATCATGTAATAAAGATACTTTGTCTATCTGACTAATGTTAAAACATAGTTCGTTTACATATAAGTAAAACAAGAGAATTCTTAGCCACAGTATATATGGTGAACGTTAGATGTAATGAGCCGGTACGGTGCATTCTTCTAATTTTAAGGCTTGTTTATCTCAAACATACCACGATGAAAAGTATTCTATGAACCTCACCCGCATTGTTTGCACGTGAGCTACTTACATGCTATTATTGCGGTTTACGCATCGTTGCTTTGTAAGCAATTAATCTATAAAGTGTTTTACATAGTTATAAATATTTTAAGAAGCGCCAATCGGTAATTACCAAATATGATAAAGTAATGTTTACATAAATACATACATAACGGTCTGTTTAAGTCTACTGTTGGACATAAGCCTCTCCCATAGGGAGGATTTGGCCTGAACGACACGCTTGGCAAGCGGATTGGCGATCGCAGTACCAGACCCTTCGCAACTCAGACGCTGCTGCCCAACTTCGGTCTGATTATTTTGATCTGTCATATTTAGGAGATGGTTATCCCGCCATCTACCGGTTGCCATAACGATATTCAAGGTTGTTTCCCTTAGTCGCCTGTTACGACACCCACGGGAAGAAAGGGAGGGGCAATATTCCTACGCCGTAACCACACGGGATGTTCACAAAACTTAAAAAAAATTTCTTCACGCTGTCTTCAATACTGGGGAAGACAGAGCTCTAGGCAATTAAGTCCTTTCGACACAGTTTTCACTGAAGACATTTTTTAGGCGAACGTGACAGATAGTCTGTCGCCTTCTTAATGTCCAAGCCAACGACATAAATCATACTTAAGTTTTGAAAAATCCATTGGTCTAAGCCTGGGGATAGACCTCAGCTCTCTTGACTAGAAACCCAATCACACAAACACTCGGCTATCGTGACTTTCACGCAAAATTTTGTCTTTTGATCCCTTTAGAATTAGAGAGAACCGAATAATTGTAGAAAATTTAATACTGAGACGATCTTTTCTTCTCCGTTACAGCCTATCAAGAGTCGACTGCTGAAAATATGCCTCCCTATATTTTGCCGAAAAGAACGGTCCCCAGCCACCTGCATCCATCGACTGGCCTCAACATTTTACAGGTCCCCGAAAAAATCTACAAGACTACACCACTATATGTGGGCACCTGCACTGCATTTGCCTAAACAAGGTTGCCGCTCGAAAACCTTTTTCCCTACAGTTATCAGTTCGTCGAGCTAAGTGAGCGATCAACTGCCACTTCAGCGCGCTGACCTTTGCTTCGCTGGCTATGTCGGTTCTGCTTCATTGTTATCTTAATATTACCTTTTGCCATTTACCCTGAATATGTCGACGTAAGAATATACCAGCTCTTTTTCGTGGGTATCGGACGACTCAGGGAAATCTTCAAAATGCTGATGTAATATGAGAACCATCCCGAAAACCATCAGACTACAAGTGAAGGTACAGCAGCGTCTAAAGTGTGAGGAGTCTTATTGCGATCGCCCAATAATCTACCATATAATAATGATTCGCTCGGGAATCGTAATAGTTAGGATATCGTTGAAAGTATAGTGGGTGAGTTGTGTGACCAAAAACGCTCTTAAACCTTACCGTGACGGATCGCTAACTACATATGTATATGATGAGGATGTATTCATAGCAAAGTTAATGATATGAATGACACAGTGTATGTACACAGGCATGGCAGACGTATTCCTGCATGTTTGCAGCTCCTCCAAGCGGGTCTAGTTGTAAAACTAGTCTAAAGTCACGATAGTCGAGTGGTTGGGTGGTCGGAATTTCGAGTCGAGAGTTCGATCCTCAGGTGGCAGGATCGCACCAATGGGTTTTTCAAAAACATATGTACGAATTATATCGTTGGCTTGGACATAAAAACGGCGATGGGCTCACCATCAGTCACGTTGTCCCGAAAATATCTTCGGTGGAAGGTGGGTCGAAGGGACTTAATTGTGTAGACTAGACCTCTGTCTACCACTGTATTGGGAATTGCGTGAAGATAGACTATTTGTCCGGGTAGACTATTTGTGTTATCAAGTAAATTATTTTAACTTTGCCGACTTCAACTCGCGATCGACCAGATTACCTAGTTGTGTGAGGAGACGGCGGCACACGTCTTACTGGCGTGTCCAACGGTCGCGGGATACAGGGCAAATCATCTCGGTGCACCGTGATCTCTCCCCAAGGTTACCGGTAACCTCAAGAAACTCTTAGGTTTCCTCGAGGAGTTGGGTTGGCTCGAGTAAGATTAGACAATCCTGCCCATACGCAAAATACGCGCTCGGACGTGGAGTTGCGGAAAACAGCCCATTTAATCTAATCTAATCTAGCCTAGTTGTCAGTGAATAGGTAAAGGAGAAGGGATAAGAGCGTGGTCTTGGTACGGCAGAGGAAAGTCGTGCATGACTTACATGCTAATTAACTTACATGCTAAAAATAAATAAAAATTTATCGTAATGGTAGTAAAGAATTAGATCACCGATTCGAATTCGAAGCTATGGGTGTGTTGAAAGTAAATGAGTCATAGATGTTTATATAAATACATTTATCTAAATATCGTACGTAGTATACCTGTTACGTGCCAAATAAACTCTCAAATCACCTCCGTCCGGTATGATACCGAGGAAGTATTGGGAAAAATGCGAGAAAATAAAAAAAAAAAAAACAAAAGAGAATTATAATGGCGCCATATTTAAAGTACATTTGTAAAAATAAAAAAAAAAAACAAAAGAGAATTATAATGGCGCCATATTTAAAGTACATTTGTAAAAATAAAAAAAAAAAACAAAAGAGAATTATAATGCCGCCATATTTAAAGTACATTTGTAAAAAAAAAAAAAACAATTGACTCACCTTTCCAATGATATGCGAGTGGTCGGTATAGCTGACGTCAATCTTCATAGTGACTCGGTTGCTCTGCGAATATAGGCATGTTATTAATTAATACACAATGTAAAGTCGGAACAATGTAACATCTACTGCAGGTAAAAAAAATAAATTGTTTCAAGTACAATTAGCTTGCAATGCATTGTTACTGCGTCCATGAAACTTTTCAACTTACAACAAACTTCTCTATGGAAAAGAGTTATTTTGTTAATGTGTTCGTTGTATACCATTTTTAGTTAAAGAATAAAGATAGTAATTATTAATGATTTCTTATATTTACGCGAATACTACACATTTAGAATAAAACGGACCGGGTCGGGAAATAAAAATAGTTTGTAAAAACTAATTAAAAACGCGATAAAATTCGAAAATCGTTTTATTTTAGACAATAATAATTATTAATAACTACAAAAGTAACAAAATTCATTTTAAGTAACAGACGTTCCAGAACATTTATATTGATTGCAAGGACAAGGAGTAAGAGAACGGCCGGAATGCATTTTCGAAAAGTAAGTCATTGAATTTACCATGAATTATTATTACCACAATGTTTAAGATCCACTTTCAGGGGCATTCCATTATTATTGAATATCACGCTTAACGCAATACGCAAAAATGTTAAGCAATTGTTTAATTATTCTGTCAATTTTGGGATCCGATAACTTAAATTACCCTCAAGTTCCAAAAATATCTTCGGTGGAAGGTGGGTCGAAAGGACATAATTGTCTAGGCCTCTGTATACCCCTGTATTGGGAATGGCGTGAAGATTATTTCGACAACCTAAATTATCACGCTTAATAAAAATCGATCTATGTAAATATCTAATATCTTCACGTTATTCCCAATAGAAGGTAGACAGAGATCTAGACAATTAAGCAATTTCAACCTCATTTCACCGAGTCCATATAAATGTCTAGGTATAAGGTGGCTACAGATCCTCATCTGAACTTATAGGGTTGAGAATAATCATTAGGGTTATATCTTCACGTTATTACCAATAGAAGGTAGACAAAGGTCTAGACAATTAAGCAATTTCAACCTCAATTCACCGAGTCCATATAAATGTCTAGGTATAAGTTGGCTACAGATCCTCATCTGAACTTATAGGGTTGAGAATAATCATTAGGGTTATATCTTCACGTTATTCCCAATAGAAGGTAGACAGAGGTCTAGACAATTAAGCAATTCCAACCTCATTTCACCGAGTCCATATAAATGTCTAGGTATAAGTTGGCTACGGATCCTCGTCGTAGAGTTGAGAATCATCATAAGAGTTATCCGAACCGATAAAACTAAAACACGAACCGATAGCCAAGTTGGTAGCGATCCTCCCAACAAAGCTAGGACTTGCAGATTCGAATCACGATAGGTTTGCCATTTGTATGATAAAAATTAATGTTCGTATTCGAGGCTTAAATGTTTTTATGTATTACATATATGTATCTCTCGCTCGCTTTTCACGCATTTCCCAATATTTTAATAGACCGAGGTCTAGACAATTTAGTCATTTCGACCTTCTTTGGGACAACGTGACCGGCGGTGAGCCTGTCGCCGTCTCCTCTCTTCAGGAGTTTAGAAATGAACAAATTTCTCTTTTTTTCTTTGTTAGACATTTACATAAATATGTGTGATTTTTATATAAGCGAGAGTTATGTAAGGATCGGACACTCGGCGATCCGTTCACTCTGGAGAACCCTGTTATTGATACTTCATGGATGATTTAACTCTCCCATAAAAAGAAACGATCAGCTCTAGTTGTTATAACAATCTACATAAACGATTAAAATAATCTTAAAATTTTTATTATGCAATTTTATTGATTTTTAAAGCATATTTATGCCGAACTTTTATGTTATTAAATTTTTTTTCTCTCTATAATTTAATAATCGTAAAATTACTATAAAATGTACAAAAATGTGTGTGCTAAAAACTACTTACACTAATTAATAATTATTATTATACACTTACGAGTATATATTCCTTTAACTAAGGGATATAATATTTTCAGTATACAACTAGTATTTTTGTACATTTAAACAATGTACTAATGAAAACTGTGTTCCTTTCCGCGAACGACAGACAACAATTCCAAATAATGGTGAAATTAACAAAAATGTACATAATTTTATATAAACTACACAAGCTAAGGTACAAACAATATAGTCAAATGAAAGACATATTTTCAGCGTGTTAATATGCCTGGTGGCCGTGCCGTGTACAGCGTATATCACCCTCCTTTGTTTTCGTAGGCATCACGAGAGGCGACTGAGGGTCATCCTTAAAAATGCAATTGTCTATCCAATGTCGGCAATATAACAATCTCAAAAATGACTAAAATTAAGCAGATCGGCAACGGTCCGCTTCTAGGTAGGAAGACTTAAATAAATTTTAAGTATAGGCGACCCTGAAAGTCGTACGAGTCGTAAGAGACCAATTTAAACGAAAATTATAACATTTTCTGAACCGACAGACAGAGGGATAACCATATCTAAAAATAAATAGACAAAAATTAAGCAGAACGGTGACGGCAGCGGCGAGAAAGACTAAGACCTCATATACTCCGACGGCCATGCGTGGCTATTATTCCTTTTATAAGACGTTTACTAAATATTAAAATTGATCCTAAAAATAAAATCACTTCTGTTCAATAAATATTCAATAGTTGCCTACCGTATAAACTTCGTACTCGTAACAAGGACGAACAATTTTTCCAATCCAAGTTACATTTAAATTTTACTCAAATCCGTTCAGTTTTAAATATTTACAATTATTATACTGTTAAGACTTACCCTAGTATCCAACAATTGCATTATCTTCTCACGGGCCAGTTTAACATCATCAGGTCTTCCAGCAATACGCACATGAGGATCTATATTAAAATAAATTACATAAAATTTCACAAGTCTAAACTAAGTAATTTCGTTAATCAGAATTGTTAACCCTAATATTAAAAATTTTAAAAACACACCCAATTCTATTAGATCTGTAAAATTGTTGTGTCTTATTTCCTTAATTTTTTTGTATAACAATTCATCACAATGTACATCTAAAACCATATTTACTTCATTCAATAATCTAATGTTTAAAAATTTTAAAATATATAACTTAATTTTTTGTAACGGACTCTCCTAGGTACGCATTATATTAAAAATGTTTGAAATTAGTTCAACGCGCGCCAGGTTGGCGCCTTCGTCGTGGGTTCCGCGAACTTTATTTGGCGCCAAACTGGCGCCTATGAAATGCCTATACTTTATGTGGTGCGTTCCGAAATTGTTAATATTGTAAATTTTTTTTAAATAAAGAAATATTTTTAAAAAATATTCAAAATGTTAATAATTCATAGAAAACAAAATGAAAAGATAATAAATCTACAGTACATAGATATGTCGCGTATGAAAGTATATATGTATATTTTATTAATAAAAAAACAAATCAAATGTGTGCTCACATTTAATGTTAATCAGTACTCAAAATAATAAATTCAGCTTTTGGACTACACACAATAGTCAAAATATTTTATGTAAAATTTATTTTTGGCATTTGCTTAAAATTAATGTCATGGAATAATATGCGGTTTAAAAAAAACTTAATCAATGGCACAGCAATCGCCAATCATAGAAGAATAACAATTACATACGAATGTATAAGAATAATATGTATAGTCAGTAAGTAAATAGGTTTCAACATATCACCTTTTTTCGATCGGGCACCAATTTTCAGTCGCGCGGGCCAATTTATTAACGTATTCGTTTCATTCATTACCTGTAATATTAATCGTATTAAACGGTTATAAATACGCAGATTTTATCTAAAATTAAACACTATATTTTTCTTACCCTATGGAAAAAAGCCTGAGCCGTTTGCGATTCTTCTAAATTTTCTGAAAATTTCCCAGTTTATTTTAAGAATTATGAGTAACTAATTTAAATGCATATAAAATAGTTTAATTTTAATATACCAGCCAGCATCTCTTCAAGTCTACGCCTATCCACACGAAATCTTTCTTGATAGACGTCCTCCGCACTATTAAGCCCAAGTATTACGGCTAATTTTTGTAAATCTTCCGCTGACGTAACAGAATTACTAGTGCCACTTTCAGAAGCCTAAAATTTTTGAAAAGGTAGTTGCTATGTATTGTTTATAATAGGAAGTAAACGGCAACATTTAAATTTCTTTTGTCGAGTATAAAATGCTACTCAAAATGGCGGATACCTTTCAACGTTTTATATATGTTCACTTTTAATATCATTGGTTTTAAAATGTGACATAATTAACAAAATCCAATTTAGCTTACCTCGCTCATTGTATCTTTATCCGAATTACCTTTGAATTCAGTTAGATGCGTTTTTACGGATAAAAAATTTGTAGACGCCATTATAAATTTACTGATTTATATATTTAAAATACGTGTAATATCGTCAATTATATAATATTATTTCGTTCAATTAATTATTAAATAAATGGTTAAATTTACATAATTAAAGAAATATAAAGATACTTTTATTTTTTATGGTGAATATCTAATACAACTTTACGTTTTGCTGTGACACACGCGACTAAGGAATTTATCTTCATTTTATGTACAGAATAAATGTTCGATGAGGGTAGTTAAACATTTTGCACGACTTCTTTTTTAATTTTGATTTGCATTAAAGTAACATGATTTCATTAAGTCAACTATAGATATATATATAATAAATGAATCTCAATAGATATGCTTATATAAAAAATAATGAAGAATTACACAAAAAAAACATAGTATGACCTTTGACAATAACCAATGTCGTAATTTTTTTCCATTTATTCAGAATACAAATATATATATATATATATATATATATATATATATATATATATATATATATATATATATATATATATATATATATATATATATATATATATATATATATATATATATATATATATATATATATATATATATATATATATATATATATATATATATATATATATATATATATATATATAATTACCTAGTATAACCCTCGCAGAAAAGCCTTATGGGGTTTCTCATAAATAGGGTAATGAACTAATACTATGGATAATGAACTAATACTCGAATACAGATGGATTTTGCCGCCAAATTATCAAGAGTGCTATATTGTGGCTAATATGAGTTAAAAATAAAATTGGCAGTTAAACAACCAACATAAACATTTTAAACTACATGTTATACTAGAAATAAAATCAAAATTCCAAATACAATAATTAACTTGTATATTTATATATTATGTAGAACGGAACGTATAGCAATCATCTTCGTCTTGTCCACAGAGTAGTACATCTATCTACATTAGTTAATATTATAGTCTTGCCGTTATTATTTTGAGCTCGCCGATCGCGTGAGGGCGCATCAGTCGGGTTTCTGCGCTTGCCGGTGTAGGGTGTGCGATCTTCTCGGCTCAGTCACTTTCGTGTCACTAATACAATTTTAAGGTTTTGTTCCGAAAAAAAAAATTGTCTAAAAATACAAGTGTAGATTGCAGTTCGTGTATAATTTTATAGTGTTTAATATTTATTTTAAGTGTTTTTATTTATAAGGTGAGTAATATAATTTTTCCTGTGAAGTCATTTTCCGGTCCCACTATAAATTGTTACTGTAAAATCTGAGCAATTTCTTGAAGTTCATGGCTTTTATTGTTATAATTAGTCCCATAACAAATACATATGAAACAAGACTATGCTTTCGAGTAAGTTTTGTGCTATAAACTTATATATATTATACATATGCTTATAGGTGTAGGTGTAATAAAAATAACCTTTGGTTCGTGTAAAATTCAAGATAATGACCCAGTGCATCTCATAATGTAAATTTTACGTAACTATCACTGAAGATTTCGTGTCAAGTGTCCACATAACTGCAGGGTTGCGGCACTAATATTTAGTCGGCTCTGCTGACTGACATTTCTATATTGTTGATACTTGGAAACCCAAATTAGGGGAAATGTAACCATGAAATGGTAACTACAGATCATGGAGATACAATTAAAAAGTGCCTATATTCATTTCCTTCGGACACTGAAAGAACCGTGTCATATATGCATTTGCATTAAATTAACATAGCATTTCAAAAACACATTGTTCTTTGCGAGACTTAACGCGCTTACAATACCTCTGTTACTTTTAAATAAGGTGAGCTAACTGCTAACACGAATGTAATTCAATTTATAATCGATCTACATACTTTAGTTTATTAATTCTAAGTTCGTTTTCTAGTAAGTTTAATTTTAAATAGATATTCTTTGGCAACGGATATTTTAACGTGTATGTAGGAATTTATAAGAATATTTCCAGTATTCAGAGTTTTACACTTTGCTTATTTATTTGAAAATACTTAATGATTCCTTATTGAAAACGATAACTAAAAGTTAAATAGAATAATTACTTAAATATAATATGTAGCGTTGTACGTCGACGTGATGTTATGGCGTAAGAGTATACCACCTTCTTTCTTCTCGTGGGTGTCGTTAGAGGCGTTTCCCATCGACAACCGACATATGGCGGGATTACGACCTCGAAAAATACTAGACTAAACTTTATTAGATCGGCAATACCAAGCGGGGATCAGCATAATTATTGTAAATCATCCTTATTGGACAGGACTATGTACTTCAATAGAAAAATGATCTTGTGCTTGAGTTTTATTTTGTTTTTGTTTTTTTGTCTGCAATATACAGCACCTCGTGTGTTTTGCGTCAAAGAGTATATTATCGTATTCATAAGCGTCGGTAATCATTTACTTGATTTGCCGCCCTTTTTTTTAAAAAAAATATATTAAGTTTTAAAATTGTGTGCGTGTTGTACTTCTGCCTTTCCTTATATAGTAAAGATCGACAAATTATTGTAAAGAGCTGTAAAATACGGAACTACTAGTCTTGCATTATTACAATGGAGCTCTTTAAAAATGTAACAGTCCGTTTGATTTAACTTCTTAAACAATAACTTCAATGAATAGGTTGCAAAAATGGTACAAGCTCCGCTACGACATTGACGTGGCCACAGTTTCGCTTTTGTTTATTTTCCGTATTTCATAGAGTTCAACAGCGGCTCGGCTCACTTCGGAATCTTACTAAAATAATGAACGTTTTTTATGTGATTACTATTGTAACTCGAGTTTTAAAAAAACGACCCCTTAATCCGAGTTTTTTTATCCTAAAACTGCTTTAATTTCTTAGAATCTCCAACGCCACAATACTACAAATCAAAATCCGTTTCATGATTTCGGATCTCTCCTTCGGGAAGCGTTATTTTTTGGGCTAACAGTAGTCTATGTACTATCCAGATCCAACCAAACCTGCCTATTTATAATATTAATGGGGATGAATGTTACAGATGAGATGGGTGTCTGTTACTCTTTAACGTAAAAATACTGAATAGGATTTTTTGTTCACGCCTTTAACGCATTGTCACGAATTTACAAGATTCCGAACTAAAAAGATCCGAAAATTGTTCCGCTCCGGTCCCACATCAATGAACCAAAAAATATTTAAAGCAACTCCCACTGAAACTGTGAATTTTAGGATAAAAAGATATTTGGTATACCGTAAAGTATGCATTCATCAAAATTATGAACTGAGTGCAAAATAAATAAATATTATAAACTTCACGCTATTTCCAATACAGGGGTAGATAGAGGTCTTGTCTAGACAAAATGAGTGCAAAAATTTTTCATTTTCATATTATATCCATCGATCGTCATTTTTTAAACTACCACCACCACTGTTTCGTTATGAGGTTCCTCTGACGGAGAAGAAACTTCTTATGAAACACGGTAGGGATCTTCTAATTTAGCTTTTTTTTAAAGGGAAAGCAAAATAATTAAATTAGAAATTAACAATAATTTTAAATCAGAGACCAACTCATTCCCAGGGGTTGCTAGCTTTAATATATTCATTTATATTGTAATAACCCTATTTGTACAGGTTTTCTTTGACAAATGTTTTAAACCTGTTAATAGGCAAACTTTGCATTTTTGCCGGGACTGAATACCGTAATTGTACAACGAACATACAAATTTTCTGCATTATAATATTAGTAGGATTAACTTAAATATACGAGTATATACGATACGAATATAGCTCATAAATTATGTATTCTACCGACACTGTTTTAATTATTAATTAATGGTTATATTAAATAACTAACTGCAAAACACAGGTTAGAATATATTAAGGTTGGGAGTTGCCATGTAAATTAATAATACTAATGGATTACTGGTATAGTAATGTTTTTTATTAATCTATTAAACAATAACACCCTTCAGCTAGTGATTACTAACTAGCTAGGATTATTAGGTTACTAATTAGGATTCCTTGTCTCTCTTGATGAATTATATATTAATATACAACGCTCGCATGGACTTTAGTACAATTCATCACCCAAATGTTTGTCCAGCGGGTCCGAACTCGCAACCTTTAGCTCCCAAGGGGTTTGCACTGTCATATAGTCAACGGTGACGGAAATTTTCAAATATGATATGTGCTGCTGTTAGACCACAGACAGACATGCAGAATGTTGATGGTTTACTGACTTCAGTCGTATGTTTCTATCTAGGGCCCCTTATACATTTCATTTTATAGAAGAGATATCCCGCTATATTGTGAAACGTATTGTATAATATGGTATGCTGTGTTTTAACAACTTAACATAAAACTAGGAATTAATATATAGATATTGTTGTGATCCCAAAGTACCTAAATAAATAATAAAAATAAACGCTTAAATACATACTTAGATAGGGATAAAATATGGTTTAATTCACTATCGAGTATACCCGAGTTCGAAGAAGTCTCGCAACAATGAGTTTTTCAAAACTAATAAACGATTTGTATCCTTGGCTTGAACACTAACACGACGACAGGCTCACCACTTGTCATGTTTTTGAAATATAACTGGTAAAATTTGAATCGATAGGACTAAATTTTCTAGACCTCTGCCTACCCCAGTATTGGTAAAAGCGTGAAGTTAAAATATAAGGTAATATTTAATAAGTCACGTTGATGTACAGACAATGTATTCGTAGTGTCGTGCCTTTTTACTTTTCCCACGCACTTGACTGATAACTTGTTTTAATGTCGTATATTGTTTCAATGTATACAACACGTTTTCCTGATAAAACGTTACTTTGAGATGACTTGCAGGGAATTATTAGATCACAAAATAAGTTTTTTAAACCACTTGAGTCTTCTTCTTTCTTATCACCTAATTATTTGATAAAACGATAGTCTGTGGCGTGCATGTCATGTGTGTATATATATATTTATATATATTTATTATAAAGGCAATGCCTGCCTTTGATAAGTGGATAGCCGAGTTGTATGACCGGAATTCGAATCGAGAAACCCGAGTTCATCCCCCTAATTGGAATACTATTGGTAAAATTTATCTTGTTAACTTGGGCTGTTAGATAGAAAGATACATCATAATGCACACAGGAAATACACATCCTAAAATTAAATTAGATGCACTACTCAATGTTTTATTCGTGTCATATTACTTTTAAACAAGCCGATTTTATACATATAGTATATTTATAGGTTTACCTATACATAAGATAATTTTCGGAGAATATCTTCTTAGTGAACGTATAAATGGCGAAATGAATAACAAATGCTAAATTTCATGTTAATTGGGTGTATACTTTTACAGATCTTATGATGAGTGGCATTCCGCTTGTATTATGAAGTACTCAAAAAATTTATAAACTAGAATTTAGAGCATTATTTACTTAGTATTGCTAACATCGCCTGACGCACTGCTTGACCTTCAGACGGCCTGTAAAAATAGATTTCGCGAGCTACGAATTCTATGGCGTATCACACCCACACGCGCTTTAATACTGCGTTACGTCATCGTTAATTCTTCTTGGTCGTTGGGAGGATGAGAATACAACGACAACTTTGGAGAAGATATGCAGACTTAGTCTGCTGTACATATGCCACAGCTCATAGGCCTCTGCTTTACCTAAGGTGAGAAAAGCCTGTGTTATACTCATAATACTGGTATGTAAAAGTTCATTGCAGAGCTTAGGTGCACCACTAGTCTCCTCGCACTTTAGACGCTGCTGCTCGTCACCGTTCTACTGAATTTTGGCCTATTATTTTTCGAGATAGTTATCCATTCTTTCGATAGCCAGATGTATTTTTAAGGCTTGTCCCTTACCCGTCTCTCACGACACCCACGGGAAGAAAGAGGGCGGTGTATTCTTATGTTGTAACCTTGCACGCAATTACATATTTATAATTGTTATACCATTGTCAACAGACACGCAGGGCAACAGCGTTTAATGTAAAAGGTGTTTGGTACTGCGGTTTCTAATCCGCTTGCTTGATTATTTATTTAATTATTAGGAAGCCAACATGATAACATACTTTTCATATACATAGTGATTAAACTAAGAATTAGTACATGCCAACAATACTTAAATGCCAACTCATCATGTTTAATTAAAAATGTATTATGTCAAACCCTCCCCCCTTACGAAAGAATCTTATTTCCAGTGATGAATTTTACAGGCCGTTATGTAAGCTGGTAGAGAACAAAAAAAAAACGCGGATAAAAGTAATCCAATTTTATTAATAACACTGGCATATAAAATCGCAATGTTTTTTTGCACGACTCCGGGTGCGTTCCGTTATACGGCGAGCCGGCGCCGACCGCCTGCCAGTCTTATGCGCTTAACGGTCTATTTAAATTTCTGATTGGCAACAATCGACAAGTGTCTCTTAATAATGTATGACCGCGATTAATATTTAATATGTAGGCAATTTCGCGCCCCACTTGAGCTTATCGATCTTTTTGCCGGTTTTTTTTTGTAACTATTTAGGAATGTCAAAGTGATATTCTAGTTTTAATTTGGGTCATATCTCTGATATCGGCTGCTGGCTGGTAATCATTATATTTAAAATGACATGTTAAATTATTCATGCTTACATTAAAAATAAAAAAAAAATGGATTTCTTAGTTTTATTTGTTCTGGTTTTATACATTTCAAATTATGATCTGTGCTTAAAATAATAGATATGGAATAAACGACTTACCCCTTGTGTGTATGACATTGTCAATTCAAAAGCAAGTATTTTGGGTTCGATTCCCGCTTAGGGACAAACATTTGCGAATATGAATGTATATAATGCATTCTCGTATTCATATTCTCCACAGTAATGGGAAAGAGGCGTGTTAAAATAGGCAATATTAAATATATTTTAATACACTGCAAATTTTAACTCATACTTTTTATTTATCCATGCGTCAGTAGCTATAAATAGATTGAACTGCCGTGCGAACTTTCTCTGCGCTTACGCAGCGGTTTTGTCGAGTTGTAAATAAATTACAAACGCTAGCGTATTTATTTACATAAATGTAACATCTATTTCTAACGTGAGAGGTTTGTATTTGTGAAGATAGAAATCAATAGAGAATAGTTTTGGAAAGAAGTTCCTTATGGGACGATGCGGAGGGGTACCCTGAAAAACCGGGAAAAAACGTCCATAACTTAAGTTTTTGTAGTATGGCTTTTGTGTCTAATGTATAGTCTACGTGATGACGGTTATTATTAATATTAAAAATAAAATTTCGACAACATAACGATTAGGGCGCGGACCCCTCTAGTGGGCGAAATGATTATCGCATTTACCACCAGGTGAGCTGTTTGCCAATTACCACTTTAAAAAAAAACACCTGTCATTTTGTCTCGAATAGGAATCGGTGAAAGGTGGGTCAAAAGGACTTACATGTCTAGACTTTTATCTAGTCCAGTATTGGAAACAAAGCGTAAAGGTATAAAAAAAGTCTATTTATGTTCAATCAAATTACGTATTTTTTGAAATTTTTTGATTGCTTATAAATTCTATTTTTTTTTTCTTTACAGAATTCTCCACACATTCCAAAGGCATTATGGCTAAAACCGAGAAAACATTTACGAGAAACTTCACAGGTAAGTTTAGACTTGGTTATTTTTTTTTTAAATTTATATATTTTTTTTGTGTAACACAAACGTAGGTGCACGAGATAAAGCATATCTTGGTCCTATTACGTAGACTTGTATTAGACTCGTGTAAATATAGAAAGAATGTGTTTTATTTTGAGAACAATAAATTTTACACTTACGAGACTAAATGCTTCAAGAGTTGACAGCGTATTTTTTTTAATAATGCTGTAGACAGTCTGTACACGCTGCCAAAACTGTCACCCAGACATTGCACCTACTTGGCAATTCTTATTGTTTTTATTTTTACGGTTTTCCATTTATTGGATTAATCAGAGCTCTAGGAAACTTTCGACCTACATGTCATTGGAGTTTATTAGGACAATATGACAGATGGTGAGCCAATCGCTGTTTTAGTGTCGAAAAAGTGGCTGATGTACTGGGTATCGAACTCTGGTCTAATCGTAATTCGGATGAATCAACCACTCGTTTATCGTGGCTGTATTTGTGTCTCTCTATGTTTGACTTCGTTTGATGATATTTTCTCAGCCCAACAAACAGTCATTTGTTTAATAAAGTTCTGAATCAAAGTTAACAACATCCTTCTTATATCTATGTCAAAGAATATACTGTTAATTTGATTGCTGTGACGAAAATCCAGGCTGAGGTGATTAAATGCTGAGAGACAGATTTTGTGTTAAAATTTTTTAATGTAAATGAGTACATTAATGATAGTAACTCCTGGTGATAAGTTATGTAATTTTTAGTTATTTCATATTCAATATTGTATTTTTCTTATTCCAAAATGAAAAAAAAAAAATAACAAAGAGAATATCTTAGTTTTTTACGCCTGTTTCATCTCCGTTAGAGGAACCTTACGAAACTGTGGTAGAACAAACGAGGTAGACAAAAAATTACAATCGATGGACGTAGCCTACGGTACTTATATGGATGAATATTTGATAAAATTTAGATAGGATGCTAACAACGTAAAAACGATCTTAGGTAACTCGTGTGCGAAATTTTGTTATCTCTGTATTTTATTAGCTTGCTGGCCTTTTGCAAGGCAAACATAAGCTTCTTCAAGTATATTACCTTCTAGCTTTTCAACTTTAAACAACATTCACGATTACGATAAATCATGTAATTCTACTTTTTTTTTAAAATATCGATAGGCTAATCTAAGTTTAAGAACAACATCGTCACATAATTAAAAAAGTAAAACTTCACTTCTTTCACCTTTTTTTTATCTATATTTTTGTTTTCTTTTGCCCCATCTGTGGCATCAATTAAAATAATTTTCGGTTGTTCAATATGTCGATAATATAATGGGCTTCAATATTATAACTACCTTAACACAGTCAATTTTCTATTTATATCATACCTTCCCCTCATCGAGTTGAGAGAGTTGCTCTCATGGTCTTCGAAAGTTAGTCTCGGCATACCTCGGCACCTTAACTGTTGAAGACGGGAGGGTCAAGAGTACTCGGATAACAAGACGTAAATATATGAGGAAAATAATGAATTTGAAAAAAGCGACAGAGGTATGTAAGGATCGCGACACTTGGCGATCTGTTGTTTTCTACCCCGTCAGGGACTGTGCGTGAATCATATATTGTACCTGTGTGTTGATCCTAATCAAATAAAGTGAAAACTCTGTAGTCGACGGACAGGAGAGTATTTTAATATTACGTATTTAAAACCCGCCCGACGTAGAAATAAAAAAAAAAAAACTTTAAAGACGTGTGAAGTCTACCAACACATTAGAGCAGCTCTGCTCGAATCTCTCTAAATGTTTGAGAGGCTTTTGCCGAGCAGCAGCCATTCACATACTTAACTTTACCTCCTATCATACAACTTAACAAACTTTACTGCAGATAGACTGCAGTATCTTCGACTGCGTTGTCACTAAGTCCAATAAGTCCGTCGCCAAGTCACGCCTATAAATGTGCGTTCGCAAATTTATACTTGGCAACACAATAACCAACGTCTGGTGACGTTCCGCACATGGCAACCTGCCATCTTGGAAATAAACTGGCCGCGTAATCTAAACGTAATCGTGTTTCCGGTGTTCTGTCTTCGATTTGCATTCACGTCGCAGGTGTGGATTTAATTGTTCACTGTCATTCCATGAATATAAAATCATGTACGAGTTATTTTTTTTAATACAATCACCGATTTGTCTTAACTAAATTTTAATGTCTTCGGTGGAAGGTTGGTCGAAAAGACTTAATATTCTGACCTCTGTCTACCCCGGTATTGGGATTGGCGTGAATATTTTTTTTATGTTAATCGTTTATTGTCTTTCCTTTTCTTTAACCCTTGGTTTCTTTAAGATCGAGAAGGTTAGAGGCGCTTTATTTTCTAGTGACATTTACTGCACGCATATCCAATACAGGAGTAGAGGTCTAAAAATGTAACTCTTTTGACCAACATTTTACGGCAGCATATTTGAGAGTGAGAATTATATATTATATAGTATATACTATTATTTCCTTGAGGCTTGGCTTCCCTATTTCTTCAGTTCAATAAACATCGTGAGGACAAATCAAAATGTTTACGCGTATGTTTATTATTTAATAAAAAACTGAGTCATTCTATATTAATAAACACGACATACCCTGTTATATCAATTTAATTGTCCGTAAACATTTATCTTCACTGAAAGTTTATTATAAAAACAATTTGCGATTCGAAACATCAATGTTGCGTGAATAAAAGATGGCAGGTCGATTTAAAATTAATATTTAAATATCTTTCCTCGATTGCCATGAATATACTAGTAACTACAGTACTGCGGTCGCAAATCCGTTTGCCAAGCGAGGCTATTATGGCTAAACGTTACTTACGGGAGAATTCTATGTTCCGTAGTGAACTTTTACAAGCTATTATGGTTTATGGATGTTACTATAATTTCATGATAGGGTGATCGGAATTCAAGTAAAGAGATCCGAGTTTGATCCTCAGGTGGCAAGTTATATCGTTGGCTTGGATATAAATGTCTTCGGTAATACCTTTCAAAATGGTGGATCGAAATGTTTTAATTGTCTAGACCTATGTCTGCCTCAGTAATGGGAATGGCGTGAAGATATTATTTTTATTTTACTACACACTGTGCCCTATAGTTTACGTTACTATACGAAATTATGAAATGAAAACAGTAGAGATACACAACAAGCGGTCGAATAATGTCAGCATAAGTGCAAATTTTTTGGTTTTACAGTGTAAAACATTATTTGTCGTCTCCGGTTCGAATCATGACTAGTATACTAATGTTGAACCATTATTACAACAGTTTTACATTAAAAAAATATATCCTCACGCAATTCCCAATACAGGGGTAGACAGAGGACTAGTCAAGACAACTAAGTCCCTACGACCTACCTTCCACCGAAGATATTTTCAGGACAACGTGACAGGTGGTGAATCCGTCGCTGTCTTTCTGTCCAAGCCAACGATGTAATTCGTACATAGGTTTTAGAAAAACCCATTTATACGAGCCCGCCACCTGGGGATCGAACTCGGGTCTCTTGACTCGAAATTCCGACCACTCGGCTATCGTGACTTATTTTATATTCTATTTTACATATTCAGTTTTACATTCTGTTGGGTAAACACACATAGGGACAACATCACATACACTGGCTGTGATACTAACGTAAGTGCCAAAGCTCTTATGTTATGGAATCACAAACAACGAATATACCTCAATAAAGACCCATGACAATGTATTATAGGTGGTTTTCTACATTCGATTATCCGGGAATCCAAGCTGCGACTTCGGCAGGCGTTAACTTGAAAACTCGTATGCACGCCGAAGGTCAAATTTCCTCGTCAATAAGTCGCTCACTGAACGTAACTAATTATGAGCACTTACAATGTTATTTAGAGCGTAGAACTCTTCAGTCAGTTTTAAATTGTTAGTGTCATTAATTAAACAAAAAAAAAAAAGTATTTAAAAACGGTCACTTGCGGATCGATATTGACATAGTCTCATTCCATATACAGTTACAATATCGCTAAATTTATTAATTGCGAATTTAACACTTATACTATTGACTTTCGGTTTAAAATACAACGCAGTTTATGTGATACGATGTGCTAATTTAAGCGTTGTAGTGATGTGACAGAAACGTGAAATGCCTCGTCGCTGTTATTTCATATCGATGAATTAATCTTGCACATATTTTTTTATTATTTATATTTTAATTAAATTTATTGGAGTTGAAAAGGATCCGTCAAGTTTATGTCACTTTTTTTTTCAGACACACTGGTTTCCTTATATTTTTCTTTTTTTTTTTTTCGTTTTGACCCCCTGATGTTCTTCAACGTTAGTAGTGGTATTGACGCTGAAGACCAAATCCAGGCCACTCGCGAATCGTGAAAAACTGACCGAAGGTAGGCTGAACCTACTGGGATTATGATTTTCTGTCGGTTCATAATTCGCACATAAATGTTTAGTTTTTCTTCTTTACGTATTTACCCACTATTGGGTTAGACAGTGGTCATAACACGCATGCTCCTTACTTTGGTTTGGTTATCTACTAAATATTTATTGGGTATTCCCGTCACGTCACAATGTGCTCGAGTTGCGTTTGTGGTTAGGTAATCATTGGAATGATGAGAATGTCGATGTAGTCTGACTTAATGACAGTGTTCCGCTGATGGCTCGAAACTCTTGTGATTCTGGTCTTTTTAGTTTCGTGTTGTTTATGTGCGAAATTTTAGTCTTTTGTTGTTAACGGACTTTGTAGTTGTAATGTAAAACTGTTTTATTCTTTTTCGTATTCAGTTAAATGGAACAAAACATTTTATAAACAAAAGCTTGAAGCTTAAAGCCTAAATATAATAAAATTAATATATATCTATGCAATTATATTGTACCGTTAGGTTAGACACTAAAACGACGATAGGATCACAACCTGTCACGTTATCCCAAAAAAGCTTCGGTAAAAGATGTGTGAAAAGGATTCCATTGTCTAATTAACCCTTTCCTTGCGTGATAAATTGCGTGAAGATAAATAAAAATTGTTAACCGTTTCCATGACAGACTAACACAAAGTCTATACTACTTTAGGGGAATACATGAACTTGGCAGTCTAGATTCCTATACAAAATGTCTGGCTACAATGTACGAGAGCGTCCACCCGTGCGTTTCATATACATAATTTTTTGTCATTTACATATACTCTTCAGTAAAACTTGTGTTGTTTATTTATGTACAATAGTCAGCGCGGCCTTTTAAAGAATCGTTTTTAAGTCCTTACGTTTTCCATAGAACTGCAATTATTAACAGAGATGTAGAAATGAATGATTTCGTTAATCCTATATTAACTTATTATATTTAATAAAATTAATTTACTTAAGACGTGTAGTGAACCTGTCTTTGTAGCTAAGGGTTGTGAGTTGTAAAGGGGAGTGAGAAACCCGCTATGGTCAACCATTTATGTGACGAATATAAATGTTTGTATTGACCAATCAATATACAATTTCTACGATGGATGTTTACATGTATATTCTTTGCCTACCAAACAGTACCATAAAACATTTATTCTGAAAGTAGGTGTATTTTTTTATATAAATACAATTTTGCGGCTTAATATGTTTGTATATGTGCGTGTTTGTTTGATCCACTTGCGGTTTCCTAGACCTATCTGAATAACTAAAAGCGTGACGTTTTTATTACAGCCCCCTTAAGTATAAACAACCAATATAAATAAAATAAATAAATAAATATCTTCTCGCAATTCCCAGTACAGGGGTCTAGTCTAGACAATTAAGTCCCTTCTACCCACCTTCCACCGAAGCTATTTTCGGGACAACCTGACCGATGGTGAGCCCGTCGCCGTCTTTATGTCCAAGCCAACGATGTAATTCGTACATAAGTATAATTCGTACATTTTGAAAAATCCACTGATACGAGCCTGCCACCTGGGAATCTAACACGGGTCTCTCGACTCGTAATTCTGACCACCCAACCACTCGGCTATCGTTACTTCACCACCAATATGAGTGACTTTGGGGGAGTCCATAAATTACGTGAGAGGTTTTTTTGAATTTTCTGTCCCTCCCTCCCCATCCCCAATCTCACGTGAGATTTTTCAAAATGTGGGCTTCTTAAGTAAACGCGTTGGATTGTTAATGTAAAACGAAAAAAATTTGCTTCGTGCTTTTATTTACGACTAGTTAAGTCTAGTAATCAATATTGCTGAGAGTTTAATTATTAGTGTAAAAAAAATTTAACAATAGAATACTTAAATCGTAACTACTGTGATTAAAAAAAGATTATATATTCTAATTCAATCCATGGAGAATCGTCAATCCATGGAGAATCATCATCAAGAAAGACTATTGGAACCAACATGTCCATATGATTTTCAGTAAAATCATCTGCATTTCAGTCAAATAGTATAATTTTTTTTGTTTCAATCAGTAAAAAAATTGCGTGACATTTGCCGAGACCCCCCCTCTCTCCAACGTAAGATTAGATGAGATTTGACTCGACCCCCTCCCCCCTTTAAACACCTTTCGTAGTTTATGGACGCCCCCTTTATCAAGTAACGGTTAACTATGAAATCTATAAATATCATTTATTCCTAATCACTTAAGTTCGCCGCTAATTAGTCGAGAGCTTAAAACGCAGTTACGTAATCTACTGGCCGTAAGAATGGGCCCTTCAAACGAGCAAACAAAGCGTCGTTCGTGCTAACCGTTAGTTTTGATTGTCGCCGCGCGGTTAAAGTAGTCGCTAATAGGGTCCAGCCGTGTCGCTGTTAACTTTAACGGTAAACAGAGTCGGGGTTTACTATTTCAGTAATATAAAATGTGATGTTTAATTTTATTGTTCAGACGAACATTTTTTTATTGCATTTCGTTGTTGTTCAATCGACGATAGTTAAGTGGTTTGGTGATTGGAATTTTAAATACCGGCGTGAAGTAGAAGTCTAACAAACTTCTGCGTTTCGTCTGGTGAGTGCAGGTAACCGGAGGCCCATACACCCCCCTCCCCCAAATTTTTTGGGAGGAGGGGGGGCACTCTAAGGCCGGCAACGCATCTGCTATGCCTCTGGTATTGCGGGTGTTCATGGGCGGCGGTAATCACTTACCATCACGTGAGCCGCCTGTTCGTTTGCCGGCCTTTTCTATAAAAAAAAAACACGAATGCTTGACAAATAATAAAAAATACGACATAAGATACATTGCATTGATCCTGAAGTAAGTAGACATAGCCCTAGTATTATGAAATCGGAAACAACGAGGTTACCACAGACACACAGACCCGAGAAAGTGCAGAAAAAGTGTTTTCTACATTGACCCGACCGGGTCTCGAACCCGGGACCTCAAATTTGGATACGATGAAAACTGGTAAGCCACGAGGACGTCAATAAGTTTTTTCGAAACATATTGTATCGTAAAATTGGTATCGATGGCTTTTATGGAGGTACTTTTTCTTTTTATATCGTTCCCAAAGGAATAAGCAGTTTGAATTAAGATAGGGCGGAAAAAAACATAAATTCAAATGATATTCTTTCTTTTTGATGTCAGATGCAATCCTCAGTATTGTTATAAAGAAATACATTTAATTTAAAAATGTCCGAGTTTCGTTCCTATCTTTCATTTAAAATCACTCAAAAATCATAACAAGAAAAAATATATCTACGTAACAAAATCAAACATTCTATGCCCACGTTCATGTTATTGATTAATCTTTCATTAACTTTTTCACTGCACGGAAATCGTTATCAGTGTAAGCATGCCGAATTTGTGGAATTTATAATTGGTCAAGGTCACGTTCATACCATGCCATTACATAAACGTGACGTCGTGGAAAAGTCCTTCTGCATAGGCCTATCGTGAGGACTTTTTTTTTTATAGAAAAGGGAGGCAAACGAGCAGGTGGCTAACGAGATGGTAAGTGATCACCGCCGCCCATGAACACCCGCAATACCAGGGGCATAGCAGATGCGTTGCCTCCCTTAGGGCCACCGGTTACCTGCACTCACCAGACGAAACACAGAAGTTTGTTAGACTTCAACTTCACGCCGGTATTCTGTGAGGTCGTGGTACTTCCCCGGTCGAGCCGGCCCATTCATGCAACAACAAAAGCTGATGCGTGGCTCTACCACTGTTCTTCTTGCCATAATCGCCGCGCGTGGCAAGCGGAGCCGCGATTACAGTATCAGCCAGTTGCAGTTGCTCGTCATCTATATGCTTGATTTTGGTTTGATGTTCTTTAAGATTGACTTTTTTCAGAATTTAAATCGGATTCAAATAGAATACACACAGAAAACCTACGTCAACCCTTTCTCAGCCTTAAAGTTTTTTTGAATCAATATATTGTAATCTTAGTGGCCAGTTTCTCGGGCTATTTAACAAGTCGTTAGTCGTTTATATTCAAATAGTTATCCGTCGATCTTTCAATCATCAAAGTCCATCCGTTAAATATAACTTGACTGTTTCTTACTGAAATTCAAATCGCCTAAATACATGTACATATGTGAGAAATATTATTTAAAAATAAATTGCGAGGCCGTGTAAGAATTAAGATCTCGTGACAATAGCTCAGAGATGAATCATTGTGATTTTAGATAAGATAATATTAGTACGCTCTCATGACGCAGTTAAGTATGATTAAAATTGTCATAATTTTGCAGCACTGGTGACCTCAAAATTCTTATCAACTGTCTTATAAAACAAATATATTACTTAGGCTGCTATTTTTGACACTGGATTTCGTCTCCTATTAGTCTAGGTCGAGCAGGCTTGTTTACTGATCCCTTATTCCTAGTGGGTGTCGACAAGAAAAAGCTTTGATAATGGCGAGAGGTGGTGCGATAACTTTTTTGTATGTTATATATACATATAGGATGTAAACCTACATGTTTAAATGGTTCTAATTCCTCTTGCAAGTTATGACCTAAAGAATAAATTTTTATACTAAACCCGTGTTAGTTTTGTAATAGTCTCAATATACGAGTGGTAGGAATTATTCAAGAGACCCGAGTCAGATCCTCCAGGTGGTAGGCTTTTGTGTGCAGTGGTAGGTAACTTTTTTTTTTTTCAATAATCTGCGATTTATATTGTTGGCTTCGACATAGACGGCGCGTATTGCCACCGGTCACGTTGCCCAAAAATTACATCGGTAAAAGTCGCTCGAAATGAGTTAATTGACTAGACCTCTGACTACCCTGGGGTAGGCACGCCATTCCATACTGGTATGGAATCGCCTGAAGATATATTTATAGATAAATTATTGTAGGTGTTTTACGACCTGTAAATACTTTTAGCGGTATTTATTATGTTAAGGATAACAACTTAAATTTGGGGAAAAACTGTTAAAAATGTTGCAATTACGTTGTTTTTGCACAATATTATTGATTTCCTCACAAAGGTCGACGCTGATATATTTTATCATTCATGTAAGTGCTTATTGTTGTTTGGAATTGCAATGCATTGTATTTCATACCGGTTTTGATAGTAATTAATTTGTTTTGTGTTTAGTAAGGTGTTTTTGGAGCTGCACGATCCCGTGAGAATTTTATATTTATTGAATTCTATTTTAGTGTGTTAAGTCCTTATCGTTAATCTAGTAGAATAATTAAGCGATTAGGACTGAAAAATTAGGTATATGTACAACTTATGAACATTTAACAAAAAAAATATCTTCACGCAATTCCCAATACAGGGGTAGACAGAGGTTTAGTCTAGACAATTATGTCCCTTTGACCCACCTTCCACCGAAGATATTTTCGGGACAACGTGATAGGTGGTGAGCACGTCGCCGTCTTTATGTCCAAGCCAACGAATGACCCATTGGTACGAGCCTGCCACCTGAGGATCGAACTCGGGTCTCTCGACTCGTAATTCCGACAACCCAACCACTCGGCTATCGCGACTTCTTGATACGCTATAGATTTACAATATCCGCGTATACTTGAACGGTCAAGGTTCATCGAGCGGAAACGTTCCGAGAGCAGGTGGAGTCGGATATATCCGGTGGCCAACCTTGCACGCCGACATTGAATCTGAGAATCGATCTTTTTGTCTTAGTGTGGTGGGTATTTTTCCGTAAGGGTAGAAATGGGATTATGGTAGATGAAGGTGCGTGGGAAAAGAATAGCTACCCTTTAGGTTAGGTTCTGACACCAAAAAAATCGGTTTCGTGTTTCCAAATCAAACTATGTATAGTTTTCAACATAGTACCTATGTGGGGTGGTATGTTGGTATAATGTGAAAGCTTTTTAACAATTCGTTCGTAATAAAAGTTATCTTAGGATGTCTAAATTTTTTATAGACATTTAATATTAATTTAACAATTTTTTATAAAATAAGTAAATATCATCACACATAGTCCGTGACAGAGTAGCCTGAAAGAACAAATCGACTTATGTCACGATCTTTCCAAACCTCTTTTGCTTCTTTAATTTTTTTTTTAAATGTTCATACTATACAATTCTTTGTTTCTCTAATACTTTTATATAGAGATAGTACTGACACGTTTCGGTGTATCCACCATCACGGAATGTAGGCCGACACAGTTACTGCACTACTAAGGTCTCTTTCCAAAGTTTCCATTTAAATACGGTCTGGCAGACGTTCGAATAAAATATTCATCGTCCATAAATTTTAGGCGATAGGCTCACCATCTGTCATGATGTCCCATATAAGATTTCGGTTTAAAATGACTCTCGTAAGGACTATGTTGTCTAGACCTCTGCCTGCCTTCATGGGAAATTGCGTGAAGCATGTCACTCCTCCGCTGTTGAAACCTTCACCAGAGACTGATACAAAGCATAGTGCTAGTATGTTTGTGAGGTAATTAGTCGAGGTTACTGTGGAAGAGATAAAGCAGAGATTGCCCGAGAATCTTCTTTCTCAACGATTGCCATTTCGGGGAGCTAGGTGCCCGACCCTTTGACACTTTACTCGAAAAAAAATTACAACAGGGATCAGCTGTGAATGTAGTTTCTTCCATAGCCCTTTGTATAACCAAAAAAAATATTCATTTCATAAATGGAACGAATGAAAGTGAAATGATACTAGTATTTTTTTAATAAAAACAGTTGTAGAATGAGAAGCAACGAAGGTATCCCAAACAGACAGACAAAAGGAAATGTATCAAAAGTGTTTTTGTACACAGGCCTGATTAAGAATCAAACCCTCAGACCTGGTGACATTTTGAAAATAGGCGTGTACGCCACTTGACCACAGAGTCGTACCTTTTGTTGTTTTTTAAATATATATGTCGTTGTCCCGAAAATATCTTCGGTGGAAGATAGGTCGAAGGGATTGTCTAGACTAGACCTCTGTCTACCCCTGTATGGGGAATTGCGTGAAAATATTTATTTTTATGAATCAAAGGTTTTTTCTTAAAATACTACAAAGCAATCCATCGCCTCGATACATCTTTCAATAAAGACATTCCATTCGGAATCCATAAAAACAAAAACTTGAAATTATAACATATTTTTTTTAAATTAATGAAATGTTTAAACATGGCATTGAATGAGAAGAATATTGAATTAACAATGAAATCAAGTCACGGACAAGTTTCCTTATCTCATTGCAATTCAAGTTCTCTAATCTTACCCAACGCTTTATAAATTATGCAACAGCTTTTTGTCCTTTGCTGAAATAATAGCTTTTATTACAATAGCGTAAAGGTTAGTGTATTTGTTACCAAGAAAAGTAGCGCAAAGGAATATAGACAGTAAAGGCAAGGCATTCAAGATTTTTACATTGTTGCAGAGAATGCATAACTTGTAGCCCTTTCGTATTTCTCCGAAATCCACTGACTCATGAGGCGTATTGTAATGGTTGAATGGGTGAATTTAATTTCGTTGTACATGGCGGTTCCATAATTGAATCGTTAAAATAATCGATTTAATTATATACAATTATACAATTGTTGCGATGCTGATAACCTTAGTTTAGTAAAAAAAAAAACTACAGAAACTGGTGGGGAGATTCGTGGCTCGGCGATTATAGCACTGTCAGGGCACTAGCGAGGGTCGAGGGTTGGAAATGTTGATCGCCATGCAGAATACTTAGGGAGTACGATTTATACTTACGTTTCGAAAATCGTCCCAAAACATGCAGGTATGCGGCCTTATAAGACATTTGTAATTAAGCAATTAAACAGTAATAGTAGAATGTTAAAGAAATATTTTCTCTACATTTTAACCACACCTATACTTTGTATATGCCGCTAGAAAAAATCGGAGCCCGGTGATAAAAAAATGCCGGATAAATTTACAGATTTTATCTAAACGAAATTTAAAGACTGGAGTCCAGCACGGCACGTCCAACTTTTTCAAAAATAAATAAGCAGTCTTTATTAATCGACATAGAAACAGAAATTTTAATTGTCAACAATAGATTTTTTTTAAAATCTACCACCGTTTAGTTGTATGTTCCTCTGACTATACCTCCGTGTCCTATACCGAATATTTTAATAATATTTTATAGTTACAAATATTTTTGAAGGAAAAATTTATTTACACACATATGTACATTATTTTACACATAATTATATACACAGTCAAAGCATATTCTAAAATAAATATCATAGCATAGAATAAAATATCAATGCTGCCCCCACAAGCAACGCCTGTTCACAGGCATGACACATGTCTCAGTATTTTTAAAAATCTCGTCTAAAGTCGGATAGTCCAGATCCTCACAAACAAATAATGAGACAGAGAAATTACAGGCCGGTAAATCTTTATAAAGTACACACAAACAAATAAAATAATTTATTTAATCTCATTCTTCAAAGTAAACCCCTTTAGGATTTCTCAAAAATCTTTGTCGAATGAATGAGTATGCTCTTATCAGATGTATGCGCAAGAAAATACTGAAATCTCTGGTTTTATGATCCGAGCGTATTCTTGCCGACACGTCAGACTGATTTTGCTCAAAGCAGTTACAACCCACGCTTCTTATCTCACTTCCTGCGCCGGGGCCGCGTAATCGTTCGCAAAAATTTTTTGCGGTCATATATGAGCTACGCACAAATTCTGTTACCATAGACGCCCAAAGTGTACATGTTACCAAAATTTTATGAAACTAACATTAAGTTTATTAAAAGTAAAAACATGAATTTTAATTAGATAATATATTATTATTAACTGTACATATTATTATTAACTGTACACATACAGTATACAGCATGAACAGAGAAGTCAGAGAGAACACATCGTCAAGTATCAGGATATCTCTTTCGCTCACACACACACACACACAGCCGTGTCCGGGAGTATTTTATGCGAACCAACTTGCTCACATGTTCTTTACGACCTACTTCGATTGTGACATGTACACGTGAATACCCATGTACACGTTTTTAGCGTTAACTCAATTGTACAAATTTTAACCAAAGACAAAATAGCTAATGCTGATTTTACGTTTTATCATGTTAATATAATTTATTATGTTAAGTAAATATATCCTAATAAATAAAAATAACACAGTAAACACATGAATGTGAAATATTTAAAAAATTGTATCTTCGAAAATATTTGCTATTCTATTTTAGTCTTTTATAAATGTTGTTGCAAACTCTGCCAAGATTTTTTGCACTGTCTGCGTTTGCATCTAATTCTGTGAATAGATATGATAGACGAGAATCTCTCTTTACCCTTGACAGTGCAGTGCGGTAGACTACCATTTTTCGTACATGCCTTGCGTATAAATGCCACCGCAATCCATTCTATTGTTCGGGGTAGACAACGCAGCTGTTTGTAGCTTCAACCAAAGCTCGCATTAAACTTGTTTTTCACTCCGCTACGATAAATAAAACCAATACCAATTACTTACAATACAAATACTTGATAAGAAGTAATACGTTTCCAGTTTAGCAACAATAAAAATGACCCCAGACTTGTTGATCGAGTGGTTCCGAATCAATATCCAGGAATAAACAGTTGTGTAACTTCTCGAGCTCTCGTAAACACAATACTCGTAATGTCAACAACACCAGAAAACGGTACATTCGCGAGGATCCCGCGCGTCCTTGTGACAGATATCAAAAGTTCGTTGTTATAAATACGTAATATAAAACCAGTTGCCGTCCATGATTTTATGATAATTTCACGCGAAATTTACGTTTAAGAACCTTGAGCATACATTTGTAAACATAAAATTTATATCTAAAGCGTTATGTGGCAATGCTTTATTATCGTAAATTAATAAATATATTTTTGAAAAGACTGATTGGTACTTTGTACGTTTATAGCTGTGCTTAAACAACAAAAAATTCTGCTCACCTAACACTTTTTCGTTTGAATTAGATACCTAGACAGGGGCAACATCACATACATTGCTCCATTCCCAAAATAATTAGCTTTGATCACTTTAAAATCAGAAACAATGAAAGTGCCACAAGCAGCTAGACACGAGACAATGCAGAGAGAGTTGTTTGTATCGCACTCGGGACTTCAGAAGTAGCTACGCCACGAAAACCGGTGTGCCTACATCGTATTATAATACATGTTTTTATATGCTATTTTATTATTTCTAATAGTGCTAAGAATTTACCACGGGAAATTCAAAAATAATGCGCGGACGAAGTCACGAGCATTCGAGAAGAGTACAGATTTGTGAACGATTGTTTTCCAAGTTTCCACGGCCGACAGACGGACATTAAGTTTGTTGACGTTTGTGTATTATATGCAATATGGTACAGGACAATGTGCACGAACGTGAGATCAAGTTACAATAACATAAGTTTTATTGCACTTGTGGGAAACTGAATTAGTTTATTAATTATTTCTGATCATCATTTTTAACAGGCCCACACACCCCCCTCCCCCAATTCTGGGGGAGGGCGCACTCTAAGGCATCGGCAACGCATCTGCTATGCCTCTGGTTTTACGGGTGTTCGTGGGCGGCGGTAATCACTTACCATCACTTGAACCACCTGCTCGTTTGCCTGTCTTTTCTGTAAAAAAGAAGCTACATTTCTTTATCTGGATTTCAATACAGGAACCGAATAGCGGACCTATACTTTCCCCATCTTAACCCATTAGTAGACTTACCGTACGTCCCGGCTTATCCGGTATTATCCCGTTTTCAGACATGTCAAATGAAACACGCGACTACCAAAGTATAAAACATAAAAATATTAACTTTATGTTTGTTTGCAGGTTGCCTAACATGCGTACAAGTGCTAAACATCATGGTCCTGCTTGGCTTCATGCTGAACTACGCGCTCCGCGTCAACCTAACCATCGCAATAGTAGAAATGATCTACGACGAAAAGGACAATCACACCATCTCTGCCAACATTACCGACTCCATGAACGTCACGCAGGTAAATAATACGTTGTTATGTCTATCTTCACGCATTTCCCAGCACTGGGGTAGTAGTCAAGCAGTGTAGAAAATTTGCCCAAGCTTCGTTTTGTTTTTTTTTTAGTCAGAGGGGTATACATTTTTTAATTCTACTACACGCCCCACATTTCACAAGTAATTTTTGGTCAATATGGCATGATAAGTCTGTCGCCGTCTGAAAGTTAAAAAAATATTAATTTGCATGAGACCTTCTGGGGATCGAAATCGGATCTCTTGATTTGAATTCCGGTCACCCAAACTTTTAGATACTCGTCTGTAACTACGAACGGGATATTTAGAGGTTGCATTAAAAAAACCGCTCCAAAAAAGACCGTTTATTTTTAGAAAAAAAATATTTTCACTATACAGAAACGGTATCTTATTTAAGAATTTTTCGTTTCACGGTGGCAGTTTGCGTACACAGGTTGCACATGAAAAACCAAATTAGACTCCACACCACACCAGCCACAAGAAGGAATCGAACAGCATATTAAAGTATACTTTATTTTATTAACTTTTTTTTTGTTAATAATACCCTAATAAGGGATTGAGTCACACACATTTCACGACTATCACTTCGAATAACGAATAATTTAATAGCACACATTGGCGTTTTGGCTGAATATTTCCTTAGATATTTCTAGAATCTCCTCCTAATGATGAACAGAGGGCATCAACAACAACAATAATTATACATTCAGTAAAGTATACGGTTCGATTTACCATTTCAATAACAAAGAAAGGTTTATTCCATTGATGTATTAAATGTATTGCATCATAAAATAACATTACGCATACGACGCGGGGCGATAGGTCACACATTTATACCATGACGAGATAGTTTGGGGCAAAGTGCACAATTTTCTATTGCTGCCCTCCATTGCCTTACACGTGTCGGATTGTTACCAGTTATTTCGGGTTTTAGGCGTTTTGAGGATGTTGGAGAAGTATGGAATAATCTAGGTTTCAGTTGAAATCTGGTAATGTTTCATTACTATGGAACTACTTTCAAAATTTGCTCCTAAATTATATTTTTTTTTCAATTTTTTTTAATAAACGTTGTATTAGTAATGAAAGGTATCAGTGTATTTGTAGGTGGCCGGAATTTCGAGTCAAGAGACCCGAGTTCGATCCCCAGTTGGCAGGCACGTACCAATGGGTTTTTCAAAACGTGTATACGAATTATATCGTTGGCTCCAAGCCATCGGCGACGGGCTCACCACCAGTCACGTTTTTTGGGAATTGCGTGAAGATATTTATTTATTTATTTTATTTATGTATATTAAACATTTCCAAAGTCCAATGCAGGACATCGCTCTCGCACACGGTTAAATTGCTGTAATGTTCACGTTTGGTAAGCAGATTGTAAGTCAAAAGTCTTATAAATCACGCAGAGGAAACTCCGTACCGAAGCTAGTATCAATAAAATAAATAGAATATCGTTTAATGACGATGAATGATGATAAAACGTAATCCAACTACGCTTAAATTCATTTATATGTAAACATATCATACAATGATTCACGTTTTATTATTCATGCGCATAATATGTTTATTTTAACAATACTTATTAATTAAAAACTACAATAATTGTATAGCCCTGCTATTATATTCTTATACTATTATAGTACTGTTATACTTAGTAATATTTTATTACACGCTTTATATTAGATTCACTTGTATGTATGTATGTTTGTAACCAACTTCTTTGGGCGCGATTTTGACCCATTTTAAACGGCCAGAATTCCTTAAAACTTTGTAGATTTATCGAGAACCGATGACAATACACTAATTTGATAAAAATACTAAAAATTAAAAAATAATTTGAAAAAACTAAAAACCACGCTTTTTATAGAAAATTAAACTAAAAGATAGAAAATAAATTTTATTTACATTAGCTTTTGCTTGTGAATTCGATACCTCTTTTCCTTTTCTTTGATAGTAAATAAATACATAAATCGACAGTTACAACATCACATGAATTACTTCAATCACAAAGTAAATAGCTAAAACACTTTTGTTTTAAAATCAAATAAAACGAAGGTACCATAAACACCGCAGACACGAGAATATAAAGAAAATGTTGTTTTCTACATTGACCTCATCGGGAATCGAACCTCACTGCTGGCATCTGGAAAGTGGCGCACACACTGGTCTGGTGTACGCCACTCGACTATAGAGGTCCTTAATAAAGATGAACGAAAGAAATGGCTTACAAAGTATACGTCTTACTATTAAGTACGTTCAATTTTGAGCAATTGCTCATATGATCTAATCCTACTGACGCTGATGTATTCTCAACAGCATCCGGAGCACATAGAGCAGACGAGATACCACTGGAACACTAAGCAGAAGAACCACTTGCTCGGCTGCTTCTTCTGGGGATATGTTCTCACGGAACTTCCTGGTGGTCGACTGGCGGAGATTATCGGTGCCAGGTAAGATTATCCATAGACAAATCTCAATTTTAAATTAAACAATACAAGCGTCTATTTATTTACTCATTTTTAAAAATTTTCATCATGTTTATAGATAGGGTGGTCGGAATTTCGAGTCAAGAGACCCGAGTTCGTTCCCCAGGTGGCAGGCTCGTACCAATAGGTTTTCCAAAAAAATGTGTACAAATTTTATCTTTGGCTTGGAATTAAAGGCGGTGACGGGCTCACCACCCGTCACGTTGTAACGAAAACATCTTCAGTGGAAGGCGAGTCGAAGGGACTTAATTGTCTAGACTAGACCTCTGTTTTCCCCTGTATTGGGAATTGCGTCAAGATCTTTATTTATTTATTTATATGCTAATATTGTTTGTATGTGCTTTTGTTCGCTCCTATAAATCGTTTTTACCCAAAAAGTATTAGGTAGTTGTCTAAAAAATCCATATCATTTCTACCATCTACGATTGGCTTATGGACCATAATACCAGAATGAAAGTACGGTGAGTACGGCACTCCTAAACGTAACTCTAAAATGATTCATAGTCGTGTGTCTCTTGATACCTTTACCCATCCATCGATATAATTTTTTCACATACTTTAAGTAGATTTCGATGCCATTACATGTATAATGTCTGACAGTAAATAAGTAAGGATCAATAAGTTCGACTGACAAACAACTACAAAAAAGGAAGTGGTTCTAATTGAATACTTTTTTATGTTAATCAGGTAACCGTACGGCCAAAAAAATAACTCATATAAAGTCTATACAGTAAACAGTATTACTTTTTTGCCGTAACAAAAGAGTAATAATATTTTTTATACGTTGTGGCGGAATATGTAAAAAAGGGTACATATATAATAATAGAAGAACGGATATTAAACTCAGTTGATAGTGGTGCTTTCAAAAGACTGACTTCAAGACTGTTTCTTTTTACGTTCTTTGAAGACTGTTTCTTTTTCTTTTAAGTTATTCTTGATGCTTTTGGAAGAGGGTAAAATTGAGTGTTGCGTGGAGACCGTTGAAGTAAGACATATTATTTATTTAATAATAAATGTCTTACTTCAACGGTCTTAATAATAAATAATATGTCTTACTTCAACGGTCTCCACGCAACACTCAATTTTACCCTCTTCCTAAAGCATCAAGATTAACTTCAAAGAAAAAGAAACAAAACAGAGAGATTGATATGTGGTCAATTTAAAATTCGCCGACCGCGATGGGAATGTACGGTAATATGTCGAATTTAATTTAAGAACGGACACTGGCAGCTGTTATAAAAAAATACATTTGAATTTCGAACATTAATTTGACGATTCCGATCAAATCTTTTTAGTTTCAATGATGCCAAAAATACTCGTGTTCTGTTTAAAATTCTAATGTAATTTTTTGCTTTAAGGTAACGAAAACAAGTTCACTATCATTAACTCTTTATTATCTATCATTAATTAATTCCTCCCCTTGTTTCTCAATCGACATTTTCTTTACGATCCAACATTAACAATCTTAGATTGTAGGTGACACCTGGAGTTAAAACCTTAAACTATTGGCCTATATTCAAGTAGATAGTTGCTATTTAAATTGTACCGAATTAAACATGCTTGATTGAAGTGTGCATAGTGTAACACGGAAAGTCAATTAATGATTTGCGGTTTTTTATTAGCATATTATTATGCGGTTTAGTGCGCGTCGAAGTTTCCAGAAAGCGTTAATAGGAGGGTCGGGACGAGTCAACGAGGAGTAATGCATGGTTTTGGTCCTTGTAGTTTTGACCCGTTATTATTGATGGCGATTTAATTGTTCTATAATTGTTTTGTGCTTTTTCAACGGTACATTGTATTACATAAGCCTTTTCTGTCTTAGTCGGCTCGGTTGGCAAGCGAATTGGCGATCCTGGAACCACGCACCGTACGTGCTTCTGAGTCAGCTGTTATTTTTATCTTTACAATCGTCCTGAGAATGAGGCAGATAGACGTCCAAGCAATTATTGCCCTCGATTTATTTTATTTATAAAAAATCAAATTGTTTCTAACATACAAAACTTTACTAAATAATATTTAAAAATGTCAGCTTTTAATAATACCTTTACAAATCTAATACGTAATTTTTTAGGGTTTCAGAATTAGGGGGCCACACTTTTAAGTATCTGAAGGGCTTCGCGTCCATATACTTAAATTACCGTTTGAAAGTATTGTTATAATCACAATAGTGGTGGCGTGACCGGAATTTGAATTAGGGGACTGGATTTCTATCCCCAGTACAAAATCACGTACTATTTAAAATTACATCAAGAGGGTTTTTAAAAAAAAAAAACATTGGTTTAGCCGGTAACGCATAACATACATTCAGGTACAGATACATTAACATTTATAATGTCAAGTGTGGTGTGATATATTTTGTATTTCGAATATGTTCTTTGTAATTCGATACTATTCATTAAGACAATTAATAAATTCTAAAACAGTTTTTAAGAACTCTAAACTGGCTAGAATTACCTAATAATATCGTATAAAAATTATTTAAAAGATCGATAGGACATTAACTTTGAATCTTCGATGTCTACAAGATCTCACGTGGTTGCCTATAAGAAGTCGCGTTTAAGCGATAAGACAGCCAATCCTGCTGTATGTTTACACTATATTTATTTATATATGCATATAAATCCACATAAAGACTGCGACGAACTCACCACCTGTCACGTTGTTCCGAAAATTTCTTCGGTTGGTCAAAGGGACTTAAATGTCGAGACTAGACATCTGTCTACCCCTATATTGGGAATTGCGTGGAGATATTTATATATATTTCTGTTTATTTTGTTGTTAAGTCACGATAGCCGAGTGAGTTGGGTGGTTGGAATTTCGAATCAAGATCCTCAAGTGGCCGTACCAATGGGTATTTCTAAAAACTTATGTACGAATTAATATCGTTGGCTTGGACATAAAAGGCGGCGACGGGCTCACCACCTGTCACGTTGTCCAGAAAATATCTTCGGTGGAAGGTGGGTCAAAGGGACTTAATTGTCTAGACTAGACCTCTGTCTACCCCTGTATTGGGAATCGCGTGAAGATATTTTTTATTTGTTTTTATTAATTTATTTTATTTTATAAATTCATGACTTCAATATCATAAAAATCTTAGTTCTAGCTGGACTCGAGCCAATAACCCTTAGCTTCGAAGGCAGGGTAACTAACAAAATTGGCTATCGAGTCGTAATATGTTATTGCTATACATTTTGTATCTATATATTTGAGTACATGATAAAAAAAAACTATTGAAAATAAAATAATTTTATTTAAAGGAAAAAATTAAAAATGTCCGATGGTATTTCCCCTCGGATAACGTTCCACAAGATATTTTATATTTTAAAATGACGTGATTATATATTAACGAGCGCTCAGTCGATAATTTAATATTGGATTCATGGAATATTATATCGGTATAACATTGTTATATCGCCCGCGAGCCGGCCTGCGTTTCGGCATCATGTCGGTGACTAATCGGCTGAGTAAGTTGGAATCTAGAACGATGCCACCAGGCTTAGTTCGTATAGTAAATTGAAAAATTTTGTAAAATAAATATTGACAAAAGTCACGATAGTGGTTGGGTGGTCGGAATTTCGAGTCAAGAGACAAGAGGGTCAACAAGTCAAGAGGGAGTTCAATCCCGAAGGCTCTTACCAATGGGTTTTAAAAAAACTTATCTACGATTTATATCGTTGGCTTGGACATAAAGATGGCACCTGTCACGTTGTCCCGAAAAATATCTTCGGTGGAAGGTGGGTCGAAGGGACTTAATTGTCTAGACTAGACCTCTGTCTAGTATTCCTCTGTGTATTGGGAATTGCGTGAAGATAATTATTAATTATTTATTTCATAAATATTGAACTCCAGAACCATCGAAAATGAATCAGATTCCAATGTTCGGTTTCGAATGTGAACACACGAAAACGTGTACAGTTCACGCCGAATAACCGTGAATATAAATCTTTTTGTGAGGCGACACGGAAATGTAATTCACGATGTAATTTATCAGAGATAACGTTAACATCTCATTTAATCTTCTGCGACGATTTTAAGGTTGCTTTCATTTTTATTTCCTCATAAAAAACGTAACTCCCTTGAATTCAAGGAAATGTTTCACTGATAACAAAATAAAAAAAAATTATATCATCATCCAGGTTGACTTAAACTAAATATAAATAATAACTCCCGTAATAACTTTCTAATAATAACTATTATTCTAATAATATATTTTGAATATTGTACACTTCACGCCACTCTGTCCCAAAAAATATCTTCAGTGGAAGGTGAGTCGAAAAGACTTAATTGTCGAGACCTCTGTCTACTCCTACATTGGGAATGGCGTGAATATTGTACGCTGGTTACTTCACACCAGCTAAATCAATTTAAGCGGGCATAAGCTAAGATGAAAGAGCTCGTTCAGCCAGTGTCTAGACCAGCTATATTCAGCGCCCGACCGGCTTGTGATTGGCCCATTTGGCATAACGCTATTTTTAACCATCTATTTTTTATTCATATATATTTATTTAAACCATCTTGAGTTAATAAGACAAAAAGTGAGAGTGCACTCAGTAAACTACCGCACTGCGGTGTGCAGTTTCACTATAGATATTTTTAATATATTTATAATTATCATGACGTTTTGATGTTGCATCTCTTTGTATTTTTTACAAAATGTACCACGGGGAGTGCTCCGAGGAATTGTTCGGATTAACCAGCCCCTGAATTTCACCATCGTACTCCACGACATAGTCAAAAATTCCACCACCACCATCTTGATGCTTTCCATTCCACCACAGTGCGTTTTTCGCGGAAATTTCTGCCACGCACTTGTACTTTGTGGAATGTGCTGCCGTCAGCGGTTTTTTCGGACCGATACGACTTGGGGACCTTCAAGAAAAGAGCTTATACCTTTCTCAAAGGTTGGCAATGCATCTGCTATTCCACCGGTATTGCAGGTGTTCATGGGCGGCGGTAATCACTTACCATCACGTAAGCCACCTGCTCGTTTGCCTCCCTATTCTATAAAAAAATGTTGTCACATTGACCCAAAAAATATCTTCGGTTGAAGGTGGGTCAAAGCAGTCTTAATTGTCTAGACCCCTGTTTTGGATTTAGCATGAAAATTTACAAATTACAGCCATATATGTACTCAAGTGGCGCGAATACAAATGTTGCGATTTGTCAATGAGTCAGTCGGAATGTTCTCGACGTCCACATGCGGGCGCGCTTCAACTGAGATTTATGGCACAAGGCTGCCTTTAATTGCAAATATTGTCATCTGAGGTTTTAAACGTGTTGTGTGATATAACAATAATAATATCAAAAATCTGCGCGAAAAATAAGTTCTTAATAAAAGTATAACTATAAATCTAGTGGTAATCAAAGGTTTAAACTAATTATGTCATAAAGTTTCATATAATTCCAATTTGGAGTTACAGACGTGATTGAATCGTAGCCAGAAAAGAGGGAACAGGGTCACTAGGGGTGCTAGTAAGAATGAATTAAAAATAAAGTAATGTTTATTATAAAAAAAATTGTTCCCGTGACTTTGCCCATGCCATATAATGATTTTATCTTGACTATTATACAATTGAGAATGGGTAATATCTGTACATTGCAGATATTTGCGTGAAACTAAGTGTTTAGTTAATAGTTTCTAGGGCGTCTCTGAACACTTTTAGATTGAGCACTGAGAGCAGAGCAGAACAGCAGAGCAGGCATAGGCTAATTATACTCCGACAAGAATTCTAAAAATCTCAGTTTTTAGAATTATTGTCGGAGTATAATTAGCCCATGCCATCCGGACTCTTCCGGACGCAATCATCCGGACTCTTAATATAACAATTCACAAAACCAGCAATCGATATTATATTTCAGATGTCTTTCTCTTCAACAAAACTTTTTTTTAGTCTGTAATAGCAGAGTATAATGCATACGTCTAACATTGCGCATTTATGTTAGCTAAGATTTAATGTAGTTTTTTGTTTAATAACGTATATATTCTCTAATTTGCATCAATTTATGCCGTTTCTCGAAAACACATTCATACCTGTTCCAATCGTGAGCCTGTAATTTTGTGATCATTCGTATAATGACTGGGTTTCCCAAACTATTTAATGCGATATATGAAAAATTTACGTTCTTAAAAGATCTTTTATTTCAATGAAAAATTAATAATTACTAAGTTTTCTGTCAACATTTTTTCTAGAGCTTCGAATGGAAATATTTGTGCAAAAACGTCCGATTGCACAGAAAAAGTTTCGACGCCCCTGGGGTTTTTGCATTAGTTTTTATACTTGATGTGGGTACTTAACAATAGATGTTGCATGCCGGCTGTAGGCATTGTATAATGAATGGAACGCTTTTATTTATTGATGTTTGTAATAAAACCAATAAGTGTTAATCTCCGACGAAAAAAGGGGGGTGTCATAAATTAAACGTTGAGTGTTGTCTGTGTCTCTTTATGGCGTTGTAGCTCCCAAACGTTGTACTTCATTTGACATTTGTCCGTTACCTAGTGTTGTAGCTATGGGTGAAGAAAATCTGTCCAGCCGTTCCAATATCCATTATCTTTTTTTAGTTAATGGAGAATTATTATCAATTCATACAATTTTGAACAATGTCAAATATTATAACATAGCCGAGTGGTTGGGTGATCGAAAATTCGAATCAAGAGACCTAGGTTCGATCTCCAGTTGGCAGGCACGTACCAATGTGTTTTCAAAAACCGATGTACGAATTATATCGTTGGCTTGGACATAAAGACGGTGACGGGTCACCACCTGTCACGTTGTCCCGAAAATATCTTCGGTGGAAGGTGGGTCAAAGGGTCTTAATTGTCTAGATGGACCTCTGTCTAACCCTGAATTGGGAATTGCGTGAAGATATTTTTTATGATACTTTTTTTTAAATTATTTAATTAAATATATCAGGGTAAAGCGTCGCAGAAAGTTTCAATCATCATAAAACCATCTTCATCAAAACTTTCGTTTCAATATGCGCATGGTAGTCAACCGGCTCTGTACTTGTATCTGTACCGTTGTAGAGTGTAATTAAATTTAAGTGAGGTATCTGAAATAAAATGATTTTAATTAACACATGGCAGGATAAAAATTTTTAATTGTACAATCCTTAATTACTCTGTTTAGTTAACTTCTAGGTGTCATAAAAACTGATGAAACTTTAATGGTTCCCGACGGCTGCAATATTTTTTGCGTAATTTTAATAACTTGTTTAGATGAGCTTGTAAGTTTAGAATTGTTATGAGAATGGCCATGCGTGTCTTGCAAAATCGTGATGTACATTCTCTCGACTGGAAGAGAGAGATCTACGTTTAAACATAACGTAGCGCAGATCTTTATATCAACACTGATACTTAGAGGAACTAGTGTTGTATTTTATCTTTATTTTGATGAACGTATGTGTTAACATATTAAAAAGCTTGAGTAAGGTTAGGTTATAACTGTTAAAGATAAAGCAAACTTATTTTACGTTTATAACCTTACATTGGAATACTATAAATGTTTAGCATCATTAAGCATTTATTTCTTTTTATTGAATGTCTCGTAAAGTAACGCAATTAATGTCACGATTGCCGAGTGGTTCGGTGATCGGATTTCGGGTTAAGAGTCCCGAGATCGAGTTCCAGGTAGCTCGTACAAATGGGTTTTTTTCGGAACTTATGTACGATTTATACCTTTGGCTTGGACATAGAGACAGCGACAGGCTCATCACCAGTCACTTTGTCTTAAAAGTCTTCGGTGGAAGGTGAGTCAAAAGGACTAAATTGTCTAGACCTCTGTCTACCCCTATGTTGAGAATGGCTTGCAGATATTTTATATTGTTTTTAATTAGTATATTTTTATTTTCGTTGTCAACAGACGGGTGTTCGGATACAGCACTTTACTGGCGAGCGTCCTCACACTCCTGTCTCCCGGCGCAGCAGCATTGGGCTTCGGCTGGATAGTAGCATTGAGGGTGGTGTTGGGTTTCCTTCTTGGCGCCACATGGCCTGCAATTCTCCCTATGGCCTCAAAATGGATACCGCCAATGGACCGATCTAAATTCATGTCCAACATGATGGGTAAGTTGACACTTTATTTCTGTTCCATTATTAGTAACTCGCATTATCTCTTAACACGTCATTCTTAACTATTGCATGTCGTACAAATTGTGATTGATGACAATGTTTTAATTCCGCTCGGCTGCAAATACAAACAATTTATCATTACGCCATCATTGATAATAATTGAAGGCGGAATAAGACGCAAATATCGTTTGAATGCGCCCGCGTTATCGCCATTTATGATTATTTGCGTGCTACGTCCAGTGGGCTCGCTCCGGTTTATTATTACAATGGCACTTTTATCGTTCGGTCTGAGGACGCCTCGGCGTGCATCCGAGAGCAATATGGCGGCGGAGGCGCGCGCAGGCGTGGTTGCTCACGTCACAGCAATGGCGGCCGCTGATTGGCGCGCGTCGTGTGATTGCGCGGGCTAACCTTGCGCAACGGTTGCTATGCGCCAGTAACCAGTACCGAGAAACGTGGTTCAATTATTCTTTCTTCGTTTGAATCTGCTAGTTGCTCGATGTATCATTTCGTACTGTATTAATTGGGTAGTTAAAAAATTAATGCTTATACGGAACCAAATTTATTACCTTGCAGTTCATTCCTTTGACCCCCACCTGTATTATATTATTAGTTTATATTAATAATAAACTATTACAACATGTATATCTGTAACTAATCGTAAGATTTTTGAAATTCGTTATTTTCACAAGTCACTCATACAGTTATCAACGTAAGAAAGATAGCGGTAATAGATAGTGCAGGAAGAAAGAAAAGGGAGTAAGTAGGTTTAATTGCAGATTGGAAAGTACATTTTAAATATTTATTTTCTTTGTGCACTATAATCCACTATATGTAACCAACTACTTACAAAATTATAGAGTTAATTATAACGTACATTCAGTAACTTCCTGTTACGATGTCCTAGTACAAATACGATGTTCTAGTACTAATACTAAGTTACTCTAATGGTCGTTCGTCTGTGAGCTACCAGTACCCTAGTATAAAAGAGCATATATCATCTTGGCCTAATTTATGTATCCACCAATGTTATAATGCTACCAACGTTTTAGAAGCAGCTAGTTATTTTTGTTTGACATTCTCGACCACGTGGGAGCTTTGCTCGCAAGCAAGGTTAAAAATACGAACGTTTCTATTCATAATCGATTTGCGAAATCCCGTGCCCTAGTTAAATATGGCCACTGATGCTGTTATTACTAAACATATTACTTCTACTTTATCAGTACCACACTGCATTTTGAAGTAGACAACTAGACAAGATACAGTTGTTTAGTAGAAAACAAAACAGCATTGATTTAATCCTAATGTTACATGCATATAATTATAAATCTGTGTCCTGGAATGTGTAGGCTTAGCTTATAGGCAATAAATATTGCGCACAGAGGTTTAATTCATTGATGGAACAGACTTAGCTTTGTGCTTATGTTTAAAGAGTTTCGAATAGCGGCTGATTGTGTTTGGACATAAATTGACTACGTTTGATTTCTTATTGAGTCAAAGTTCGTCTGTTAATTATTTTGTACTAAATATCCAACAGAGTATTCCTTGTTTGCAGATGATTATTTTTGATGTTGTATGATGTTGTATGATCTTTTTTATTGATGATTGTCGACCTCCGTTGACGAATGGCGTACACACCGGTTTTCATGGTGTTAGTGACACTGGTTAGTGTCTCTGAGGTCTTGCGGTCGATTCTTAGACTGGTCAATGTAGTCTTTTTCTACATTTTCTCGGGTCTGGGTGTTTGTGGTGCCTTCGTTGTTTCTGATTCTATAACACAAGTGCTTGAGCGACTTACTTTGAGATCGTAGCAATATAGGAGATGTTATAACTATCTATGTATGTATTTTTATCAATACTATCGTTTTGATTTTAAAAGCATTTTATTAGATTTCAGTGGCCATAAAGTTATGTAATGAGATTAGTGTAGCTTATTAAAATGGTGTTCACAGTACGCAGTATATTTTTAGGCTCGTCACTTCCTAGTTGATAACAACAAAAAATAACCAGAGATAGGAGCAGGGCACATCTTATTACGCAATACGTAATTATGTACTAGCTCTTCGTACGCCAATATTTATTACGTACTATGACCATGACATAGCATGTTTTAATTAATGTTGCAAATAAGAAACCAAACTGAATGTAATGTTTAAGTTGTTCTAAAGATCCGGAAGAAATCTGCCACTACACTCCTTCTCTTAACAAGAAACAAAATGGAAATTAAAGTAAAGTACGAGTAAAAGATGCTTAATTGTACACCAAGAGTAACATAGAAATTACAGTTACAATGGACATTAGTACTAAATGTTTTATAATAACTTCATCATAAATGTTTCAATCGTTTATCTAAATCCAATAATGATACGTCATGGACGTAACCTTTAGATCGAATTACAAATTTAGATTATAGCAATTCATCTGCAGATTATTTGGTATTCTTTTTGATTTTAACAGAAACAATACAAACTGTGTGAAGTGTAACAAGGCAGATTTATTTTTCATAAAAATGGTTATGCAGAATTAATATTGTAGCGTAAATTTTACATACATTTTGGTTTACTGCGCGTGCGCAGTTAAGTAGAAGGAATGTACTTTCACTTTCGTTGACGGAATTTGCGATGCTCCACGCCTTGATATTTAACACTATACCGAGAAAGGCTTGATTAACATGTCCTTTAGCAAATTTGTCGAGGCGATGAATGGAAAAGAAAAAAAGTTATAGAGACAATAAAAATGTAAATTTTAAGAAACACGAAGAGGTCTAAGAGAATTTCGCAACCTTTCTCTTTATTCTCTTGGTACAAGTTATTTATAATAAAAAATATCTTCACGCCATTCCTAATTATGGGGTAGACAGAGATCACAGTAGCCCAGAGTTGGGTGGTCGGAATTTCGAGTCAAAAGATCCGAGTTCGATCCCCAGCAGGTAGGCTCGTACCAATGGGTTTTTTAACAACTTATATACGAATAATATCGTCGGCTTGGACATAAAGACGGCGACGGGCTCACCACCTGTCACGTTGTCCCGAATATATCTTCCGTATAAGGTGAGTCAAAGAGACATAATTGCTTAGACTAGAACTCTGTGTACCTGTGTATTGGGAATTGCGTGAAGATATTTATTTATTTTATAGACAAAGGTCTAGATTTTTAAGTCCTTTCGATCCACCTTTCACTTGTTTTTTGTGATATTTTTTTATTTTTAAAGATTTAATGACCCTTGGAAGATTATGTCTTCAACAGGTTTTAATAGAAATAAGTTACGAATAATAATAATTAAAATAATTTATGGATTATGTTTATATATATTTATGAATCAGTAGATATATATATGTTCTCGATCATGTCATCTTTTCAGCAGCTATTAGCCTTAGATACTATAGCCTGGGAGTCAGCGACAGGTGTCTCTGACTCTGTTTTATTTTTCCTTTAAGATTACAGAACTTGCGGTGAAAATTAAAAAGAAATAACAGTCGGCATCGAATTGTTCGCGGAAATAATCAATTTCATTCACATTATCTCAGTGCATTTAGAATAGCACAAGTCCTAGTCGTTTTACCCATTTCATTAATTGACGTCACGCGACGACATTTTAAACGTCGCGATTGTCGTGCCCTTCTTAGTGTGTCCTCAGTCATTTAGGTCTAGGCATTTTTGAGGAAAAGCACATGTGTCATTAAAAAATGAATTCGCGCGGTATATCCTGGACCTTGATATGCGCCGGCGCAGCTGCGTTACTACTCGCGACCTGCTTCTTAATTTTTCGATAATTTATATCTTATTCAGATAGGTTATCGTATTAAAAGTATAAATATTTTTGTATTTAATTTTTATCTTAAAACTATCAAATGTTCATACAGAGGTAATTTCTTGTACTGTTGACAACATTGCACTCTATAAATTTTAATAAATTCTCTTGTCATCGTTATAATTATTAGCCGTAAATAACTTTGGCATATTTTTTTGCAGCTTCGTCCCTCGGTGCGGCCATCACCATGCCCATTTGCGGATTCCTTATAGCGCATTTCGGTTGGGAGTCTGCTTTTTACTTTACTGGTAAGGCCATACGACTTAATATATTTTTTTTTCATTCTTACTGGCAACAATGTAGTATAATTGTATTATTGTTTGAATTATTTATGTAATGTGAGATATTAATGGGATTTGATTTACAATGTATTTAGACTTTTTCGAACGTAGTAGCTTTATATCTTATGATGGATTTGTAAGGGAGGATATTCTTCCTTTCCGAGGGGTGCCTGTCGAAGAAATACTCGCCATGGAAAGCGATTAGGGGAAAATTAGTACAAAGGGAAGGCTACAGACAGATGGCGATAGATTCAACTTGACACCAGCTCTAAAATAAACGGATATATTATGGGCAGCAGTGTCAGATATCTGGTACTGTGATCGCCATGGCCAAGCATGGCGATTATAGCAAATCAATTAAAGAGACCAATGTCTTGCAGTGGGCTATTTATAGCATGTTAAGATCAGGTCCTGAGCAGCATCCATCGACCGTAGGCATAAGACCGTTATTTGTGGAAATCTTTCGGGAGGAGAAAGTCCACAACTAAATATAGCCCATATTTAGTTGTGGACTTTCTATAGGCAGTAAAGTAGAAGAGGATATGCTCACAAAGCCACCGTGTAGTGACCCTGTAGCCATCTACTTCCATCGACTCCTCGCAATGTTGTGCTGGTGTCTCGAGACCGTTCTTTGTAGTATCCTTTGGTTAGGACTTTGTTCAGCTGTGGACTTTTGATAGGCAGTAAAGTAGAAGATAAGGTCAGAAGGCATTGACCCTGAGTTACTTGTCCAGGCATAATCGGTGTAATGTGGTCCGTGGCGTGGTTCGCTGTGGTATACGACACCCCCGCTCAGCATCCTCGCATCTCGGAAACTGAACGCAATTTTCTGCTGAAGGCGCTGCCCCAAGAGAACACCAACAAAGGGGTGAGTTAATAAATGGTGCTAATGAATTCTCTATTTCACTACAGTTCGAATAGTGGAAAAAATGCAATGAAACTTTGGTTGTGATAAGGGATCTCGTTCGCCAGCCGATACCGCTGGTTTGCGGTTTTGTATCGGAAGCATCTATAGAAAAATAATTGAAAATTACAAATACATTCAGAATTAAATAGCTATCTCGAAGAAAAAAAATATCTCCATGTCATTCGCAATTTTTTGGGACAATATGACAGGTAGTGAACCCGACGCCGTCTTAATGTCCCGTTAAAAAAAACCCGTTGTAAAAAACCCGTTGGTTACGAGCCTTGGGGATCGAACTCGGGTCTCTTAACTCGAAATCAGATCACCCGACCACTCGGCTATAGTGACATAAAAAAAAAAACTGTACAATCGATGATGATTGTATATTACTTATGTCCATTAATAACTCAGATGATTTGATTTAATATATCAGAATTTAGCCACTGCTCCGTGAATTCAATTTTACAACGCACTTAATCCCGCTTTCTGTTACCCAGATAGCAATCGATTCGAACCGGTGTAGTTTCACCATTGAATTCGTTAAGCAGTAAATTCATCTGCCATTCAACTCGACACGACAGGACGTAAAGGATTAAATTCTATTAAGAGCCGTTTAGACCGTTTAACTGCATAACAGACGTTAACTTTCTCTTTGTATAGAGTGGAGGGAATTCATCTCGGTATTAAAAGTTAATTTCAACAGAATTATTGTGTTCACATTACCTGAGGCCATAGAAAAAACTTAAATAAATAAATCTTCACGCAATTCCCAATACCCCTGTATTGGGTAGATATAGATATAGATAGAGGTAGCACCTTCCACCGAAGATATTTTCGGGACAACGTGACAGATGGTGTGAGCACGTCGCCGTCTTTATTTCCAAGCCAACGATATACAAAAAATTTATTTAAAAGATTATATTTAACAAGACGCTTCCAATATACGATTAGATTGTGTAACATACAGGCTTTTATTTGTAATTGAGTTTTATCTACATAAATATATGATCCATTTTTATTGTTGGTTTAAAGGATGTAAGCCACGCTGGGCATTTTTTGTTACTAAATATGAATATAAGAGGAATTTAAAACCATCCTCTAGAATCTAAAAATCAATAGAAGTGCATCATAAATGTGTAGATTGAATTATCGTGTTGTGTTTTGTATCCTACATAAACATAAAGTTATCAGTTTGAATTAGAAGTTAGCATAATTTTCGGTGGATGCCGTCAACGTGCTTAAGACATTTAAAATTTTAATTGCTGCGTGTTAGATACGGCCAACATAGCAAAAAAGCATCGCCACAATATGGCAATCATCGCCACAATATGGCGAAAGTCGAGGTTGGATCTCGTCTGTGTCAGTTGATTGATTTTTTTTTAATTAATTTTGGTCACAATTCAATATTAGCAATAGTATCTTATTTGATTCTGAAATAAAGTCTAGAGGCAACTTATACCATGAATACAAAGTTAGTAATATCGTTTTATTAGTAGAGTTACTATATTAAAAAATATCTTCACGCTATTCCCAATACAGGGGTAGACAGAGGTCAAGTCTAGACAATTAAGTCCCTTTGACCCATCTTCCACCGAAGATATTTTTGGGACAACGTGACAGGTGGTGAGCCCGTCGCCGCCTTTATGTCCAAGCCAACGATGAATTCGTACATAAGTTTTTGAAAAACTCATTGGTACTGCCACCTGGGGATCGAACTCGAGTCTCTCGACTCGAAATTCCGACCACCCAACAACTCGGCTATCGTGACTTATAAGTAGAGTTACTGTTACTTGTTAGTTTTCGTTATATTCTTGGAATTAAAATTTTCAGATTTATAACTTTAAATATAACTTAAAGAATCTGTTTGATCATCAAATATCCAATATATTGTTTTTGCACTTGTATTCCAAATTTGAATTTCGTTTCTGTATTACAGCAGTATCTCTTCATTGGCCAAGTGAAAGGTAATTGTGTAACAACTTGCAGGCTTACGTGGTCTCTAAAACACTCCCACTGATGGTCCGATACCAGTCTAAGTCTTTCTCCCACACGTTTCATTATGCCTCTTTATGTTGGTAAAGATCAAGCTCCACTTTGCATAAGATTATGACGGTATAATTTGCATCTTTGTTAAATGTTTTTTTTTATGTTTTTCGTTCGATGACCTCGGTGGTCGAGTGGTGTGTGCTCTGATTTTAATTGTATCACCAGCTCTGGGTTCGATTCCCGGATGGGTCAATGTAGAAAACTAGGTATTTGTAGCCCCTCTTTCTTTGTTACCTATTCGATAAAACAGTGGTGTAGCTAATTACTTTGGGATCAGAGCTATGAATATCGTGAATGAATGAATGATTCATTAACACAGACACAAAGGCATAAAATGCAAAAATACAGAAATAGTAAAAAAAGTAAATATATAAAAAGAAACTGAATAAAAGCTTGTCATGTCGACTACGAATAACAAATACCCGTGTCGTGCCAAATGAAACATACTGTTTCAGCATAATGTCGCGATATTTACCGCAACGCTGATTTTCAGCCAGTACCTACCTAATTGCGCGACGTATCCCGTAAAGAAGTGCAAGGAATCACAATATTACTAAATTACATTAAAGTTTTAATAAAAGAAAGGACGCTATACAAATTAAAAGAGCCTGCTAAGTGCACAATGTAAAATATACATAGTGTCATCATGTTTTTTTTTTTTTATGGAAAAGGGAGGCAAACGAGCAGGTGGCTCACGTGATGGTAAATTATTAACGCCGCCCATGAATACTCGCAATATCAGAGGCATAGCAGATGCGTTGCCTGCCTTAGAGTGCTAGAATTGGGGGAGGGGAGTGTGTGGGCCACCGGTTACCTGCTCTCACCAGACGAAACGCTGAGGTTTGTTAGACTTCTACTTCACGCCGGTATTCTTTGCGGTCGTGGTACTTCCCCGGTCGAGGCGGCCCATTCGTGCAACAACAAAAGCCGACGCGTGGCTCTGCCGCTGTTAAACTGTGTACATGCAACTCGCCGTTCGGGGAATCGAACACTGGTCTCATGGTTCCACTTGTGTGTGTGCAGCATATGCCGGTGCCGTGGCGCAGCATGCTGCAGTCGGGGCCCGTTTGGGCGATCATCATCACCCACGGCGCCTCCGTCTTCGGATATTTCACCGTCGTGAACCAGCTGCCGACCTACATCGAGAGCATCCTGCATTACAACATCAAGCACGTGAGTATACCTCATGCTTTATAGGCTACGACTTTCGAGGAGTGGTGGACTTTCGACGAGTGGTGTACGAGTGTTCATGCTGTCGCCAGGTCTAAGGTTCAGAGTGGAAAGCCATAGTTTCCTGCTTTGTCTCGGGTCTGGTTGCGGTACTTTCGTTGTTTCTATAAATAAAATAAATAAATATCTTCACGTCATTCCCAATACAGGGATAGACAGAGGTCTAGTCTAGACATTTAAGTATTCCTTCGACCCACCTTCCACCGAAGATATTTTCCGGACAGATATTTTATCTTCTGATTCCATAATAATAATTGTGTATGTCTGTGTATGTATTTATGAGTGTGTTTGTATGTGTGCGCGTGTGTGTTAGTAGTGTGTATGATAATACAAATGTTTTAGCTACTCACTTTGGAATCAGTTTAATGTATGTGGTGCTGTCTCTATTTATGTATTTATTTATTATTATAAAAAAGTTGTAAAATACAAGGAGTATTTTACAACTGTCTGTCGTTAGGGTCAGTACCAAGCTCTTACCAAGATATATCAACCACCAAATAGCAAAGTAATCACTGTTGTATCCCGGTTTGAGGTTTATAGATAAACAGTGTAATTACAGGCTCTGAGGTATTCTATCTTAATACATAAGTCTGACTAGGAGAACAGAACGTAACCGTCACTATTTTTGTGACCTTATTTCTAGTTCTATTTTTTCTAAAGTTAGCACTTTATGTGCTATAAACTTATATTATTCTTAACAATATGTAATATTTTCTTTTTAAGATTACATATCGCCCTGTTAAAGTCCACTGCAGTACGTAGGCCTCTCCCATAGGCACGATTTGCCATAATCGCCACGCTTGGCAAGCGGATTGGCGATCGTAGTACTAGACCACTCGCACCGCAGACGCTGCTGCTCATCTTCGGTCTAATAATTTTGATCTGATATTTTTAGAGATGGTTATCCCGCCATCTATCGGTTGCTATAGCGATATTCAAGGCTGTTTCCCTAGACGCCTCTTACGACACCCACGGGTAGAAAGGGAGTGGCAATATTCTTACACCGTTACCACACGGTACAAGATTAATTGTATGTAGATTGTATTATATGTCATACATAAACCTTAAAATCATATGTGTAACATAGTTGTTCGGCAGTCGAGTAAAATATTCAAGTTCATTGCCTACGTTTAGCAAATGCTTCTACATTACTCGCTTATTTATAATTTACAATACATCGTAACAACGATCTGCAATCACATTTAAACCATAAGTCTTTAGCATAAGGTACAAAATTCTATAAACGCATTGTTCTATACAAAACATTACCGCTGGTTATGTATGTTATCCATAATTTCGATAACTAAAAAGGGACATGGACATGTGGAAACTGGTTTAACGCTTTTCTACAGGCTTGTATCGTTAATATATCAATCAATGTTGTTGTAATAAAATATTTTTAATATTTCATCATATGCGGTTACAAAATTACTTTGAGGTCATTAAAAGTGGTTAAACGAAATTCCCGTTATTGTACCAATTTTTTTTTATTAACCAGTGTTTTCAAAAAAGATTTCGGTTATCTCATTTGATTCATGTTTTTTTTTATTTCTTAAAGAATTTCCTTATGCCTTTTTGGCAAACTCTTCACCGAATCTTATTTGTGACATGTGGTGAGCTTATCGCTGTATGTTCCAAAAAAAAAAAAAAAAAAGACGGATATGTCATGTCGAACCTCAGGACTTCTTAAGACAATTTTGATATGATTTTTCACAAGACGAACAAAGCTTTGCTTTACATTGGTCCTTCGTGAGATTTGTTTCCATGCATTTTCATTTTCATTTCCATTTCGAGTACTTTCATGTGACGAAACAAAACTTCACCGCAACCTATGCTTCATGGAAGAAACCTTAAAGCAGACCTTGAGGAATCCTTCAGTGTTAAAATGCAACACATTACACGTGTCAGGTCGGTACGTAGTTATCATTGTAACATACACCGCGCGTGTAGCGTTGTTTATGTTTCAAAGCGTTTTACTATTTCAGAGTCGACAGTGTTTAGGAAACAATGAAACGTCTATTTTATTGCATTCTTCATTCATGTACAACAAAGTTATCAACGCCACAACATAACGGTTTGTTATTTGGAATGTGTTTGTAAGCAGTTGTAACTGGTTAATTGGGATCGGAACTAGTAATATTGTTAATTAAATTAAATAGTGGCTAGCAATTAACAGCTTAATATTACATAATTTAGAATTAATTATTTGTGACTTAATATAACGCATACAGTTATCGCGATAATCGTAAATGGAAGTCAGTGGCAATACACGTTTTACAGTTTTCTGTGAAACGTGTGTGTGTGTGTTTGAGTGATTTATGTATTCCAGTATGTCAGAAATATATCAATGGCAACTAATTTATACTATTTTATTGGTCTTGATTTATCTTTATAATGATTAGAACTGACATTTCAAGCTTCATTCTTAACCTTCTGGCGAATGATTGGAACATTTTAATATTTATGTAAACATCAGTTGCAAAAAGACCAGTTTTGATGAAGGTTATCTGAGACCTAAATGCTAATTCAAATTTGATTAAAGCTTAATGATTATTGTGTATAAACGCCTTATAGTCAAAGTATTCAATATATTTAATAGTTATATGTTTATTATGACTAGATATCATAGCAAAGATTCTTCTATTATAAAACGCCATACTGGTGTAGAGGGAGGTCTAGACCACTAAGTCCATTCGATCCACCTTTCACCCTTGTCTATTCGGGACGTGACAGGTGGTGAGCATATCGCCGATTTTTTTTTGTTTTAATTATAAAAGTGTAGTTGTATGGCCCTTAGTATGTAGTGCCTATTAAATCTCTTAGCAGTTATCACGTGAATTTCTTTCAAATTTTATTCAGATTTTACCGCTGAATTATCTCCTATAGATATGTAATCTAGTAAAACCTTTCAAAAAGTGATGGAACTAAGTGTCTAAATATCTTTAAATTCAATTTCGAATTTCTTATCATGTCATAATATTATGGTCATTAAAAATTAATCACTTTGACTTTCAAATATTTAAGAAGAGTAAATGGGCGACTTTAATTTGTACCTTTTTGATTTAATTTACCATTTAAGTAAATGAAACAATATCATATTGTTATTACACAAGTTTGTAACCAAAAAATTACATTTGCAGCTTTTTAATAAAGCCATTTCGATATGATTTCGCTTGACTTCCATAAGTTGCGAAGGATAAACAATCGTCGCGCAACGCTCCCAGGTTATTGCATCAGCCGTGAAGTGGTCACCATCTGGTTTTATTCGAGTTATCCACATGCCGTTGTACAATCTGCGTGAAAATAAATTCTAGCTGCATTGGAAAAGTTAAAATTCCTATCTGATGATTGCTATTCCGACGTCGTTTTAATTGATTTATGTCTTAATGAGAATTACTTTGTTATATTGCAAAGTCGTTAAAGTATGAAATCGCTTCTAATTATGGATTCTCAAGTATACAAGTTAGTACTAGAGGGTTTTCAATTAAAACTTTTCGTTAAATAAATTCAAATTCACTTATTCCGCTATTTACTTATTTTAATTTAAAATAAATATCTTCACGCAGTTCCCAATACAGGCGTAGACAGAGGTCTAGTCTAAACAAGTAAGTCTCTTCGACCCACCTTCCACCGAAGATAATTTCGGGACAACGTGACAGGTGGTGATCCCGTCGCCGTATTTATGTCCAAGCAAACGATATAATTCATTGTATGTACATAAGTTTTTGAAAAACTCATTGGTACGAGTCTGCCACGGTCTGCCTGATCTAACTCGACCCGAGTTATATCAGGCAGATCGTGGCAGGCTTGACTCGAAATACTCATGGCCCCTCCCCCATGTCGGAAGTCATCTCTTTCGTTCTAGGGGACGCAGCGCTTCGCAGCAGCAGCCATTATTGTCTTCAACTCTAACTTGCGAGCCTCTCCTCGCTAGTCTCCTTAGACGAAGCTGTAAAGGCCTCCGGGCCAACAGCATCCCGTGGATGGTTTTAGTCGGTATGCTTCTCCTTCTGAGATTCGAGCCCGACACTCTTCGCTTCGGTGGCCTCCCGGCCAAGGGACGTTCGTGCATAAAACATTTCCTCCATGGTTATCAAAAAAAAAAAGCTTGACTCGAAATTCCGATCATCCAACTACTATGCTATTATGACTTTTTATTTTAAATTGCCCGGTTTTATTATTATAATGCCATAAAGGCGAAACCTGTCAGGTATTTCAATTAAAGTAAATAAATAGTGTAATAAGTAAAAGTGAATTTGAATTAGAGATGAAGTTCCACCAAGAGAATAAAACTGTGAGCATTCGATAAAACAAATCGTATTATGGTCGAGATTTCTCATTTAATAAGGAAAATGAGAAACATTTAGGCATTAATTATAAGATATTTCATCACAAAGCAGTTGCAAATAAACTTTTGTATTAACACTCTAAGTTAAAAATGACAAAAATCCAAGGTTAATATTTAAATTCAGATCTTACACATAGATATGTCAGAAATGGTAATAGAACAACGTAACACTACCATAAAAAAACTATTTTACTGTCTACCCACATTACTGTTTTCTTTATCTGTACTACATTGTCTATCGATCTTATAAGCACCATTCATAGCAAAAGTTATTTTGTCGGTAACTTGAAACTTAGCTCATATAAGTGGCTATTGTTATCCCCCATTCTTAATTGTAATCTGCATCACATAAATTTGCACGTTGTCGACTATGTATAGTAGATATTGAATATTAGACGTTATAGTAATAAATAAATATCTTCACGCAATTCCCAATACAGGGGTAGACAGAAGTCTACTCTACACAATTAAGTCCCTTCGACCCACGTTCTACCGAAGATATTATCGAGACAACGTGACAGGTGGTGAGCCCGTCGCCGTCTTTATGTCCAAGCCAACGATATAATTCGTACATAAGTTTTTGAAAAACCAATTGGTACGGGCCTGCCACCTGGGGATCGAACTCGGATATCTTGACTCGAAATTCCGACCACTCAACCACTCGGCTATCGTGACTTATTAGACGTTAAAGTGACGTATTTAATGCGATTTTTAATTATGAATTGGCGTGACTCACAAGTCACGCCAATTCAAGAAGTGCACCTAAGAACGAGGTTAGACATATGTTGGACTTGAATTATAATATAATATCTTTTTTAACTGGGACTTGCAGGAAGCTATATTATATGTACTTTTTGCGTCTAGTACTTTATTGGAGAGTTACTTTGATGTGCAAATTGCTAGGTAGTGTCAAAGTATATATAAAAAACATAAAGATAAAAACTCCTATATAGATACATTGGATTCACATACAAGAAAATCTGTACTTTTATCCATACTTTTATCTTACGAGTAAATTTAGTAAAGAAAAAAATAATAAATAAAATCTTCATAAAGGTGAAAATTGCAAAGATCCCTCCCCTCTTCATAAATGTGTTATATACAACAACTTTATCAAAATCGGTCTAATGTATTCCTTTATTTAATAGTGACTAGATATGAGTAGGAGTATAGAGTAGAGAGGTAGTATTTCTCTTTCACGAGTAATATGAAATACTAGTCCTCGACGTACAGACTGTCCTTAATATATTGAAAGCGTGGAGACAGTAGTTCTGTTTTTCTACAGGGACTGACCCTGTTATGTCAAGTGCTGTTTGAATTTTTTTTACTTCGATATTGATACTTTTGAATGTCGAATTCGCGGGATTTGTTTAATGCCAGTGAGATTGTCGATTTTATAAACAATGTTTTGTTTTAAATATTTATACCATTCTATTATCGTCTGTAACATCGTTGGCTTGAACTTAAAGCGTTTATTATATCCTTTTTTATCTTCGTTGATTATCTCATTCTGGGGTAGGCAGTTGTCTAGATAATCAAGTTCTTTCGATCCGCTTTTCACTGTAGCTTATTTGAGTCGTGACAGGTGATGAGTCTATCGCCGTATGAGTATATCGTATTCAAGCTAACGGTACAAAATTATTACATTCATATTTAACTACGTTGATGAGTATTCATTTATAAATAAACATACTGACGTTGCTACTGAGCCTGCGTAAAAACATTCGTATTCATCACATAACCCCTAGCGGGATTCGAACCCCCAACCCTTTGCTTCGAAGGCAGGGCTTAGCTTCACCAACTCACCTCAATAGGTCATCCAATGGTCTCCACCGTTCACCAATCGATCGACGTCTATAAAACCCAAAGACAAATATTTACTCATTATTAATAGTACGTGGATAACCAAGCTTTGCTGGTTTCTCAATAGACGGCGATTCTATAAAGGATAAACTTGAAATATAAAATACATACATACATACATATTATATCGGCCTGTTAAAGTCCACTGCAGGACATAGGCCTCTCCTGCCCCCATTAGTCGCCTCTTACGACACTCACGGGAAGAAAGGGAGTGGCAACATTCTTACGCCGTTACCACACGGTCAAAATATAAAATAATAACTTTTAATTTAACTACTGCGTCGATTTTAATGAGTTTCACTACCCCCTAAGTTGAAGTAAATTTAAGCCAATGAAAAAAGAATAATTATTCTTTTTTACAATTCTATTAATAGTTTCGTAGAAATGCGTAGAGAAATATACAAACATACATTGAAAAAAAATTTTATAGGAAAAGGTTGGTGGTTGGTTACCTGGTGGTAAGTGACCACAGCCGTTGCTTACACCCGTAAACTATTTCTTATTTATTATTGTTATATCTGTTTTGTAGCCGTAATAATCGATTGTCATATGGAAATAATTGTAGTTCCAATAATATTACATACACACTTTATATTTTGAGGAACATGAACTCGTTATATTTTGAAGTCGGTTAAAGAAAAATTGTATGTCATGTACATACAATTTTTCTTTAACCCGATCTCGATAAAAAAAAATCTCGGAATCCGCAAACCTCGTAGAAATTCCAGCCACTGGCGCCACGTTAATACTGCCTCACTAATTTTAGAATGCTAGACATAAAAACCTCCTTCGACTAAACTGGTTGCTTAACGTTAATACGCCTTGGTATTTCGTTTTTTTTTTTTATAAAATAACTTGTCGGTTATTTTGTTTAAATATAGAAGGCGTTGTCGTGCCTATTAAGGGGTGGTTGTTTCAGTCTTGTGTTGTTATTTGATGTAAAGAAGAAATGAATAAGAATAAAATAAGTGTAATTAATATATTTATAAATAGGTATCGCGGAAACCACAAATCCACTACTTACCGCCGGTTATATCTTACCAGGTGAGCGGTTTAAGTAAATCTTTAGCGACAATTAAAAAGGAAGGAAAAGAGAGAGAGGAAGATACATGTGTCGGCCTCCGATTACGTCCATCGCTTCGCTATTTGATTACTGATATCACTGTTCAATAAAAAAGGGGTATTTATTTATTTCTCAATACTGGGGTAGGAAGAGGTCTAGATAATTAAATTCCTTTGACGTGACACGTGGTGAGCCTTTCGAATTCTTTATATCCAAGCCAACGATATAAATCGTACATAAGTTTTGAAAAAACCCATTGGGATGGAACTCGGGTCTCCTGACTCGAATTTTGATGACCGAACCATTCGGCTATCGTGACTATTTATTGACACCTGAATTATTGAAGGCAAAATTTTACTGGCTATCTATACTCTAATGTATCTATACTCTATACTCTAATGTAAGGTGAATTTAGATATTTCTTAAGTATATGAGCTTGGGTTATATTTGTAAGAGGTTTCTGCAAATTATTTGAAATAAATAGTTGTTAAGAGAATTTGTTTTATGTGTCTCCGGTTTCAGACCACAGCACATTTATACTTTTAAATAAAATTGGAGTGTCTGTTTTGTAATATTGAAGTAACTGTTTTTTACTACATGTATATGAATATATACATACATCAAATTAACATTTTTTTACAATTTTTGTCTGTCTGTTTGTTCGCTCCGGCTAATCTTTGAAATGGCTGGACTGATTTTAACAGGACTTTCACTAATAGATAGCTAATATTACAAGGAGTAACATAGGCTACTTTTATTTCAGAAACAATTAGGGTCCCGCATTAAGTGCTAAACTGCGGGCAAAGCCGCGGGAGGCAGCTAGTATACAATAGAATTGATCAATACTCTTGCAGTATGTTATAAACTTTTCATTGATTGACCTTTATCGAACATTTCCTGCAGTCGTTTGTGGTAACCGGTGGGAGAGAGAACCAGGCGGTCCGAACTGGTATCCTATTGTGTTCATGACGACGAATCAATTGGATGATCGTTCCACCAGTCTTGAATTTACTCCAATGAAGCTACAAGAATTGTGGCATCACTAATAAGTTTCGAAATTACTTCCTATCACTCTTAGCTAGACCTAGGTCTCTACCTTAAGCGAGCTAATTTGTAATATGGAAGGGCCTAAGAGACAAGAGGATAAGAGATGTTAACATATATGTGTTGAAATCATGAATTTTCGATGATTACAAAATATAGGAAGAAAATAAGAAAAAGAAATCGCGCAAAATTAAACTGTTTGGAGTAAAATGATAGAGGCTTTTACTCGTAGAGAGGTCCTGAATAGCTACTTACTTACTTACCTACTTACTTACTTATTTAACAACCTGTAAAAGTCTACAGCATGCACCTCTACTGTAAGTAGGATTTGCCATAATCTCGACGCTTGGCAAACGGATTGGCGATCGCAGTACTTTACAGGAGGAGCCGGTAATATTAGTTTTAAAAACTCAGTAAAAACGCGATAAACTCCGAAAATCGCTTTATTTTAGAGGATGTAATAGTCAGTTGAAATTTTGAAAAACTTTTTTCTCTTTGATTTAAAATAAAAAAATATAAATATCCTCACGCAATTCCCAATACAGGGGTAGACAGAGGTCAAGTCTAGACAATTAAGTCCCTTTGACCCACCTTCCACCGCTGATATTTTCGGGACAACGTGACGGGTGGTGAGCCCGTCGCCGCCTTTATGTCCAAGCCAACGATGAAATTCGTACATAAGTTTTTGAAAAACTCATTCGTACTGCCACTCTTTAATTTAATCACATAAAAACACAACGATTCTAAAGACGTTTCACTACAATAAAGAATGCTTTTATTATCTTCCTGCGATCTGTTGGTAGCCATAGCGATTTACAATGATTACAGAATTTCTCTGGCCGATACCACCGACAACTTTATTAATTGAAAGATTTTTTTCACGTTCGTCTATGTCATCGCTGAAAGAAGACAATAACATCGGTTGGACGGAAAATGTACAACTTATTCACGTATATTTTACGACAGAGGAGAATCTGTTACATAAATATTAATATCCTAATGATCAATTAGGTATTCAATGGTGCACCTGATCATTGCCAAGTTGACGTTATTATGCGGCTACGTCATTATTTTGGCACTAAAATAGGACACAAACCGCAATTAAAGAGGTGTCCTTGTGCTGGACTGAGTAACATTTTCCCTATTGCTTAGCTATAAAAAAAGTCATGATAGCCGACTGGTTCGGTGATCGGAATTCGAGTCAAGAGACCAGAGTTCGATCCCCATGCGGCCGGCTCGTACCAATGGTTTTTTTTTTCAAAACTTATGTAAGAGATATATCGTCGGCTTGGACATAAAGACGGCGACGGGCTCAACATCTGTAACGTTGCCCTGAAAAATGTCTTCGGTGGAAGGTGAATCAAAGACTTAAGTGTCGAGACCTCTACCCCCATTGGCCTGAAGATATTTTTTATTAAAACTCTTGAGTTTATTACATCACCTGCTTCTAAGTCAGTATTACCCAAGCCCCCTTAATATTGATAATACTAATTGCCTATATAAGTCCATTGTTGGAGTAGAGATGCAACTGCCCGCGGCTGGTCTGCTTAATTTTGGTATTATTGGCGACCTCTATGAACAAGTGGCATAAATACCGGTTTCCAAAGGTGTCGCCATCTCGAGGACCCGGATTCGATTCCCGGTCGGTTCGATGTAGAAAAACCACTTTCTACATTTTCTCGGGTCTGGGTATTTGTGGTGCTTTCCGATTCTCATGTACGTTTCAAGTGCTTTAGCATCTTACATTGGGATCGGAGCAATGTATGTGAAGTTGTCCCTATCTATATAATTATGTTTTTATTTATTTACATTGTTTTGTTGCACCCGGTGCTGTCGGAGTTTATTCAATGATTGGGGTAAAATCATTTATCTATCAAGTTCGATCAAGTTACACAAACGTACAAAATTTCTTTAAAATCGGTCTAATAGTTACTGAGATAGGTTTTAACGAACATCGTGACACTGTATTTTCGTATAAAGATATCTAATACTAATAAATGTCAATAAAGTTGTTACAAATAGCTAAAATCATTGTTTGGATACACGTGTTTGAGCAATCACTTAGCACACGCTCTTGACCAATTTTTCCGTCCATTTTGTAATTTGTATAACATACGATACGATATTTGCGAATACTCTTACGGATATTACGGACTGTCATTTTTGGATATTGGAGTCGGCAATACGTTACCAGAATTTCGACATTGCAAACCTTGGAAGTGTAATAATCGTGTATTAAATTCTGACATATTTAATATAGGTACGTAGATAGTTAATGTTATGATAGCCGAGTGGTTGCGTGATCGGAATTCCAATCAAGAGACCCTAGTTCGATCCCCAGATTGTATGGTTGTACCAATGAGTTTTTTTTTCAAAAGTAGAGATGGTAACAGGCTCACCGCCTTTCACGTTGTCACGAAAAGGTCTTCGGTGAAAGGTGAGTGGAAAAAAGTTGGCCGAGTCTCTGTCTGTCCCAGTATTGGGAGGCGAGTGAAGATATTTTTTATGTAGATAATAAAGGGGACAACCATACAACTTTACATTTAACAAAGAAAAAAACCTGCTCAACTCGATGACAGAGTTCGTAGTCAGAGGGTGTACAGAGTTCATAGGTCCTTTGAAGCTAAGGGTCGCGGGTTTAAAACCCTACACTAAAATGGCGACAGTCCAATCTATCCCGAAGTTCCAAATGAGCTCCGTTGAAAAGTCGGTCGAAGGACTATAACTTATCTTCACCTCTGTACACCCTTAATTAAAGCGGTTTTGTTTTGATTAAGATTTTTTTACCAAGGTTAGTTAATTTTCCCCATTATCGATAAGGTTTGTTAATTTTCGATTATCGGACAACTAACAACTACCTCCAAGAGATAAGATTATTATCTTAATTGATTAAACTTGCAAACATGCATCTAAAAACCCAAGCGAATAAAAACTGATTTATTTACAACTGATTAATCGAAACATTTTCTTTTTATTTAAGTCCAAAAAAGTTATCAAAGCAAAAACTAATTAGTTAGGTAATTAATGACCGCTTTGTATTTATGTATTTATAAAATTTTTATAATAATTTTTTTAAGAATCTCATATCTATGAAGTGAAAGTAGTAGGAATTCGAGTCAAGAGAACCGAATTCGATCCCCAGGTGGCAGGCTCCTCCCAATGAGTCCTTTCAAAACGTTTGTAAAGTCGAGAATAGGCTCACCATCTGTCACTTTGTCCCAAAAATTTCTTCGGTCAAAGGTGACGGACGGAAAAACGGACTTAATTGTTTGAATCATTACCTGCCGCAGTATTTGGAACAGTGTGAAGATATTTTTTAAGAAGAGAAGCTGGCGACAACATGAAAATCTGTGTGTACACATGCACACGGATGTCATCAAATCTATAGTTCGAAGAAATTTGTTTAAATACGATAGTGAAACAGAGGCTATTAGCTTTCATGCCTACCATTCAAGGGTCTGGCGTATCCTTGAGCGTCGTAGGCGTTGTTAGCGTGATTCACACATTACCTTCGAGAGGTGAAGTTGAATGCACCGCGCTATAGAGTACACTCATCATGAAAAGTCTTTCGTGAATTAGATGAGAAAATTTCAGCATTTAGTAATCTGTTTGTACGTCTCTAAATCTCGGAACATTAAAGATATTTACATTTGAAATTTAGCTAGCATTTTCCTAATTCCGAGATAGACAGAGTTTTTTCAAACCACAATTCGCCGTAGTCGCCGTCTTAGAGTTCAAGCCAACGATATAATTCGCACTTATGTTTTTGAAACAACCCATTGGTACGAGCCTGCCGCCCGGATATCTTTTGACTCCGTATCTCGATCTTCCGATCTCGATCGATGAAGAAAGTTATAGATGCGTTGTCACCCCGACTACTTCAGTTTAAGTGTAGTATGTGTAATATACTGGCTCTCGCTTCTCAGAACGGAAAGAGTAATATGATATGAGTAGAGAGTATGAGAAGATATGTGTTTGAAGACGGATTTGTGACGGCACGATGGAAGCCGCGTTTAGTTGCTAGTATAAAAATATGCATCGGTTCATGCGTCCGGAAATAGGAAGTTAGAAACGTGCGAGTCGCGAACATTGTTAAACTAAGTCTAGTAGTATATCTGCTAATCACAGCTTATTGCGACTTCCTGATCCGCATAAGATCACGCTTTGGTATATTACGAGGCAATTACTCCATCATAAGGTTCCTCAGTTAGACCATATTTTATTTTTATGAAGGTACAGGAGCTAGTTTCCTTGTAATTAAAAGTTTATAAAACATAATAAACTACTTATAACGAGTCAAGAGTCTATTTGTTAGCGGCCCCGCCTTCGGAAGTCACGATATGGGTATTCGAATCGGTATGATAAATACTCATTTGTACTCAAGTCATGGATGTTGACATTATTCCTGCCGTGGTAAGCCACGCGGTGTCTCATTTTGTTAACCGCCTGCATTCACGATAACGTTCGACATAATTTGTAACAGTAAGAAACAGATTTACTAAACAGTAAGACTTGTGACTTGTGACAGGAGAACTAGAAAATTAATTTCTTTCGACCCACCTTTCATCGAAAGCTTTTTTTGGGACAACGAGAGAGGTGGAGAGCCTATCGCTGTCTTAACGTCCTAGCCAACGACATAAATCGTAAATAAGTTTTTGAAAACAAAAAAAAAACCTTTTGGTATGAGCCTGGCACCTGAGGATCGAACTCCGGTCTCGGGACACGTATTCCGATCACCCAACTATTGTGACTCAACTCGGCTATCGTGGCTGTTCCATCGTTTATAGTTTATATTTATGTCTATAACAGTACATAAGGTCTGTGAGAAACTGACAAGTGCTCAATTAGCGGGTCTCACTGCCCGGTCCTTGGTCCCTGCTCATCGTGCCAGTGACGTGCAAACTGGTACCAACACATGAGTAATCCGCGGCGCCGGTCTCGACCTCAAGTCCATACTCAGTCCACTCCTTTATCATTGATGTACGTCGAAAATTAACAGGAAATGTCAGTAAATATTTCATTTGTCTTCAAATATCTTTGAAATGTATTAATAAATATCTTTACGAAATTCCCAATACAGGGGTAGAGAGTGGTCTAGCCTAGACAATTAAGTTTCTTCGACCCACCTTCCACCGAAGATATTCTCGCGACAACGTGACAGGTGGTGAGCCAGTCGCCGTCTTTATGTCCAAGCCAACGATTAAATTCGTACACAAGTTTTTGAAAACCCAATTGGTACGAGCCTGTCACCTGGGGACACTTGACTCGAAATTCCGACCACCCAACCATTTGGCTATCGTGACTTATATCGAAGACGTAATAAAAAGATTCGTAGTACGGCAGGTTTTAAAGAAACTCTTGCCACTAAAATGGATAAGAACGTACTTCGGTGGTGGTGGTGGCTTGGGGCACGCTGAACGAATTGTGAAGATGATGTTGTATGTTACATTTTCTTAATAATAACAGCGTGAAAGCGCAGAATGAAGCAGTCAAGACACTTCAAGACTAACTTTCGAACATGTAAAGTGAGCAGGGTCAAGGTGTATGAATAAAATTATGAATTTGTTTGAAGTGAAATAGGTATGGAAGGATCTTAGCACTTCGGACCTCACCTTCTTCATTACCGATCTGTTTGATTATTTCTTTCAATTAGTTTATTTATTTTTACGATAAATAACAAGCCTATAAAAGGCGTTTCCATAAGTCGCCTCTTACAAGGTGGTGATTTTCCTACGCCCGAACCACAAGATAATTACTGAGTAGCTTCGTAGATAATGAAAATTCAGTTTGTATATATTGCTATTGTAACATATACATAGCATTATTATACTTCGAAAATAAAGCTATCGTTGGCAGATAATTAAAGAAAAAAGAACACAATCGTAACTTCTCGTCGGCTGAATACTCGACGTAGTAATAAATCTGGTTTTGTATTCTTTTATGATCACAGTGAAGGTGAATGCCCCACGCCTGTGTAAATACCAAGAATTTGCATTTACTATGCATTCAAGCTTGGACAAAAAGTCGTTAAAAGCTTTGTGGAAGCTAGCCGTATCCATAGCACTCGATTTTTTTTTAAAGATTATTAACATGTCACATTTATTATTACTTACTAATACTATTAATTACTATTACTTAGACTATTGTTTTAAGTATTCCGGTAAACTTTAAGACAGATCCGATATTATCTATATTAAAACTCTTTGGTTAATGTAATTTAAAATTAAAAATAATATATTTGTTATTATTATAACAAGCCCCGCTCATTTTAAAATAATCCATTATATACTTAATGATTTCTACCCTAATATCAGCATCTACAATCGAAATTTATATAAGCCATCCGGTCCGACCGGAGTTCGATCCCCTGGTGGTAGGCACGTACCAATGAGTTTTTCAAAACTTATGTAATTATATCGTAGGATTGGACATAAAAGACCGCGACAGGCTCGCTCGCTACCTGGCATTGTACCAAAGGTTTTCCGTGAAAGATAGGTAGAAAGGACTTCATTGTTTTGACAACTATCTACCCCCGTGTTGGGAATGGTGTGAAGATATTTTTATATAGGTATAAAGTAATGATGATGATGACGGCGACGGGCTCACTACCTGTCACGTTGTCCCAAAATATCTTCGGTAGTAGGTGGGTCGAAACGAATTAATTGTCTAGATCTCTGTCTACCCGTGTATTGGGAATGGCGTGAAGATATTTTATTTTATTTTCATTTTATGATCACTTTAACAATCAAATCATTTATTTATCGATATAACTAAAATTGTTCTCATCCATCGATTGTCATTTTGTTAATAATTCTGTTTTGTAATTAATTGATTTTGTTTCGCATTTTTATGAATAATTCATTGTTTACCACTGTAAGGGCACATATATTCAATTGCACGTATCTTGTTCTAGAACGGTCTACTGTCTTCTCTGCCGTACTTCGGCAAGTACCTGTGCGCGCTGGCGTCATCCGTTCTGGCCGACTCTCTACGCCGAAGCGGACGTCTCTCTACCACCGCTGCTAGAAAACTATTCACCGGTTTCGCTGTCGGCTTACCCGGTAAGTACTCATAAATAAATAAATAAAATCTTCATCTTCACACAATTCCAGTACAGGGGTAGACAGAGGTCTATTCTAGACATTTAAGTCCCTTCAACCCACCTTCCACTGAAGATATTTTCGGGACAACGTGACAGGTGGTGAGCCCGTCGCCGTCTTTATGTAAGTACTCCGAGGCGTGCGTATAGGTACAAGCGTGCACGGCAGACCCAGTTCTGACCTAGAATCAGTTATCAGCGTCACCTATCGGGTTGAAATGTGACTCTATCCGTTGTCGAATCCTCTTGAACACGCCAAAAATTATCAAAATCGGTCCAGCCATTTAAAAATTCAGTCTCATACACAATACAGAAGAATTACATACATAAAGAAAAAGGCCATGCCTACCCTAGTTAGTTTTCTTTTCAATAAAACTCAATTGCCTTGCCACTAAACCTTTATTACCTTGGATGGCTAACAGAGCAGTGGTCCTGTTACTTCTTTCTGTTACTTGTTACTTTTATCTTAAGAAACAGAACTTATTTTAACTGTCTGCTTATTTCTGCCTTATCTTTAATCCTCTCCACGATTTAACAGAACATAGGCCTCTCTCGTAAGGGAGGGGTTGCCACAATCGTCAAACTCGGAAAGCGTATTGAAGGTCACAGTACCAGAGGCCACGCTTTCAGTCTGCTGCCCATCGCCAATCCTGCTAAGGACAAACATTTGTGTGATGAATATGAATGTTCAACCTAAGTATATTTTACGGTTGACCTGTAAATTAAGACGGCGATGGACTTGAGGCGTTAAGCCCGAAATATGGACAATAAAGGAATTAACTGTCTCCGAGACCTTTGTTTCAGGAATCCAGTGATAGGAGTATGAGTGAAGATTTACAATATAATGTTATACTTGCAGGTGTTCTTATGGTAGTGCAGGCATTTCACGGCCATGACAGGATATGGTCGATAGCCATATTCACAGTGGCGCTCACCATCAACGGCGCGGTCACCGCCGGATACCTTGGCAATGGACTCGACATCGCGCCTAACTTTAGCGGTATGTACACTTAGATAAGGTATATGCAGCGGATGATGTGCTGCAGAAACCTTCTCCTACCTGCCTGAGACGTTTCTGCCCATCGGCAGGAAGCTTAAATTTGATCTGTTATCTTTCGAGATGGCAACAGATGTCAAGAAAGAACGAGATGGAAAGAAGTGCTGAATACGAATGCAGACATTAAGACAGAAAGCAGTCTCTGACATTCAGATAATTTATAAACTGCTTAAGAATGAGACATCGGAGGGCGAGCCTTTGAAAAGTGGTTGTTTGAGTTGTGTTCCTTAGGTATGAAGTGCAAACAGAGTAAAATTATACTTTACTAGTTTCTGCCCGCGACTTTCTCCGCACTTCACAAAAATATCGTTGAATTATACAAAATAAAAATTAGCACAATACTTTAAATCTCGTAACACGGAAAACGTACATTTTTCTCGGAATAAAACGTAGTCTATGTGCTATTCCAGATTATGATATCTCTGTGAAATATTTCATCTCCATAGGTTCATACTTTCTTGGTTGATTAGGTATCCTTCACTTTTAGTTACAGAACAGACAGAACAGATTAGTTACAGAACTGTGTTCATGTGTCGCCACTTTGAGGTCCTGGATTCGATACCTGGACGGGTTTATGTAGAATACCACATTCACTCTACAATGTCTCCGATATGTTGCATCTGATTCCATAATACAAGTGCTTGAGCTACTTCAGAGCAATGTATGTGATGTAGTCCCTGTCTATGTATGTATATATAAGTATTATATCTATACTGGCATTTAATAATAGTAGTCAGAATGTTATAGAATTAATATAAAATGCGTCTCATTGTAATAAGTTTCGTTATGTTTTCTTCACAGGTACAATCTTCGGTATGGCCAACACTCTGTCTTCGTTCGGCGGCTGGCTCTCCACTTTCATGGTTGGAGAACTCACTAAAGAACATGTGAGTCCTCCCATCAATTCTATTTTCATAGCTTATAAGTTTTTTGGTCACGATAGCCGAGTGGTTGGGTCCCCCCAGGTGGCAGGCTCGTACCAATGAGTTGTTCAAAAACTTATGTACGAATTTAATCGTTGGCTTGGACATAAAGACGGCGACGGGCTCACCACCTGTCACGTTGTCCCGAAAATATCTTCGGTGGAAGGTGGGTCGAAGGGACTTAATTGTCTAGACTACACCTCTGTCTACCCCTGTATTTATTTATTTTTATATTAGTTCTTTGAGCCTAAAATACATTGCCTGATCTCAAAGTAAGTATCTTAAGCACTTGTGTTATGGAATCTATCTTTGTGTTGACACTTGTGTCAAAGAAGATTCCACTGGACACCTGGAAAAAGTTTTTTTCTACATTCACACGATCGAGGATAGAATCCGTGAGCTGGCAGCACCATGATTACCGTACTTTTTCATGTATTATTAACAAACTATCTTATATATTTACAGAATACGTACGAGCAATGGCAGATAGTATTCTACATCCTGGCGGGCACTTACGTCCTCGGAGCGCTCTGCTTCGTCACCCTCGGCTCCGGCGAGCTGCAGCCCTGGAACTCGCCGACGAGCGTCGCGGCCAGCGAGAAGCACGAGGAGCAACCCCTCAACGAGGAAAAGGCGTGAGGATACAGGAGCACAGAGTACGATAAATGTAAGCCGTATATCTTCACAGTCCGGTCATTGCAGGGCAGTGGTCATCTTGTGGAAGTAGGAACAAATAAAGAAAATTTACATCTACCCTCAAAGTTCTTTACACCCTTTTCTCGCATAAATTACGTTATCTATGCTTATTACCAATTTAATGTAACTTGGTAACCTTGATAGGCTATTATCTGTAAAAAAAATTCTGCTTTACAATCGTGTAATGTCTGTTATTTGTAATTTAGTTTTGAGCATGCGTGTCAGTCAAAGACACTTATACAAAGTTTACACATGCATAGTAAATGGCACAATATTGTTCATATCCCTAAAAACTTTGTAATACGAAGTTATTAAGTAAGTTGAATATGAAATAGATTATTGTGATTTTTTAAACATTTCGACAGTGCGCAAGCAAACAAATTAAAAAAAAAACTGTAATCAGTAATCTATTGAGCTATGAAATACGTATTTTACTTATTATATGTAATGCTGGACTGGACGCTGTTATATACGATTATCAAATTTTGGCTATTTCTATAAATGTAGGGTTATCTTCACTCTCTCGTCACTTATCATGTGAAATGTATTTCGGAATATTTAACGAAGACATTAGCACAAAAAAAATAGTTTTTAGTAGTGTTTATTGGTCTTTGTTGAAATTAAGTTCAAGTTTAATTCTCTGTTCAAACTTGATGACAATATCTGCGTAGTTCAGTATTAGCAATTTCTTTATTTCCATATTTGTACGTGTCTTAATTTCTTGTTAAAAAATATTCTTATCGAAATAGCCAAAACAATATTTAAAGACTGTTCAAATTTCATATAAAACTTAGAAAAAATTAAAAAAAGCGGTTATTGTTTGTAATTTTCGAACTTTATACCGATTAAAAAAAGTGCACTTCTCTATATTACAACTGTTACATTGTAAATTTTGTAACGATTGCGAAATTATTTCAAATTCATACTTTGTAATGAGTATTTTATATACAGAATTTACTGTAGTAATGTCCTATGAGGACACTAAAGTAATATATTTTGCTCTAGGAAAAGACTTACGCTAAAAGAAAAAATAAAAAGAAACAAAAATAAAAAAAAGGCTGTTTATGATTGTGATGTATTTATGTAACGTGCCGGCTCGCGCAATGGACATGATTGTTGCAATCGATTTTATTAAGAGCTTGGTTAGAAACATTGACGTGAAGAGATTTATTTAAATTAAAATTACATTTAAATTATATTAATCGTACCCAATAAATAATTCCAGGTATAAACATTACCGTCCAAAAAAAAACATCTGAAAATTGTGGCTCCATATTTGCCGACTTTTTGATTAAAAAAATACTAATGTAACAATTGTTACTATATCGCACACATCCAAATCTGTTCCCAATCTGTAGGGATAAAAGTTATACCGAAATAAACATACTAACATAATACATGACTTACCCTAACATTTTGGGATGTCGTGAAAATAAAAAAAAAACTCGTTCAAATTGCTTAAAAAAAATTATAATTTTCCTTCTACACACACCTATAGGTATTGGAGTAATTTTCGCCCACCACTTTTTACTAAAGCAGACTTTCTCTTGAAATAAGTTATAATGAGAAATTAATATAACAATTACGTATACAAACATGTCGCAACAATATAAAGTCCATTGTCATGATACGCCGACAAGTTACCGTGACATGAGTTTTTTTTTCTTTATAAAATGATTTGTTCGTAAATATTTTCACGTCAATGTTGCGAGAAACCCGACTCAGTTGTTGAAACGAATTTTAGTTGTTAAGTCTCAAGGAGTCACTTGGATTAGGTTTGTTGGCCTCTATTGTATCGGTATAGAATTTTTACCCTCAAGCGTACTATAGAAGTATTGGTGTTTATAAAGGTATACAAGAGTCCCTCTACTTTTGTTACACTCCAAAATTGTCCTGGGCCCAACCCAGAATATCAAAAAATCAAACCAAAACCCTTAGGATTCGAATACTATACCCATGTGTAAGAGTATACCTCGTAGTATACCAACGTTTTTCAGGTGCCAGCCCTTCTCACCCCTTCTTCTCTCTGGCAACATTAGAATGTTACTTAATCTCTTCTATAATAGTATATGAATGGTAATTGTGCCAACTATTATATTTTACTTCTTCCATTTAGGTTCATATCAAAAACTTTTTCCATTAAATTCCATTAATTAGAGCTACTTCAATGTCCCTTACAAAATTGTACATAAAATATTAACTTGTGGCACACAATCAGAGGTCAACAATCTATATTGATTCCTTTCTTTATTACAATTAAGTATTCCTCGAATAGTTATCAATTATTTATTTTTCTACTTCGAGTGTTTAGGAAGATTCACAGCCATACTAGTTAACCAGTGGAATGCAGGAGTGCGGTCACTTGCAGTGGTGCACTGTTGCTATTTACCATCAACCGTGCATTGTAAGGACGCCCCGCAGACCTGACCATAGACAAGTCTCGTAACTTTTTTACCGTAAGACATAGATATTAAGATTAAGCCATGTTCACACTTAGCTTTATTACAAGGGACAATGCATTGTTTTATTGTGCATTTCTACAGCTGTGATAAAGAGGTTTGTCTATGGCCCGTAAGACTTATCTTCACTATTTCTCTTAGAACACATTTAAATATAAATTTTTTTCTGTAGCTGCTGCTGTGCTAGTGTCAGTTGACAATGATTTCATATATATTTTTTAATTTAAAAAGTTTTTATGTAAACAATTCTTTGGGACATACATCTAGACATACTTTTAATGTTGTATAACACTAAAACACTATATAATCACAAAACCGATCGAATTTTTAGTTATATGTATTATGATTCGTTATGATTAGATTATGATAGAATCATCAAAACAGCTTGTAAAGGTATACTATAGGACAGACCTTTCCCCTACGGGACGGTTTGCTCTAATCGCCATACTTGGCAAGCGGATTGGCGATCGCAGTACTAGACAAAATGTTGGTCTGGTATATTTAGAGATGGTCATCCCGCCATCTACCGTTAGCCAATTTCATATTAAAAATTTTTCACTTCTTATTTGTCACTTCAACCATACAGTTCATTTTTGATGATTGATGAAATAAACTGTCTTTCTGTATGTATTGTCTGTTTACTTTAACTGTGTTCTAAGTTTAATAGTACTTTCAAAATTTACTATGTTAGCTCCTATCGAATTTCATTTGAACCTACAAAATGGCTACCAGAAGTTCCTAAATAACGGTAGGTATTTTAATTTTATATGTACTGTTTGAAGTATTTACTATTTATCCATCATAAGTAGTTAGTTGAACGCTTAAGTTCTGAATGTATCTAGGTAATCGATTTAACAATGCGTTAACTGAACTATTATTATATGTATTAAGGTTTCGTATTGTTTATTTAATTATATAATTAGAGTATTGTAGTAGATGCCTGATGCTTAGGGTACTCGATTTTTTAATGTGAATTGTTGGTAACGAAAATATTCTTTTGAATTATTTTTTTTACCATCTGCCTATCCTTTTATCTATTTTAATATATTTTCGACTAAGGCCTATTGGAAAACAATAAAATGCTCTTTTAAAAAGTTTAGTTCGACTAAAGTAAAATAGGTGGCGTTAATGACTCGCGTATCTCCGGATTTGATACTTATCTTAATGTTTTGGAAAAATTGCACAAAATCTTTACGAATTGTAACCTATGTGTTTTTCTGATGTGGAAACTATATTACTTTTAATTTTCGTCAAAATCCGTTCCATTTTTTTCTGCTTGAAAGAGTAACAAACATCCTTCCATCCTCAACTAGTCTCAACTCGTTTATTTGCCTTAAATAATATATACTATATCTTTAATCTCGTAAATCACCTTAAGCATTAGGCATCTAATAATAATAATCTGTTGTCTATAGGAAAAATTAGATTTAATATTATTCAAAGGCCTCCTTGGCGACCATCAGTTTGGTGGCAAAGTGTTGCCAGCTCTGAGGTCTAGAATTCAATTTCTAACATTGCAGAAAACCACTATTTCTTTATTGTTTCGTTTCTGTGTGTTTGTGTTTTTTCGGATTCCATATACAAGTGCTTTTGCTACTTAGGGATCAGAGCAATGTATGCGATGCTGTCTCTATTTATGTATGTATTTTTTTTATATTTAAATTTAATTATATTATAGTGCGGTTAGCTTGTACTAATCTCATCAATGACAAATAGTTATTTCACTATGAACTCTGAAAATTATTATATTGATCGCATTTATAAAATATATACACAATTGTCAATTATACAAACTGTAAACGAAAATTTTCATTTATAATTGTATTAAGGATCAATATTTTGAGTATTTCTTTCCTGGGACTTTTTATACACATGCCTGCGTGGTGTTTGTATATATATAAACCTATTATATTACATGTAATCTTGTTAATGCATGCAGCTTTAAGATAACACAATTTGTTAAATGTCTCCGTGACTTGTTCATTGTGAACAATTTTTTTAAAATAAAGTTTTCAAAAATATATTTGTTTTTATTCATTTATAAATTCTGTATCTACGTGGATACATGAGTTTTAACTTATACAGGAGTAAGTATATGTTACTTTTTGTAGTGGTGTAAGAATCTAACATACACTTACTTTCCGTGGGTGTCGCCATAAAGTCGAGTTAGGGAAAGTTATCAAAAGTGCAGTGGTAAGTAGCTACCCACAGATGGCGGTATAACGATCTCGAATAATATTAGACCAAATATAAGCTGATCGGTGACAGAAAGCAACGTCTAAGTTGGCGATTATGACAAATCCTATTAACATGTGTAATCTATTTTAAGAATACTAACAACGCCAAATAATATTACTAGTATTCCTGTAAACCACTCTCAACCTAAGCTGCAATGCTTGTCGAGTGGTTCGCGACAATCGAATGGCAGGCCCGAACCTGCGACGTTATGTTTCGCAGTCCGCACCCTAAACCAATAGTTTGAGTCTTAAATGTAATGTTATGTTTTACAAATGCGCATCGATAGGAAATAAAACAATTCTAATTATATATTTGAGCAGAATGGCGACGTTTTCGATAATAATCCTCGCACGAAGTTATGACAGTGTTTAAACAGCTTTATACAGCTTATACACTTACAACAATTCTGTTATTGATTTATAAATATCTATGTATTTTTTTTAAAGTCACGATGGCCGAGTGGTTGGGTTGTCGGAATTTCGAGTCAAGAGACCCGAGTTCGATCGTTTGCGGGCTCATACCAATGGGTTTTTCAAAAACTTATATACGAATTATACCGTTAACTTTGACATAGAGACGGCGACTGGCTCATCTCCTGTCACGTTGTGCCGAAAATATCTTCGGTGGAAGGTGGGTCGGAGGGACATAATTGTCTAGACTAGACCTCTGTCTACCACTATATTGGGAATTGCGTGAAGATATTTATTTTTTATCTATGTGCAAAAACCTTATTACTAGCGGGCCCGCAGATCCCCCGAAGTCCTGCTCCTGTAGAACTGTCGCCACCTACCGGGCCCAATATGAAACGAGTATTCCCCAATCCGATTTAACAAACACAGAAATTTTATCAAAACCGGATCTGACTTCAGGAGGAGTTCAGACTCGTAAACACGATCAGAATAATTATATATATAGAGATAAATAATGTATATTACATTTGTATACCCCAGTACTGGGAATGTGCGTGAAGATATTATTTATTTATAATTTAGCCAGATGCGCTTTTGGCAAAAGTGACCAGGCAAAAAGTCTCGCTAAGTTGGAGTTTCCAGGGGCCTCCTAAGTGACAGAAACAAATGGTTTTTTGCGCGCAGTTAAAGCGTGGTATACGCGGAGAGATGGATAAATTTTATATAAAACTATCAACAGAATTTAAATATCAATATTTTGTATTAATTTAGGTGTCGATTAGCGAAACAAAAAAGTAAAAAAATGATGCACTGCCCGGGAATCGAACCCGGGTCGCAAGAATGGGAATCTTGCATGATACCACTACACCAGCAGTGCTCGGTTCAATGAGAGGAATCTTTTTATCGGTAGTGACCTGACGACGAATGTTTGTACTGGAGTCATGGATGTTATCTATAAATAAATAAATAAATATATATCTTCACGCAATTCCCAGTACAGGGGTAGACAGAGGTCAAGCCTAGACAATTAAGTCCCTTTGACCCATCTTCCACCGCAGATATTTTCGGGACAACGTGACGGGTGGTGAGCCCGTCGCCGCCTTTATGTCCAAGCCAACGATGAAATTCGTACATAAGTTTTTTGAAAAACTCATTGGTACTGCCACCTGGGATCGAACTCGGTTCTCTCGACTCGAAATTCCGACCACCCAACAACTCGGCTATCGTGACTTTTTATCTATATATATGAATATTTCCAGTTGCCAAAACAGAGTCCCAAATTGGGTCTGGCTGATTTAAGCGACTTTTTCATAAAATATTAATCCAAAATTAGTTATATAATATATATATTTTCACGCAAATCCCAATACAGGGGTAGACAGAGGTCTAGGCTAGACAATAAGTCCCTTCGACCCACCTTCCACCGAATATATTTTCAGAACAACGTGACAGGTGGTGAGCCCGTCGCAGCCTATGTCCAAGCCAACGATATAATTCGTATATAAATTTTTTGGAAAAGCCTGACATCGACCTTGTAATGACATATTACATACATGTTGATGGTGGCAGTACCAGACACATCAGTACAGTCCAGCGAAGCGTTATGGTGAAACGGTCCTTACGGGAGAGGCCTTAGTCGTGCTGTGGACTTTTACAGGCATAGTTCATAGTCGAACAGTATGAATCCTACCGGCAATAAGCTCGGCTATCTAAACTCAATACGGCGATGTCCTATCTGCCATGGACATAATTCTTCATAATTTTTTAAAAATATATTCTCGCCTTTCCCAATACTGGGGTGAACAGAGGTCCAGACAATTAATTTTTTCGACCCACCTTCCACCGAAGATATTTTCAGGACAACGTGACAAGTGATGAGCCCGTCGCTGTCTTTATGTCCAAGCCAAGATATTAAATTTAATAATTTAATTATAAATTAACAAATTCAAAAAAAGTTTAATAAACTTAAAGGTTATTTATTTATTTATTTATTTATATATACTTTATTGTATACCACAAAGAAAAGAAATAAAAGTTACAAAAGAGAAGAAAGTCTTATGGGTAAATACAAAAAGGCGGTCTTATCGCTAAAGAGCGATCTCTTCCAGACAACCTTAAGGCTAAGGAAAATTGTATTATTGAACATAGGTAGGTGGTCCAAACAATAGACATACATACTAATATCTAAATAAACTAAACCTATATATAATATTATTACAACAATAATACACTAATATATACGAATGACCATGTTATATAATAGACATACTTACAACTAGATAAAAATATAGATACATATAATACATATAATATAAATAATAAATAACATAATATAAAAGGGAAGGAAAAAAATAAAAACAAATGTCATCAGAGAGTTAACATAGGGACAAATAGTGATTTTTAACCTCAGTCTTAAATTTTTCTAATGTTTTTGCTCGATGGATATGCGGAGGAAGCTCATTCCATAAACAAATGGCTTTCACCGTAAAGGAATGCTTAAAATAGCTGGTTCTGTAAACATGAGGAGTGAGAATAAATTCTCCTGCAGATCGTAAAACTCTATCTGGTCTGTCATGACCAAGAAACTTAAAGTTGCTCTTTAAGTAACTTGGTGTCGTAGGATTGAACAATACACAGTACAGAAGAGATACAGTGTGCAGATTCCGGCGAAGGCGAATGGGTAACCACTTGAGCTTTGTACGAAAGTCGGAGACATGGTCATACTTGCGTAGACCAAAAATAAACCTAATAGCTAAATTTTGAATTCGCTCAAGCTTGTTTAGTTGAACTTCGGTTAAGTCAAGATAGCTTGCGTCAGCATAATCGAGAATGGAAAGGAGTAAGGATTGTGCTAACATAATTTTAGTAGGAATGGGGAGAAAAGAACGTAAGCGCCGCAAAGAAGCAATGGCAGCAAATGATTTCCTGCTAACTTCCTTTAACTGATGACACCACGAGAAAGTATTATCAAAGTGAACTCCAAAGTTTTTAACAGACTTGCTGAATGGTATCACAACGCTATTTAATGTTATTAAGGAAGACTATCCCAGTCAACTCTCGAAATCAGCCCGCTCCACCGATAATAATAGCTTGGGACTTAGATGGATTAATCGTTAGTCCATAGCTCTTACTCCATTGACTTACAGCAGTCAAATCACCATTAATGGTAGCAATTGCAGTGGGCAAGTTTTCAAAGGTTGACTGCGTGTATAGTTGAAAATCGTCTGCATACATATGATAGAGAGAAGTTATTTTGTGTGAAATTGAATTGATAAAAATAGCAAAGAGTAAAGGAGACAACACACCACCTTGAGGCACACCAGCACGTAATTCACGCCAAGATGAAAACTTATCTTCAATGCGAATACGTTGCCGTCTGCCCTCAGATAACTCTGAAACCAACCAATGACTGATGGAGATATGTTAATAGAACTCAACAGACTCAACAGAATGTCAAAATCAACAGAATTGAAGGCATTGCTGAAATCCAACAAAACCAACACTGTGAGCTGCTTATTATCCATGCCCCGTCGAATGTCGTCAGAGACTTTAATCAGCGCTGTAGTCGTACTATGACCTGTCCGGAAGCCGGATTGGTAGGGATTTAGAAGGAATTTTTATTTAGATGAAGGCTTAACTGATGGTAAACTAGTTTCTCTAAAATCTTGGACAGAAACGGGAGAATGGATATAGGACGGAAGTCAGAAAAGTGCAAGGCATGAGCTTTTTTGGGAAGAGGGGTTACTAGTGCACTTTTCCACGCTTCAGGAAACTGAGAGTTTGCGATAGATTCATTCAGGATATGCGTAATAATAGGTTAGTAAGTAAAAATAAGTAAGTAAGTTAGTAAAAATAATAAGTAGGTTATATACCTTATGGGTTACATAGTTTATGAAAAACCCGTTGGTACGAGCCTGACACTTGGGGATTGAACTCGACTCGAATTCCAATCTCCCAACCACTCGGCCACCATGACTTTACTTTTCTTTATCAAATTTGTCCCAATCGATTTTTATTTCTACCTCTGAAATTTTTATAAATACTTTGGTTAATAATTAATATTAGTAAGAAGGTAAAAAATAAAGAAACATTACCACACACAACACACACACCACGAACATTATAAAAATGTAAAAATAACAGTTTATTTATCGTACTCGTAATTTATCGCTAAATTTCCACGCCGTTAATGATAACCATAAACGTATATTTGAAGTTAATAGCATGAACTTTATATATCTAAAATTGTTATCACCGATATAAGCTTATTTTTTATTTTAATAAAAATACTTACTTACTTATCTTCACGCACAATCCCTAACGGGGTAGCCAGAGAGAACAGATCGCCAAGTGTCTCAATCCCTACATACTTCTTTCGCTTCTTTCAGATTCATCATCTTCTTCATACATGCACGTTTAGGTATCCGAGTACTCTTGACCCTCCACTCTTCGAGCAATATGCTCACGTGGTCTTCGAAAGTTACCTCGACACCTTTTAATATTAACTTTCGCGCTATATATTTTCTTCACCATTCGGTCTTCACTCATTCGCTCAACGTGCCCAAACCATCGAAGCACGCCCTTATCAATTTTTGTGACAAGGTCATCTTTCAAACCTGCCATATTGCAAATCTCTTCGTTTCGCTTTCGGTCGGCCATGGTAAGGCCGCACATTTTACGAAGAGGTCGCATCTCCACTGCATTCAACCTTCTTTTATGCTTCTTCTGGCTTCTTCAGGTTTCGCTGTCATATAACAAAGTCGGTACCAACACTGTGTTATGTATTGCACGGCGTGCACTTTTCACTACGCCTTGCCTTTTGACTAACGCAGTCAGGGCACCATTGACTTTGTTCCCGGCAGCAACACGCTTATCCACATCTAAATCACATCTTCCATCCCGGCTAAACGCACTCCCCAAGTATACAATTTCATTCACATATTCTAGACATTCCTGATTTACCCAAATTTCGCACTTCATTCTTTCTTCGTCCCTTTCTAATACCAGAACTTTAGTTTTATTAGCATTCAAACGGAGACCTTTATTTTCACATTCCTCTTTCATGTACGTGACTAATGCCTGCAATTCTGCCTCTGACGGTGCAATAAGCACTGCGTCATCGGCATACAGCAGACAATTTACTTTTATGTCATCCAATTTCACTCCCAAACAACTATCTTTTAGCTCTTGTAAACAGCTGTCGAGATAGAATATGACAGCCAGGAGGACAAGACACAACCCTTTTTTACGCCCGATTGAACGCTAAACATGGGTGACAGGTCATGCCCCACCCGCACACAGGCTTTACAGTCACAGTAAAGTGACTGCACAGCCCTTAGCAATTGACCATCCACACCATACCCCGGCAACAGTTCCCACATTTTCTTCCTTACAACCTTATCAAATGCTTCCTCAAGATCCACAAAAGCACAGAAAATCTTCTGGTTAGCAGCCAGAAGCTTCGCCGTGATCATGCGGAGAGAAAACATATGATCCGTGCATCGTCTTCCAGGTCTAAATCCGCATTGTGCCTCCCATAGAAATCTTTCCGATTTCTCTTGCATCCTACGTGTCAAAACCTTCCAGTAATCTTTACTTGCTAAACTGGTCAAGCTGATCGCCCGATAGCACCCGCAGTCATAATGTGAACCTTTGCCTTTATATAAAGGCACAATGACCTCGGATCGCCAATCATCCGGAACAGCCCCCGTTCGCCAGCACAAATTGCACAGCAGATGAAAGCTGTCTCAGACGTGAGGCCCACCATACTAGACCATTTCAGCAGTAACTCTGTCTAGTCCCGCAGCCTTACCACATTTCAAACTTCGAATCGCACATTCAATCTCTTTCATACTGATGACCTCAGCGTCATCGAGGTCCGAGTCTGGCGTACCAGTCACGGCGTCACCCCCGGATCCCTCACTCACATACATTTCACACGCATACATTTACACGCATCACACGCATAGATTTCTCTATAAAATTCGCTCCATCGCTGCATGACGTCCGATTTTTCAGAGAGGACGTCATTAGATCCCGAAAGCACTTTGTTCATTCTTAAGGCTGTCGCACCACTCCGGGTCCTTCCAACCTCTTTCCAGAAGAGTTTGCAGTTCTCCTAGAAGTTGTGCGACAACCTTTCGTCCGCTTTCATTCTACACCTTTCACGTACTTCCTCAATCAATGCTTTCGTGTGAACTTTTTGAAGCTTATCTCTTTCTTTCATATTTTCTCTCATATCCTTATCATTACTAGAGGCCAAGTATAAGCTTGCCAGCATCGTTAACCCTTTTATCACCAAACATTCCAAGCACCGACTCGTACCCTGGCCGAGCGGTACAAACCCATCCATTCAAATCACCACATACAACAATTCTTTCGTCTCCCCTAACCAAATCTAGAACTTCTCTTATATTCTCCCAAAACTCCTCCAGCTCAGCTCTGGACGACGAAGCTACCGGCGCATAAACAGTCAAAAGGAGTCAGACCCAATTTAAAGCGAACCCAGAGAAGTCTTGAGTTCACAACCTTATATTCAGTCATAACATCGACCAACCGAGACGACAGCAGCACCCCCACTCCCTGGCAGGCGCTCTCGCTCTCCGGGACTCCGGACCATGGAGCTAACGCCCCGCCAGGGAGCTCTTCAGTACCGCTGCCCTTCCGTTTGGTCTCCGACAAACTCACGACATCTAATTCTTTTTCTTTCATTATTTCGATCAACACATTCGTCTTATCTCTCATGCCTCCTCTAACATTCCAGTGGCAACACTGCACTCTGTCCTCCACCTTCCACCGTGTCGGGCTGTGCGTGACGGGTGGCGGTCCCCATCGCCGCTTTGCGCGCTGCAATCCACACCAACGGGGACGAACTGGTGTGCGTCGCCTTGGGGGGACGCCCTAACCCTCGTTGGCAGTGGAATAATAATTTGGAATATTAATTAGATTTTGAAATGAGTTTTTTGTTTTGAACACTACCGTCGCGTTAAGCTCACGTTGCTCCATACCAAATTCAGGTTGTATGACCCTGACAACACCAGTATAGATAGATATGTAAAGATAATAGAAGGTGGGCCAAGAATTCGTTAACATTTAAATGTAACTTACCGCACAAACTATTGCCGCGCGGGGCTCGGGCGCGGGCGGGGGCACTAGCTCGCTTCTTGGAAATTTAGTCGCAATGGATCGCTTCACGGGGCCGCATCGCGCTTACGGCGTGAAACAGGTTTATTTAAACGACTTTTCGCTCATTACTGTGAGACGCTTATTTCGCGTTGAATATGGTTTACACGACTTAAGTCAGTGTCCAAGTGCTCCTTTAATAAAGAAATGGGTGAAGAAGTTCGAAGAGACCGGATCTACACTAAATGTGAAACAAAACGGCGGCCCACGGACTTCTCGGAGCGAAGAGAACGTGCAGCAAGTTTCCGCTTCTGTTCGACGTGATCCAGATTTATCGACACGCAAACGTTCGGCTGAATTAGGATTATCCCGCACATCATTACGCCGTATTTTGAAATTAGATTTGAAATTACATCCATATAAGATCCAGCTAGTGCAAGATATATAATGATTATATACCCTAATGATTTAAATTTGCGTAAGTCATATGCCGAAACAATGTTAACTCGTTTCAGTAATATTTACAACATCTTATTTTCTGACGAAGCCCATTTCCACCTAAATGGACAAACAGAATTGCAGGTATTGGAGCAGCGAAAATCCTAAAGCTAAACATGAGAGGCCACTTCACTCTCCTAAGGTAACTGTATGGGCTGCAATTTCAGCAAAAGGAATCATCGGACCTTACTTTATGAAGATTCTCGAGGCCGTTCAGTTACTGTTAATTCTGCCGAGTATGTGAAAATGTTACGGGAGTTCTTAGCACCGATGCCACTGGAATTTCTGGCTATAATCGTAACACATGGTTTCAACAAGATGGACACATCGAACGAGTCCTTGCCGGTGGTCAAAGACATGTTTCCGAAAAAGCTGACATCCAGACGGGGTGATATCCCATGGCCACCCAGAAGTCCAGATCTATCCCCAGCAGACTTCATTTATGGGGTTATTTAAAGAGTCGTGTCTACATTGATAAACCGAATACACTGCGTCAACTTAAAGAAAAATCATCGAAGAGATGTCGGCGATCTCGCGGTCTCTTTGCATTCGAAAACTTCAGGACTCGCTTAGATGAGTGCAAAAACCGAAACGGTGGTCATTTAGACGCAATAACTTTTAAAAAATAAATTACAACTAATTAGCTTTCTCGTAAATAAACGATTTCTAAAATATGTTAAATGGTTTTTTTATACGGTCTTTTCAAATGTTAACTATAACTAATTCATGGCCCAGCTTGTATACTCGTAACTGTGAGAAGTATTCTTTGATGTAAATAATAAAAAATACATATATTAACCTTTTTTCATTTTACAATGTTCTGATATTCTTACCACTAAAAGATAGAACACAATTGTGTAAAACCAATAAAGCTACCCCTTGTTCGCAACGAAATAAATTAATTTCACATTTCTGGACGTAAAAGCTATCTAGAAGAGGGATTTATCACCCCTTTTTTTTTCGTCGGTGTCGTAGATGCGACTAAAGACAGATTTAATATCACAATGCCCACCGTAAATGACGAGATTATTGTTTCGAGAACCAGCAACAAAAATTACACAGATCAGGGACCTACTGGAGCCACAATCTGCATGTTAAGCTGTACTTCGGAATAAAAATCAATCTCTCCATATGCAAGAGAGTTTTGCAGTGGTCTTCTATATGAGTTTGTGTGTGTGTGACTTCAGGTTAGCTTCCCGTTTTCAGAGAGCTGTTTTGTTCAATTTGAAAACTTTTAAGATTTCATACCACATTGCATTTAAACCGTTTGTATCGGGAAACGCTTTTTACTTTATTTGAATCGATTGGTACAACTGACGGTGATATTTCCACAGTGCCAACAAAATATCAGTGCTGTAACATAGAAAATACTCATTTATCATTTTTGTATAAAAACAAGAATGTCGATAGTAATTTTTTGAGCGGTGGTACCGTTTCGTAATGTATTTTCTCTAACAGAGGAGAAGCATGCAAAAGAAACTCCGTAGATATCCTTTTTTCTGATCTATTTTTTAATTTTTATAAAAATATGGTATGGTGACGTATACCTTATCGACCTGTACTGTACAGTACTCAACAACCAGTGAAAATCCACTTCTGGACAAAAGCAGACTCTTTTGAAGGCAGGATTTTCTATAATTTTGTCGCAGTACTAGGCATCTCGCACCTTAGACGCTGCAGCCCGACGTAACCGTGGGGAAGTAGTGTAGAACCTTGACTAAGTCTCGGAGCCGTTTGACCAAAGTTCGGATAATTGAGGATCGGATAATTGTGATATTGTAGAAAAAGGAATCACGATATATCATATAAGGTATGGGGGAATAAAATGAAAGTCAACACTGTAACTTACGATATTATATTGAAGAAACTTTACACTTCAGCACAGCCTAGCTGTTTCTACGAAGCATCCGCTTCCACTACGGGTACAAGGCAAAGTGACTTATAGCTCGACGTGGGTGCGGTGGTCGCTCGGAAATATATTTTGTTAACATCACAGAAATTGTAGAGAGCATGCTTATATAAACAGGGTTCTTGACTGTGGACAGCTTATACAAATTGTATTCCACCGGTTTTGATTACTTTTAAGTTTAGATTTAAGACATTCATTCTCATACAGAATTACATTCACTTATCATGACATAGGAAAACACTATACAAAAAAAAAAAAAAAACAATAACTATAAAATCATATTTATAAATGTTATAGATGGATTATTGAGATGTGGACATGAAATTCAAAACTATTGGATTAGCATTTGTTACAGACTAGCCTTAAGCTAGTACTAACTATATGATAACTATAGCTAGGCGGCCAGTCTGCCGGATGGGCTAGACTAAACCTGTAATAGTGTTAGAATTCGCTCAACCTGAAATCGTTAAAATCGGTTTTGGTTACCATTTCAGATATACGTTTGTTTCGTTCCGATCCAAACGCTTCCATCTAAAGATCAATAGCACTGTTAATTATAATTAGCCAATAAAATTTTTACTACCGCCAGAAAAAAAAATATGGTTTCCTGTTGACGGTACATTATGCATATCATATACGGTATGCATTCCAATTTTAATTAAACCGCCAAAAAGAGGCACTATATATATAATAATATTATACATATATATATATAATAATAATAGAAGTTATTTTATATTTTCAAGTGACCACCGTTTACGTACGATTTAGTGAAGTTATGTTACCTATCACAGCTTCCTATTTGTGTTACTTAGCATTTTTAGCATAGTACCGAGTCAAGCGACTCGCATAATACAATTGCCAAATAAAAATCTAGCGATGTTGACATATTTGAGATTTGCTGATTGTTCAATGCGCTTAAATTTCATAAATCTTAAACATTTTGTTGAGAATCATAAGAAAAGTAAAACATTCAGTGGGTACATTGTTTGACAAATTATTTATAGCCTAGTATTTTTTAAGCAATCAATATTTGCACAGCCAGCAAATACTCAATACATTAATAATATTAAATATTTTAAATGCCATATATACTTTTCTGACTAGATTTTATCAGCCATACATAATTTTACACCAATATGCTATTACATTCATAATGCATACACGCACATGTATTCTTAAATAGACTAGAAATTATTTGAACAATTATATACTTACTAAAACAACGAATTTGGTCAATTTCACTAGAATTACACAACAATGAAAAAAGTGGGAATATTAATTTAAATAGACCAATTTTACATAATTGACGTAATGATATCGTTAAATTAAATAAATGTACATTAATCGTATAAACTGTACCACATATAGGGCACAAGAGGTTATACATATTGAATATAATTTATTAGAATTTCCTTATAAATCAAGCTCCACTGTGTGCAAAACACTACATCAATAGCTTTTTGTAAAACGTTTCTGTCTTCTTAGTTTCACTAGTTACACTTTCAATAGAATATTATTTATTAGTCATAAATTTTATTACGCTAGCTTTAACTGTATAACAAAAGTTGAATAGGTATTTGGCCACAGACATGGGTAAGTGTGGTACGACTCTTGGCAGAGAAGTACTCTACCGCCTCTCAAATTTTGCTTTCTCTAATTATAAAAAAGGAGAAACATAATTGTTATGGAGTAAGGCTGCGAAACATATCTTTGTAGGTTTGAGTTAGCTTTGCGACTAGTTATGAACCACTCCAGATACAAGCACTGCAGCTTATTTGAAGTAATTACTTCATATAAGCTGCATAGCATTTACTGGAAATGTTTTTTTGAGTTGCTAGAAAAAATCTAAAATTATTTAATTTAAAAAGTAGATACCTATAAATAGTCATACAAATTTTTTGAAGTTGTTTGTGTAAATTCATAAGCTATATAATTCTACATTACTATTTCAATCTTGAAAGACGGTGAAAATTGGTAATTTATAAATGATAATAGTTTTACAAAACAGCGGCTCGTGATTCATAAATTATAAATTCAATCTTTTTCACCGTTTATTTTTTAATTTTAATGTAGTTTCGGGGAATTGTTTCTTAAATACGGGACATCACGATTTCATCATGACGTCACATACGTTACCATTCGATTTCGTCTTCGAGTCGATTTTAATAATAAATTTCTTATCTCATTAAAGCAAAGACACTTCAATTTTATTGTCTAAATTAATACAATGGTAGTTAATATTAAAACATGGCCAATAATATGAGTTATACACAAATACAAATGTCTCAAAATAACAATAAAACAATATTTGGATTTTTTTTGTTAGGTATTAAAAAGATTACTTAATAAATAAAAATATTTCCTTGGTCTATGCGAATGTTCGACTTTGCAATGAAATTAATATTAAAATTTTTTCGTGTGTCATTTATAACACATTTATACGTTTTTAGTAAATATAACTAAAGAAGAAACAGATGAAAAAAACTACGAAGGTACGCCCTTTTCTAGAAAAAGTTTAGCAGAGTCAAACCATGTTTGTTTCAGACAGTCCTAATTCTGATCCAGACAATATTGAGTAATTTATACCTACGTTTGGTTTCGCTTGATGAGATTGTATGACATTTAAATTCATTACTCAAATCACGGGCTAATACCCTGACGCCGTAAATCGGGCAGTCGCGAAATCAGTCGATTAAAATAAACATAGAATAAAAAAAGTGTACTAGCGAGATTCCAGGCCATAAACTCCAAAAAAAAAAAGATGCGCGCCATATTCGGATTTTGTGTTTGCATCGCACGCATGCAAAAGCAAAGTTAGAAAGTCGTTAGCGAAATTTCATCATTTGAATACTGAACGTAAAACCAAAAGCACACGAAATATAAAGAAAAGGTTAACTATTATATAATATAAATTACCTACGTTCGTCACTAAAACAAACTTTTGTAAAGTTAGGTACAATGTTGCTTTTTCATAATTATTCTTTTTATTTCTTTATACTATTTACATATAGTACAGAAATGAAGTAAAATGACCAATGCCTAAATATATGCATTTCAATAAAATGTCTTTCGTTTCAGGCACAATTACATTTCTTCATTCCATATATATCTAAGTGCGTTAAGTTAAAGGCGAGGGTATAGATGTTTCTTTGCTATTCTGACAGTCAGTCAGCTGCGTTCGGATGTGGTCGTAGTGATGAAACATGGCGGGAACGAGTTTTTTTTAATTTTAAAGTAAGACAATGAAATATAAAATATGAAACTTCAAATTACAGTCAGATTTAAGGGAGTTTCAAATGAATATTAATCTGGTATTTTTAGATCTGATGCTCAAAAGCAACGCAAATAAAAATTAAATCATATTTTCACCGCGTGAAATATTGTAAATATACCTATGTACGGGTGTATGAATCAATCAATCAAATTATTAATAATGTCTCAAGCAAGTTTTATTAATTTAATGGATGTATGCATGTTATAATCGCAGAAGTAGTTGTATATTTGAAAAGAATTGATAGTATTTTAATAAATAAATGCAAAAAATTAAGTAATTTTAAAAAATAATTCTGCGTATGAATTAAAACCGAGTGGAAAGTCCAAATTATTGTATATTTCTGCTTCAGTGAGCCACTGATAAAACACTGAACAGAAGGTAAAGCTGATCTAAATATCTACGAAGGAAGGATGGAATGTATGTCGTATGAATGTATGTCGAATGAAAGCATGTCGTACGACCTGAACCTGTTTATTAGGGGTTTAAATTGTAACTACCACCTGACGCTATTTTTTATAGGTAACTATTTTTTCGAATATTTGAAATTCAAATGTTGTTGCTGTAAATAATTAAAAATATTGTAAGGAATATTTATACAAAGCTTACAGATTTCGAACCCTTTTTCCTCTTTCATCACTACGTGCACAATTTTATACTATCTAAGCGGATGCAATTCCATTAGGAACTAGTGTACGTGCAAAATAATATAAATCAGTGTCATTGATTATAGTCGACCATTATTAATTTGCGCTTAATAATTCTTAAGTTCTAAATAAGTTATTATTTTATACAGTCGATTGTGATATTATAAAACATTATAATTTTTATCTTCGAGAGTGAAAGTGATGACGTCATGCAAGATGACAGCTGAAAGCGGCCATCTTGTGTTACCGCGGAACTATCTATAACGTTACACAGTATCTTCTAGAACTATTTAAATTTGGAATATCAAAAACATAGTTAACCCGCACAATGACTCTCTGGCTTTTTTAATGACGAGTTACGCAGAGACTTCAAAGTACGACGCATATTATGATTATGACTTGACGGATATTTAGTAGATTAATTAATAAGAAAAGTATTGTTTAAGAATGTTACAGATAGCTAAGACTGTAAAATTAGTATTCATAATACATTTATGCAAAAGAAATTATTAAAGAAAATCTAGATACGAAGATATTGAGGTATTTATCTTAATATCTCGTAAAATTACCACTTTGGTGATGCCAGCTAATAAAGAAAAGATAAATATTTTATTTTCTAATGAATCATTTACATATTTCGACTTCATGTTCGAAAAGAAACACAATCGTAGTAAAACAATATAATTTACTGATGATGTAAAAAATAAAATATGATATCTTCACGCAATTCCCAATACAGTGGTAGGCAGAGGTCTAGTCTAGACAATTAAGTCCCTTTGACCCACCTTCCACCGAAGATATTTTCGGGACAACGTGACAGGTGGTGAGCCCGTCGCCGTCTTCATGTCCAAGCCAACGATGTAAGTCGTACATAAGTTTTTGAAAAACCCATCGGTACGAGCTTGTCACCTGGGGCTCGAACTCGGGTCTCTCGACTCGAAATTCCGACCACCCAGACACTCGGCTATCGTGACTGTTGATACGACCCTAAAATAAAATTAAGTAACTAATTTCCGACAGATATGTCACCACTCTCCTAACACATGAGTGTTATTAACGAAATAACATATCTAATGCGATTTTCTGTCACAACTTGTCGCAAATTTTGTGCCTTAAAGAATTCTACCTAGCTACAATAGTAAACGTCTTTGGAAATTTAATGTCGTACGACTAAGTCGCAAAATCTATGATAGACCTACTATTAACAATAAATCGAACTAATTTCTCTGTTAAAAAGCAATATTTAAATAATAACTAAGTTACCTAAATGATGTTACACTAAATCACAACTTTCGGAAAATTGACAACTTACATACCAAATTGACGAAATTATTCCATCTATGAGGTAGAAATTATTTTATGTAACTGTACTTAAAATATAATTTAAAATATAAAATTGTTTTAATAAATTGGAGGCAACGTGAATGCAACATCTTTTTCATGTATGCCACGATCATAGATATAGAGAATAGACTAAGCAACACACTCATAGTATTGATCAATCTGTAGAAAAGGAGATAATAATCATGTGTCAGAGTGCCATATATCTATTTTTATATTATAAATGTTATCTACTATCCCTACTAATATTATAAATGTGAATGTTGTGTGTGTGTGTGAATGTTTGTTACGCTTTCACGCGAAAAAAACTACTCAACCGATCACCATGAAACTTTGTACACATATTCTTGGAGGTATTAGAAGTAACATATATAGTGTACTTTTTATTAAAAAATATTTTTACGAAAAATAAAAAAAAAATTGTCAAAAATATTTGCTGAAATTATCAGTAGTAACTTAAGCTACTTTTTTTGAATTTACCATTTTGGAAAAATAATGAGGATTCCGCGTTAAGTGTTATAGCGCGAAGCCGCGTGGGGCAGCTAGTATTATATAATTTTAGAAATCTGTGGAAACAGAAAACTACTGGCTAACACAATCATAGATAGAAAGATAGGGACAAAAACACCATGTTATGGAATCAGAATCACCCGGACGCGAGAAAGTGTAGAAAAAGTGTTTTCTACACTGAGTGTCTACACAATCATATGTGTACGCCTCTCGTCCACCCAGGTCAAATCAATCGCTTTGTTTCTCGTACACATTTCTGTCCGTATTTTAAATATAATTGTCGCAGAGCTAGATTTCCATGTCTATGGTTACGTAACCCATAAAAATAGATCCGTATGAAAAGCAACTAAGTCAGCAGTCTAGAATCTAGCAATGGCAACCGTTAGATGGCACGATATCCACCTCTTTACAGGAGAGTTTATCACAAAAAAAAGATCCACCTTTCCCCCTTCCTCCTTCATTACCTACCTCATTCTTTGAAGCGTTGATCTTCTTTCTCTTTCATCCTTATTTGAGCTGGACACGAGATCAAGCATGTTGATGTCAACAGAGGTGAGTGCGAGGTTGGACCGTAATTGCAAACTAGTAAAGCATGGCGATTGAGTTAAATTGTCTTTATTGCAGAGGTTCTAGCAGCAGATAATTTACGTATTTAGATAATAATAGCGTGTTAGCAAAATTCAACGGACAGCACATCTTTACACAACTTTATTCTTAATGTATTACCTGTCTCGTATTTGCGAAACCCTAATTTATCACTTGCTGCATTGAATGCATTGTCAACATTTACAATTCAAAGGAGGCGACCGAGATCCGTATAACTTTGCCCAAATATTGAAAGAAAAAGAAATTAAGAACTCCTACCAGTTTTATTTTTAATAATTAAGTTCCACAGAGTGCAAAATAGCCTTTTTTTTTACAAATTTTTTCTTGTCTTCTGGTCATGATTACACTTTGTCTTTATAATTAAAACATTTGTGTATGTCTTTTAAAATACCTCGAAATACATGTATTTCGAGGAATTTTAATTTCCTAAATGTATGTATATGTATTCCCCATAACTTTATTTGGGCCGAGACACCGCCTCCTTTATAAATAAATAAAATAAATGATAAAAAAAATCTTTGAGTTAGTGCTAAAGCTCCAGATTTTGTATTTGACAAACACGTTGGTTCTGTTAAATTCATGAGTTTCATAATCCAATGTACAAAGGACATAACGTTGCTAAACTATTATCGTTCTAAATTAGCAAAATAAAGCTTTCAGCTGACTTTTCCACTCGTATTTGAATAAATAATCTAAGACTATGTAAATATAAAGTCCATATTCCAATTCCCTGCAACACCGGCACATTGCGAGGTGTAGCATGTTCACCTGTCCTAAGGAATGCGAATCGACTGGAGTACTTTGCTAGCCTGAAATAAGAAAGAAAAGATTTGAATGGATTTTGTGCAAAAATAATTTCTTAAACACACAAATACATGGATTTTGAGTTGCATTTAATTTAACCGTACATTGCTAAATAAAATAAAATAAAATAATTAGAATTTTTAGTCGTTATTACTTTATTATTTTATTTTATTTATGTGGAAAACCGACAGTTAGAAAGTATTTGTATAAACCATGTTAAATCACACCGATAACAGATTCTCACTGATAGAAATAACAAAAACGCTTTACAAACAAGCTCTAAAAATTGGATAGATAAAATTTACAAAACCAAAAAAAAAAAAAAAAAAAAAAGAGAAAAATAGAAGAAATTACAAAAAGAATCGCTAACACATATCATATTATAGTTAACGCTTCAGTGTAGGATGCAATTGGGTACAAATTGACTTTTCAAATACTTTAGATATTATGCACAACTTAGATATTGGTCTACAATTACTAATACCACTCCTTAATACCTTTTTATATACTGGTCAGGAACAGAACATTCGGCTAAAGATTAACGAATATTAATAAAGGTATTGGTAGATCTATAGTTTCGGCACAATGAATAAGAAAAAATGCTGGCAGATCAGGTCCAGCAGATTTTGAAAGATCCTGAGCTTTCAGCAATTGAGATGCATCTTTCAGATTCACTTCTAACGCTGAAAGAATGGCAATTGATTCTGTCGCTTAGTCATAATTGCACGGAGAAGAGGATGGAGCAACATGGTGCAAGACGTTAGACATAAAATAAGTAGCAAATACTATTGGTTATAATAACGTTAATTGTTATATTAACGTTGAGCGAATGAGCGAAAACCGAATGGTGAAGAAAATACATAGCGCGAAAGTTTATATTAAAAGGTGTGGAGGTAGACCGAGACTAACTTTCGAAGACCAAGTGAGCAAATTGCTCGAAGAGGGGAGGGTCAAGAGTACTCGGATACCTAATCGTGCGTGTATGAAGAAGATGATGAATCTGTAAGAAGCGAAAGAGGTATGTAGGGATCGTGTCACATAGCGATCTGTTCTCTCTGGCTAGCCCATCAGGGATTGTGCGTGAAGATAAGTAAGTAATTAAGTAAGTTATAGTGCAAGAAATGACGATCAGGGGAGAATCATAACAGTTTTATTAAATCAATAGTCAATAATATTCCTTTTTTACAGAGTGACGAGCAGGCCAACGACGTCCATCATCCGGCTCTGGTGGCGCTGTAGCGCTGAGGGGTGCGGCACCCACCTCGTACTCCCTGTCGGAGGACAGCAGGCCGGTGACGCACAGCAGCTGGTACTGCCGCGCAGTGCGGCACCCACCTCGTACTCCCTGTCGGAGGACAGCAGGCCGGTGACGCACAGCAGCTGGTACTGCCGCGCAGTGCGGCACCCACCTCGTACTCCCTGTCGGAGGACAGCAGGCCGGTGACGCACAGCAGCTGGTACTGCCGCGCAGTGCGGCACCCACCTCGTACTCCCTGTCGGAGGACAGCAGGCCGGTGACGCACAGCAGCTGGTACTGCCGCGCAGTGCGGCACCCACCTCGTACTCCCTGTCGGAGGACAGCAGGCCGGTGACGCACAGCAGCTGGTACTGCCGCGCGCGCAGTGCGGAGGCGCCGCGCCGCAGCAGCCGCAGCGCCGCGCCGCCGGCCGCCCGCCGCACACCACCGCACGCACCTGTCGCATTGCAGGTTCCTTTATATTTACCGTTTATTCTTTTATTTTTACAGAAGAATATGTAAATCCGATAGCCGAGTTGTTGGGTGGTCGGAATTTCGAGTCGAGAGATCCGAGTTCGATCCCCAGGTGGCAGTACCAATGAGTTTTTCAAAAACTTATGTACGAATTTCATCGTTGGCTTGGACATGAAGGCGGCGACGGGCTCACCACCTGTCACGTTGTCCCGAAAATATCTTCGGTGGAAGGTGGGTCAAAGGGACTCAATTGTCGAGACTTGACCTCTGTCTACCCCTGTATTGGGAATTGTGTGAAGATATTTTTTTTTCTTTTTTTTTAATATGTGTCGACGATTGGATCTGGCAAACACGCACACTGAGAACAGACGAGTAGATTTTGGAGTTGAAAGAAGTGGTGAGCAGGCTACAGTGGAGCGTTACAGGGTTATTTGAAGCCCGAAGACAGGAGAAGGACTCGATGATCCTCAGTTCTGGTAACTCGCTCAAAAGCTCTCAACAGCTCAAGAGGTGTTGGGTTTATCATCCACAGGTCTCTTATTAATAATGGCGGTAAAAATCGAGTATATCAAATGGGGTTACCTTATACTATAATATATGGAACAACCAACCGGTGTTCGCTGAAGGTCATACAGGTGTATGCATCAACCTCGATACGCCCTGATGATGAAGTATCAATTTATGAGGATATCTCACGAGCCATGGATTGTTCTTATATCCACAATACGGTGTTGATGGAAGACTATGACGCAACCCAGGCACGAAAAAAGGCGAAGAGCTAACAGCGGGCAATTTTGGATTAGAGCACCGGTATCCAAGACAAAAACACCTTACCGACTTTATGGAGGAGGGCCTCTTTTTGATGTACTCCTTTTTCCAGAAGAAGACTGAAAACTCCACTGAAAGAGAACCTGGATGAGCCCGGATGGTTCCATTAAAAATGGGATCGACTTCATTGTGACAATCAGGCGGTAGCTCTATAGTGATGTTTCTGTCATCACTATGGTAACAACGATGAATGGTAAGAGGCAATACGACATGTATTGAACCGTAAAGCGGTGCAAGGCTTCAAATCTTCGCCAAAAACAGCTGTACACAACGTCACTGAACCCACACTTCGGTTTGAGTAACGACCCAAGACCCAAGCTTTACCTTCACTACTCCGACGATATCCCGGAAGTTAGTCTCAGCGAAAGTCTTCAGCTCCAGTATACCCTAAAGCCTTAAGCCCAAAGTACAGCCAGTGCGTGTTGCCCGTTATGGCCTTTGGTACCGAGTCGTTTTCTTTCACTGCTGCCCGAATGAGGAAGCTCAAAGTTGCTCAGCGTGCTATGGAAAGAGCTATGCTCGATGTTTCTCTGCGTGATAGAATCCGCAGTGAAGACATACGCTGCAGAACTGAGGTAATCAACATAGCAGTAAAGACCAGCGCGCTGAAGTGGCAATGGGCCGGCCACATAGCTCGACGAACTGATAACCGTTGGGGAAAAAAGGTTCTCGAGTGGCAACCTATAAAAGGCAAACGCAGTGTAGGACGACCCCCTCCAAATGGAGTGATGACCTGCAAAATATTGCGGAATGTCGATAGATGCAGGTGGCTGAAGACCGTCCTTTGTGGTGAATTCTAGTGGAGACCTATGTTCGGCAGTGGACTCTCGATAGGCTCTAAAGAAGAAGAAATTAAAACAATTAACATCAGTATGTTTTTCCACATCTACCGTCGTTACAAGCTACAATAGCTACTTTTGTGTGATACTTGCAACATGTTTATAGGTACAGATGTATTCATACGAGTCTTACAGCGCGAAGCTCGTACGCGGCTTCAGATTTACACAATACTTTAGGTTGCACTTCAAACACTATTACATATTCAATATTACAACTGACAATTAAAAATACATACATAGATAAGGACAACATCAAATACATTGCATTGATCTCATTTGAAAAAGTAGCTAAAACTTTAATCGAGACAACGTAGCTACCACACGCATTCAGACACGAGAAAATGTAGGAAAAGTGTTTTTCTACATTAACCCATCCGGGAATCGAACCCAGTACCACAGAGCTGGCGACATTTTGACACTAATACTTTTTTGACTGCTTAGAATTACTTAGAATGGGTCACTTACTTGTGCGGGCGAGTGAGATGGATCTAAAACTAGTAAGGTCGCTTTCCCATCCTTGTGCTTTTCATAACCTATTATTGTTCTAGAATGACCTGAAAAATTGAGCTCATTCATTAATATAATAATAAATACATACATAGATAGAGACATCACATACGTTGCTCTGACTCAAAAGTAAGCAGCTTAAGCACTTGTATAATGGAATCAGAAACAAGGAAGTTGTTAAGCGACGTTCTTCAGCAGCTATTAGAGTATATGCTTATAATATATTTAATAACGGCGACGGGCTCACCACCTGTCACGTTCTCCCGAAAATATCTTCGGTGGAAGGTGGGTCAAAGGGACTTAATTTTCTAGACTAGACCTCTGTCTATCCTTGTATTGGGAATTTCGTGAAGTTATTTATTTATTTAATGTATATAATCTATTTGAGTGTATTTCTCAATCTAATTATGAGATTTTCTATGAGAGGAAACTTTCTATTGGCCTTCGGTGCATGTAAAAATAAAACATATTAAATTAAGGTTAGTTGTAAGTTTTCCAAAAATTGTTAAATAAAAAAAAAAAACAAAAAAATTGATGTTAAATAAAAAAAAAATAGACCTGACCGGAAATCGAACCCGGAACTTCGGAGCTGACCACATAGTGACGCCCGGCAGATCGCATCCCAACAAACAGAATCAATTGTAAAACAATATTTACCCTGATGCTGAAGATACAGAGGCGCTTTGAATCCGTTGGGGTCCTCCTGGAAGTAGCGCAGCACCCAATCGAACAACGCCGGGTGGCTGCCGTCGGCGCTGGTGGGCTTGTGGAAGTCTATCAGCTGGCACCTACACAGCAGGAGACTGGACTGTACCAACGGTCTATTCTAGTCCATCGTCGTACATAGCCCTCGCCCTTGGGAGAGTTCGCCATAACAGTCAAGCTCGACAAGCGGATCGGCGATCGCAGTAACAGACATCTGCGACGACCTGAACCTGAGACGCTGCTGCTCGTCACCGGTGTGGTTATTTTGTTCTGGTATATCTTCGAGGTGACTACTCCGCCATTTGTCGGTATTATGTTAGCAATTAATATTGTGAAGGCTTTTCTGTTACCCTCGAGAGGAAATGAGTTGGCGCGTTTTTAAACTGATACCACAATGGCCATGTATCTGAAAATTATATTTAATTCAAGCAATGAGAAAAGGCAGAGGACCGGTCCTGGTGGAAAATTTCAAGAGATGTCTATATTCAGCAGTGGACTCTTGTTAGGCTGTAAAGAAGAAGAGAGAGGCACAGAGCAAAAGAGTCGGAATCTCCCTTTTGGTATATTTTTTTTATAGAAAAGGGAGGCAATCGAGCAGGTGGCTCACGTGATGGTAAGTGATTACCGCCGCCCATGAACACCCGCAATACCGGAGGAATAGCAGATGCATTGCCGGCCGTTAAAACATATTTTTAGATATACATATTTATTACTACTCGCTATTACCAATACTGGGGTAGACAGAGGTCCAGATAAATAAGTCCTTTCGACCCACCTTCCACTGAAGAAACAACGTTTTTGGGACAACGTGACAAGTGCTTTGCCTGTCGCCACCTTAATGTCTAAGCCAATGTAAATTTTAAATAAGCTCATTGGTACGATACTTCCAACTAGCTATCGAGCTCGGATCCCATGACTCGAATTCCGATCATCCGACCACTCGGCTATCGTGACTACAATCCCTTTTGGTGTCTCCTGGAAAAGCAAACTTTTGTCACCACCGCCATATCCAGTGGCGGGTGGGGGGCGTGTATAGTAAGAAGCTAGCTTAACTTCTTTCTATGTAAGTAAGTGTAAATAATCGTGACCACTAACTTTATCCTGAGTGACGATAGAACGGTGACCACCTCGCAGGCTCCGATCCACTTGCGTGTGTTGTGAAGCTTGCAGCCCAGCTGTTCTGAACCCTGGACCGTAAATCAAATCGTTTATTCATCGATATAAGTAACATAGATTACATCCATCCATTGTCATGTTTTAATCTAGTTCAAGAGTTCGATCCCTAGCAGGCTCATATCGATAGGTTTTTTCAAAACTTCTGTACGATTTTATCGTTGGCATGGACATACAGACTGCGAACGGCTCACCACATGTCACGCTAACCCAAAAAATGTCTTCGGTGGAAGGTGGGCCGAAAGGACTTAACTTTTTAGACTTCTGTCTACCCCAGTATTGGGATGGGAACACAGAGAGGATATACGTATATTATTTTAAAAAACGGAAATACAATATTGAATATAAAATAATAATTGCTCTGAACCCACAGGAATTAAACAAAGCACTTGTGTTATGGAGTCAGAAACCACAAAGTTTCTACAAACACACAGATCCGAGACAGTGTAGAAAAACTGGCGGAATCCGGAACCTTAGAGGTGGCGACAAAATGAAAAACGGTGTGCAAAATTAATGTGTACGCCACTCGTATACGGAGGTCGTCACATTTACAATTCATTACGTGCGCCAGTATGTGCGTGCGTGCGTGTCCTACGTGTGTGCGTGTTTGCGCAAGTGCGTGTGTGGATGCGTGCGTGCGTACGTGTGTGCGTGCTTGCGCGCGTGTGGATGCGAGCGTGCGTACGTGTGTGCGTGTTTGCGCACGTGCGTGTGTGGATGCGTGCGTGCGTACGTGCGTGCGTGTACGTGTGTGCATGTGCGCGTGCGTGTGCGCGTGCGTGTGTGGATGCGAGCGTGCGTACGTGTGCGTGTGCGTGCGTGCGTGTGTGGATGCGTGCGTGTGCGTGCGTGCGTACGTGCATGCGTGTACGTGTGTGCTTGCGCGTGTACGTGTGGATGCGTGCGTGTGCGTGCGTGCGTGTGTGCGTGTGCGCGTGCGTGTGCGTGCGTGTGTGGATGCGTGCGTGCGTACGTGCGTGCGTGTATGCGCACGTGCGTGTGTGGATGCGTGCGTGCGTACGTGCGTGCGTGTACGTGTGCGCGTGCGTGTGCGCGTGCGTGTGTGGATGCGAGCATGCGTACGTGTGTGCGTGTTTGCGCGCGTGCGTGTGTGGATCCGTGCGTGCGTACGTGCGTGCGTGTACGTGTGTGCTTGCGCGTGTACGTGTGTGGATGCGTGCGTGTGCGTGTGTGCGTGCGAGCTACCTGCGTGTCGAAGCCCAGCCGCCAGGCGCGCTCCACGAGCTGCTGCAGGCGCGGCACGGACGGCACGCAGCCGCAGTCGCGCTCCGCGCCGCCCAGCAGCCGCGCGTACTGCGGCTGCCTCACCAGCGACGACAGCAGCATCTGCATGTTCCTGCACCGACAGATCCGTATTGCTACACCGGTCAAGCGGGGTAGACAGAGGTCAAGTCTGGACAATTGAGTCCCTTCGACCCACCTTCCGCCGAAGATATTTTCGGGACAACGTGACAGGTGGTGAGCCCGTCGCCGTCTTTATGTCCAAGCCAACGACGAAATTCGTACATAAGTTTTGAAAAACTCATTGGTACTGCCACCTGGGGATCGAACTCGGGTCTCTCGACGAGAAATTCCGACCACCCAACAACTCAGCTATCGTGACTTTCTGTCTATTGTATCTGGTTATTGTAGTTTATTTTATCTAACCCCATTTCGTGATGAGGTTTCGCGAAGGGAGAAGAAACAGACGAAAGATACTCCGTAGGTATCCTTCACTTTGTAGTTTTTTTTTTTCGAAAAAGCGGTTATACAGAATTGAAAACAATATAATTAGATTTGATTTAGAAGAGAATTTAGAGAACTGTATATGGGGTTACAATCGTTAATGTATTAATTTATATATTCTGTATCATTATTAACGTATACAATAAAATGGTTCCCTTCCCTCTCTAGGAATCTATTGATGAATACTAACTGTTGTAAGCTGTAACGTAACCCTCTTATCGCGTAAAACAAAATTATTTCGAGGATAAAAGGATCAAATACCCTTCTCCGATTTCAAGCTATTTCCGAAGGCAATTCTATTAAAATGAGTTTAGTAAAGTCGACAATCCGTAGACGATTTATACACACCGATTTTCAAGTCTAGAAAATGAAGTTAGCACAAAAACCCAGACCCGAGACAATGCGGAAAAATGGCTTTCAACTTTGACCCAGCCTGGATTCGAACTTAGGATATTAGAGCTGGTGACACCATAACAACCGGTGGCCATCATTTAGAAAAGAAATCTAGAAATATTAAATAACATTAGTAGTACTTATATTAACCACTCCAACAAAGGTGCAATGCTCGTCTGGAGGAGGTTCACGACAATAGTCGAATGGCGGGATCAAACCGTTGTGTCTCGTAATTCACACTCTAAACTGTAATGCTATTGGCGCTTCAACAAGTATGAATTCAATAGAATTCGATGTAATTATTCTTTCTCGTTCTCTCGCAGATTTAATCCTATCGATTCATATCTTCTTTAAATTTCTTGTTTCATCGAGTTTAAAATTACGAGAGCGCTAAATAAACTCTTCACTTCAATAATAACGAACAAGAAATGTCAGTTTAGTTACCTAGGGGGCGCTAAATGTTCGTTACAAATGAAATGTCAATATTTCATAGATTAAGTTCAATGTTCTGTTATTTTTTCGATATTTACTAAACTTGCCCATTTTCATTAAAATACTATCTTACCTACTTTCTCAGCTCGGCGACGGGCTCACCACCTGTCACGTTGTCCCAAAAACATCGCTTCTGTGGAAGTTGGGTCGAAAAGATTTAATTGTCTAGACCTCTGTCTACCCCTGTATTGGGAATGGAGTGAAGATATTAACTTATTTACTGGCTTACCTATATCCGCAACCCCAACCCCTGTCTCCGTAGGTGCTGGCGTAGTGGTCCACTGCGCTGCACAGGTATGTCTTCGCAATGCTAGGATTCTGAGCATTCAATTGAGCTATCCTTTCCAGGATTCCTGAAAAAATACCAAAAGTTTTTAATAAGCTTAATATTGACGACCTCCGTGGATGAGTGGCGCACACATCGGTTTTCATGGTGCCGTCAGCTCTTTGATCCCGGGTTCGATTCCCGGTCAATGTAGAAAACACTTTCTCTACATTTTCAGGTACCTTCGTTATTTCTGATTCTATAATAAAAGTGCTTTAGCTGTTTCGTGATCAGAGCAACGTATGTGATGTTGTCCCTACCTGTGTATATATTTATTAATTTATTATATTTGTCGGCGTAGGGTAGTCCACGTGAGGCAACTCGTTGTTAGATCCGTCTTGAGCCATATCAGACAACTGATCTAAATGGGTGGAAACGCAGTAAGTTCGATACAGGAAGATGACCGTTCGCACTGCCGTCCGTTTCGTAAGTGAAGCCCCGAGAATGTCAATGAGAATGTCAATGTCAAATGACATTGACATTACATAGTAGTCAAATCCGCTCTGTCACTTCCTGTATCGACCTTACTCAAGCGCACTACTCGACGTTTCCGAAGACTTTTAATAGATGGCGTTGTAACCAAAATTGTTGCCTTGTCTTGATTCTGCGACCTATTTAACTTTAATACCAAACATCCTTTGTTTACAAATGTTAAGATCCTTAATTCGATACAATATCAGTTAGTCTATATTAGGAAACTTAACGTCATTAATACAATGATATATTATTTTTGATGAAAGTTCAAAAATCAACTAACACAGACGGGCTTCGAACTCGCGACCTCCACCGTATAATGCCAATTCGTTTCTAATTTTATATTATTTTTATGCATTTCGCAAAGGATTAACCAGGGTTCTAGGCAATTTAGTACTTTCGACTCACATTTCACCGCAGTACTTTGTTTTAACACCGCTTAGTGTTTTTTTTTTATAGAATTGGGAGGCAAACGAGAGTGCCCCCCCCCCAAATGGGGGACGGGGTGTGTGGGCCTCCGGTTACCTGCACCCACCAGACGAAACGCAGAAGTTTATTAGACTTCTACTTCACGCCGGTATTCTATGAGGTCATGGCACTTCCCTAGTCGAGCCGGCCCATTCATGCAACAAAAAAAGCTGATGCGTGGGTCTACCACTGTTAAAACTACCACGCTTAGTTTGGAAATTAACCCATTGGTACGAGCCCACCTCCTGGGGATCAAACTCGGGTCTCTCTATTAATTCCGATCACTTAGTATAACGTACCATTGGTCCTTGAGGAGCCTGTGTCCTTGCCGGTGGCGGAGGCCCGCCGCAGGCCCACGCTACGCTCGTAGTACCCTGCTACGGAGAGTGCGCCGCTGTAGACGGCCCGCTTTAGACTGTTCGTAGCGCGGTTCGTGTAGCCCTCCTCGTCCTCTTCCTCCATTCCGTACTGTGCCTACATGTTTCAATATACAGGATCTCACAATCTTATTCACCATACCATAACATTAGCTTAAAGAGTCACGATAGGTGAGTGGTTGGGTAGTCGGAATTTCGAGTCAAGAGACCCGAGTTCTATCCCCAGATGGCAGGCTCGTATCAATGGGTTTTTCAAAAAGTAAAAGACATAAAGACGGCAACGGGCTCACGACGTTGTCCCGAAAATACCATCGGTGGAAGGCGGGTCAAAGCGACTTAATTGTCTAGACTAGACCTCTATCTACCCTTGTATTGGGAATTGCGTGAAGATATTTATTATTATTTATTATATCATAGGCTAGAATGACAGCAGGTTAATAGATTTAGACGTTATTTTGCGGAAATTCGTTATTCGAAATTCGTGATTATAAAATTGTGCAATAATAAACACATATCTTCACGTCCTTCCCAGTACAGGGGTAGACAGTGGTCTAGTCAACTTCCACCGAACCACCTTCCGCTTCCTTTCGACCAACCTTCAAGACCAACATTCCAGATACAGACACGATTTAACTTCCAACCCTCACGCATACTAATTGAACTCGTTGTAATTAAGTAATAAAATTTAATAAGAAAAGAAGAAGCTATTTCTACCTTGTTCTATGCTGAACAGCGCCAAACGTAACACAGTTGTTCACATTTTGTTACGAAATAAAATAACAAAAAGCTTCTTGATAAATAATGCAAGGAGGTTTTAGTTTTAATTCCTTTTTTCAATTACAATTTTATTTTAAAATTTAATTCTTTTGGTAGAAAAAAAAGTCCCGATAGGAGAGTTGTTGGGTGGTCGGAATTTCGAGTCGAGAGACCCGGGTTCGATCCCCAGGTGGCAGTACCAATGAGTTTTTCAAAAAACTTATGTACGAATTTCATCGTTGTCTTGGACACAAGACCGCGACGGGCTCACCACCTGTCCGTTGTCCCGAAAATATCTTCGGTGGAAAGTGGGTCAAAGGGACTTAATTGTCTAGACTTGACCTTTGTCTACCCCTGTACTGGGAATTGCGTGAAGATATATATATATATATATATATATATATATATATATATATATATATATATATATATATATATATATATATATATATATATATATATATGTATATATATATATATATATATATATATATATATATATATATATATATATATATATATATATATATATATATATATATATATATATATATATATATATATATATATATATATATATATATATTTTAATTCTTTTAGTTGTAGTTTAAACTCACCCGCAACATTTGAAACTCGTGTTCCTCTCTGTTCTTCTGTGCTTCTCTTTCAGCAGCTGTTAAGGTAGATGTAGCTCCGTCTTCTCCCTTTTCGAAATGCTCTTCTATGTGTTGAATCTGTCAAAATTATTTACTTTACTTTCCATTGTAGGGTATAGGTGTCCCTTGTTAAGTTCTCGGCTCGTTACTTATTAACTTATATTTTAATTCACTAAAAGAAAGCCCACATATACTATTTTTGAGGCAGAAATTGGTAAGTCTAATGACTGAAGCAATTCCTAGGCAGAGGAATATTTCATCTTAAGAAAAGTTAAAAATACTATAACTTTTAACTACCTCAAAATATCTTCACACCATTCCCAATTCTGGGGTAGACAGAGGTATAAACAATTAAGTCCTTTCTTACAATTAAGTTTAAAAATTTTTCTACAATTAAGTTTAAGAATCTTATTTTTCTTACAGCATATGCTGCACAGCTTAACTTACTAGCAAGATGGGATATATGGGGGCCCCATTGAAGCTTTGCACCAAGAAAAACAGCAGTATCCACAAAGCTCAAATCTTCCTCATTTATTAGTACATTGGTATCACCCAAATGTTTGTGTGTGTAATGTGCATGTTGTAACCCCAACACAAAGTGTTGAAAATTTTATACACTTAGTTATATTGCTATTTAAATGTAAATTATTAGCATTGAACCAATGAAAGTGAAAGAGATATGTAAGGATTGTGACACCTGGAAATCTGTTATCTCCAGCTGTGGAGACTGTGCGTGAAGATAGGAAATAATAATTTAATTACAGTATTTATTTTATATAGTTGTAAATGTTCGGTACGGAAATAAAGTCTGTGAAAATGAGCACATCTTTAACCACTAATTGCCTGCACTGTTAATTGCATCAGAACAATGCCTTCAGGAAAGAGTAAGAATTATAAACGATAGCTGGAAAATGACAATGTGGTCATTTTTCGGTGGTTTGACAAGTACTCAGTGTAAGAGTTAACACACCGGTTTTTATGGTGTCCTCAGTTCTGAGGTCCAAATTTCGTTAAAACACCCTTTTCTACATTTTCTCAGGTCTGGATGTTTGAGGTACTTTCTTTTCTCTGTTTCCCAAACACAAATGCTTACGCTACTTAATTTGGAATGTATATGATGTTGTCCCTATCTATGTATTTTTCTAATAATATAATAATGTGATTATTACTTGTATAATCCTATGAGCAAACTAATCATTGTCATACAGTTATATAATAAAATGTCTAATTTAAATTCATAGACTAAATTTGATGGATGAATGATTTTTACAGATGCAATATGAAAACTTACCAGTTCATGTTCTGATAGAGGCAAAGGCTGGCAGCATACTGGACAATTACTAACAGGGCTCTCTTCCATCATAACCACATCATCACATGAAGCATTATCAAGCTGGTCCTAAAAACCACTGACATAATGAACCAAATATGTATAACATAACTTTCCAAGATTTATTTGACAAATGTGGCATACACACTAGTTCCCATGGTGGTGCAAACTGTAAGGTCCTAGGTTTCATTCAATGTAGAAAGCAATTTTTTCTACATTATCTCAGGCCTATGTGTTTATGGTACCTTCATTGTTGAGTGCTTTAGCTCTTTACTTTGGGATCAGAGCAATGTATGTGATGTTGTCTACATCTTTGTATTTATTTATAAATATATATAAAGGTTGATTAAACCGTTTAAACGGGGAGCCTCTAAATAACTGCAAGAAGTAACCATAGAAGTATATATCATGGAAATTATCACATATACTGTAGTAGACGTATATACAGTTTAAACTCACCGATTTTTGGGGGCTCAAAATATCTCTGTGTTCAACATTAACATGCACTTCCACTTCAGGGCCGCTGACAAACTCTCTTTCACATATAGGACATTGGTATGATGAAGAATGAGGCCCTGGAGACAGGGCCATGGCGCTCAAAGCTAGAGTAGGGTTATCCAGGGTCAAAGTTGCGTTGTTTAATCCTAGGGTAATGTTTTCAGTGATATTCGAATTAGCATTCGCGTTCGAAAGAATAGATGGTGACGTCAGGTCAAAGTGAGCCCGGTTTATGTGTTCCTCTAATTTCCCCGGGCATGTTGAGGTGAAATCGCATAAAAGACACTGTAATTAAAAAAAATTATGAGTTATATTCCAATTGCATTTTATTTACCCTTTATGCTTTCTTTGTTTTGTGCATTAAATATAGAAATTTTGAAGTCGGTACACATTGTTTTGAATTTTGACGTTTGACAATTTTATCAAAAACATATGGTGTTTTTGACAAAATTGTTAACATATAATGTGGCCATTTGAGCTGCGGTGCTGCCAATGCCAAAATTAACACTAGAAATTACAACATTTGGAATCATCTGTAGAAAATAAACTTAAAAACCCCGGTGGGTGATGAAAACTGTAATGTGTTATTTTAATCTACTTTAAATTAACAATGACAGGAGAGGTAGTAGTGCGGAGTGGTATTTCTGCCCGGTTTTCTATACGGTGTAAGAATTTATCATCCTCTGTATTAGCAGGTCATTAAGTTTAGGCAATCAAGGGAAAAGCCATTAAAATAGGAAACACAATACAATAACATAGGACATCAATAGGAAGCGGATTGGTGATCGTAGTATCAGGCACCTTGCACTTTAGATACAGGGTCAGCCACCCGTCACCGGTCTTCTGATTTTTGAGCTCGTATTTTTTGAGATGGTTATCCCGCCAATTGCATTTTCCCTTAGTTGACACTTACGAAACCCTCTGGAAGAAAGGGTTGGTAGTCTTCCACGCCGATACCACACAGCATAAAGTTGGAATGGCTACTTAAACATGATGGAGTAGACATCTCAGAATACCCCACTAAAAGTTTGCATTTTTAGTGCAGGATTTCTGGTACTATGGCGATCGCCTATTGGTTTGTCAAGTTTATCGATTGTGGCAAATCCTGATTAAGGGAGAGGCCTATATATGTCGTGCAGTAGACATTTTTATGCAGGCTCTGTGTATGTAGTTAATATTAACAGAAGAAATATGCAATACCTGAACCGTGGGGCTCGGAGTAGGTGGAGTTTTCTTAGGGGTATTAGCTTTGAGCTTTAGAGCCAGCTGCGATCGGAGTGGAGAGCCTTGACCCGCGCTGGCCATAGACAACTGCAAGAAATATATTGCTTTGTGTGGATAAGCACTATAAATTCTAGACTTCAGTAAGTAGTATAAGTAGTATGTAAATATTTTTTTTTTAATTTGGATATTATTGTAACTGTACTTCTGAAAGCCTTTCTGCCATTGACATTTTCTCCTATATATTTTGCTTTGTTATACAAGTTACATCATTTTTGTATTCTTGGGATTAAAAGTATATGAGGGCAAGAAGATGTAAACGGGGTAGAAACTGGCCCAGACGACTTTATCATAATCGTAATTCTACTTTTGTTAACTATAATAAAAATAATATATATTTAAAATAAAATAAAAATATATTTTCCCCCCAAACCCAATACTGAGGTAGACTAGGTCTAGACAAATAAGTTTTTACGGTCCACATTTCACCGAAGACTTTCTTTTGGGACAACTTGATAGGTGGTAAGCGTGTCGCCGACTATATGTCCAAGCCCACGATTCATATCGTCGTAAAAAATTTTTTGAGAAAACCCTTTGGTACCAGTCTACCAGCTGGGGATTGTATTGGGGTCTTTTTGAGTCGAACTCCAATCACCCAACCACTCGGCTATTGTAGCTTCCATCGTAAAATATATTAAATTATTTTATGATATACTAAAACTATGGCTTCTAATACTACACATTTAGCAATTTGATTAGTTATCTTAAATACTTAAAAATCGAATTCAAGAAAATACCTTATTTTTATTTGGCGATCCTTCGTAATTATCAGTATTATGACTCGGACTATAATGCGTACCTGTAAATATAATACATGCTTGATTACCATAAATACAAGAGCCATACATACAACATAAAATAATAAAGAACTAACCCTTCCTTTCGTGGCCATTAAAAATTTCACCGTCACTTGAACTCTCCCTACTGTGATTTTTTTTCGGTATAACCCCATTACTTATATTAATGTTTTTCAGTCCATTACATAGATTAATGTTTTTAGGCGAACGCGAGTATCTATCGTCGTCCTTTTCACTCCTATTGTGATTATCCTTTTCTTGGTAGCCATTGTTACAGTTTATATTTTTTGATATTGCGCCGTTGTGGAATGATGATGATGACATGTCAGGACTGTGCCAGCCGTTGATTGAGCCCGGCGTATTGTAGCTACAACTGTCCGTCGTTGTCATTTTTGAATCTTCATCAAAGCTGTGAAAATGATTAATTTTATTCATAGATTGATGGCCCTCTACAATCTATTATCTAGGAATCTTAGCTTTTTGTCATCCCAATTAAAAACAATCTATTTGAAATTATTGAGGGAAGCTCTATAAAATAAAAAAATAGAAAAGTAAAGGAATATTAAACTTAAAATTCGCATACAGTTTTTCTTTATACTTAGCTGATAGTTCTAAAAGTCACTGCAAAGGATAGACCACGATAAGGCGTATTTTCCACAATCGCCACGCATGGCGATCAATCGGCAATCGCAGTTGTTTGATTCTTTTGTGGTTTTGGCTAACGTCATCTGCCGTTAGGCATTGCCATTCTCAGACTTACCACTCAGACCCCACCTAACCAGCTACTTTCTAAAGAAAATGAAAGGTAGGTCTAACAGTGGTAGAGCCACGCATCAGCTTTTGTTGTTGCATGAAAGGGCCGGATCGACCGGGGAAGTACCACGACCTCACAGAATACAGGCGTGAAGTAGAAGTCTAACAAACTTCTGCGTTTCTTCTGGTGAGTGCAGGTATGCGGAGGCCCACACACCTCCCTCCCCCAATTCTGGGGGGGGGGGCACTTCTAAGGCCGGCAACGCATCTGCTATGCTCTGGTATTGCGGGTGTTCATGGGCGACGGTAATCACTTACCATCACGTGAGCCACCTGCTCGTTTGCCTCCCTTTTCTATAAAAAAAAGGTTATAAGAATCCATCCACGTTTCGGTTTGACTTAGCACTGCTAAGTTAGTTATAAATAAAATTCGACCATTCCTGATAACACCCCGTCAGAGAACGGACACTCTTAAGTCAGAGACTCTTAGATCTCTCTAGACCTTACACCGAATCCTATTTGGGACAGATCTGTCGCACTCTTAGTGTTCAAGCCACCGGTACAATATACTTACATACGTACATAAATATGTACACAGACAAATATTTATTCATAGATGAATATGAATGTTACAAACATTCTTATTCAAACTATGAAAAAGAATGTTTGTAACGTTCATATTCATCTCAAATATTTCCAATAAGCCGCAACCATTTGCTTTAAAGACAGGGTTACTACCACTCAGGCTACGACGGTCGTAGTTTTAAGTAATTGTTATTTAGTGGCAGCATTAGAATTTATGCCATTCCTATTTAAACAGTAAACTAAAGGAACAGCTTTAAAGATAACAATGGCTTACGGCAGATGGCGGAATAACCATTTCGAAAAATAAGGCCCAAAATAAGCCTAACGGTGTAAAGCAGGAGTGTCTAAGATACGAACTGAGGTAGAACTGATCGCCAATCCGCTTAGCAAACGTGACAATTATGGCGATTCTTCCGTATGTTGGAGGACTTCATCCTGAAGTGAAACGAAATCAAGCTAAGTAATTCAAATGCTCTTTATACCGAACTTTATAGAATATACGTAACATACTAATGCTGTGTATATACATGTTAATAAAGGCAGCCCAGTAAAACTAAGGTAAACGACAAAGCAGTTAAGATCAGCGCACTGAATTGACAATGGGCCGGCGACATAGCTCGACGAACTGATATACGTTGGTAAGTAAAGGTTATCTAGTAGCAACCTCGTTTAGAACGTCTTACATTGTGAGATGAGATTAAGTGACGACCTGTAAAATGTTGCGAGGAGTCAATGTATACAGGAGGCTGAGAACCGTTCTTTGAGGCTAAATTTAGGGGAGGCCTATGTTCAGCAGACTCTTGATAGGCTGTAAACAAGACTATGTTAACAAAACAACTTCTTTTGAAGATTATTAAGATGCGAGAACTCACCTAGGACTTTGATCATCGATGAAAGCCATCAGTTCCCTTTCCGGTGTTAAATAATGCAGATGGGCTCTCTGTACATGACCGACCAGTTGAGTTTGGGGCACAGTACAGTCGCAGAATGGACAGTCAGGACGACCAGCGACGTGGGCTTCCAGGGTGTGGGAGCGCATGCCTTCGTCTGTTAAGCCTTCGGCCCCACATAGCTCGCATGTGTATGGAAATGGGCTGCTCGACATTTTTTAGGATGATACTGGCACAAAAAAGTTTTTTTATTCTTAAACATATTATCCCAGAAATAAAACAGGTGTAAAAATCCATCTATATTTTTCTAACAAGAATTATTTAATTGGTACTTACGTAACAAAGCCTATACAGGTGATTATAACATTAGGTTACATAAAACAAGTTATATATTTTAACGTAATATAAAAATAATAAATAACATAATGAGTTAAGACAAACCATTCACAACAAATTGGGGTGAAGTGTCAAATCAATAAATTTACCGCAGTTATGTTTTCAAGGAAAACGCGACAAAATCTGTCATTATAGTTATTAGAATTGACATTTCAAAATCAATCCAGATTAATACGTTTTCATTGAAATCATCACTTTATAATTTAACTGTTTAAAATATTAATTAAAGAAAGCATGACAAATAAGTGAAATGTGCACTCACATTCTTGTTTTTTATTGTCAATATAAGCGGAAATCCCGGTGACCTATTTTTATTAAAAATTTAAATAAGCACTATCTAAATGGTTTATTACTAGTATTATAACTCACTAAAAATAACATTTTCTAACATTAAGTTGTACTTTAAACAGCTAAAGATCAGCAGTTGTGAACGAATCGCCATTCATGAAATTCAGAGACATTGAAGAAAAAAAATTCCTACGCATGCGGGAATTTTACTTCTGGGTCATGCCCCCTAGCGGAATATGTAGGACATGAGGAAGTTTTCCTGTCTACGTACTGGCGGGCAAAATACGAAAGGTCCATGACCTAATGGAAAAATAAATATCAATATTTTATTACAATTTTTGCGATTCAAAAAATATGAAATTACTATTTCTACGCATTAACGCATAAATGTAACAGATTATATAACATTATATTAGGTTCGTTGGTCCGAAACTGAAAACGACCACTGGTTTAAATTAAGTTTATTGCACGATAGTAATCAATTTGTGTTTAGAATGACTACGCTTTTTGCATTATTTATTGTATTAAAATATTGCATTTAGCGCCATCTACCTAGAGAGAATTTCACCTATTTTATCAAAGCAAATTTATTGTACTGAATAGTTCATAGGAAACTCCATAGAGGGCGACGCAATATTATTTTGCAAGTTTTAGGAAAAATAACTAAGCTGTAAATAAATATGTTGGACACTGATATGGTAACTGGCTTACCTTCAGTCACGTTGTCCCAAATAGACTTCGGTAAAAGGTGGTAAGAAAAGACTTTTTCTCAACACCTCCATCTACACCAGTACTGGGAATCGTGAAGATATTTATTTATTATTTTGTTATAACTTACTAGATATATGTGCCCCCTGAAGTAAGGCGTTGTTGACTAAATGTGGCAATTATACAAGCTGCTTTTGGCGCTGACCTTAGTAATGGCTTTTCCTGCTCTGACGTAATCTACAGGTTATTTTCATTTGCAACGTTTAGGTAATAGGTGTCTTAGCTCTTTTTCAAGATGTTTGACACCATATCTGTTGGTAGCTTTTATAACATATTACAAATCTTTTATTTCATTAAAGAATTCCAGCAAAATATCCATTGCTACGTTTTGTATCAATTGGGTAGACATTAAGGCGGCAAAAACATTTATCCTCGGTCACAATGCCCAAAATAAACTCCCCTGAGAAGTGGATAGAAAGAACTAAAATCCAAGACCATTCCAATGTTGGAATCAATAGTAACTTAATGATTTGTTACTTAATTTAATTCTGATAGTGTCGACTAAAGTTTACTTAACGATAACTTATTTACTTAAATAATGGTATTTAAAAACCTCACCAAGAAGAAGTATTTGCCGTAATCATTACGCATAACAATCGCAAAACGCCATAATATAAAGCGAATCTAAATAAAAAGTCATGAGAGTCGAGTGGTTGGGTGATCGGAATTCCAGTAAAGAGACCCGAGTTCGATCTCCAGGTGGTAATATCGGTAATATTTCAAGAGGGCCTGACATGGAAGAACCTGCAGTTTCCTCTGATTCCTGATCGGGCCGGTTTGACCGTGGGGTCATGCTCTGGTCAACCGGTACGGTTAAATTCCGATAAAAATTTAAATTACACATGTAAACTAACACGGAAAGAGATTTTATCGTGTTTTTATTTACTTACTTAATTTTTAAAATTTTTTAAATCTTGACTTGTTAAAAAGTTTAAGCTACGAGGAAGATTCCAAAGCCTTTGTTTTTCTAAAAAAAAAGTAATATTCTCCCCATTTTTATATTACATTAAAATAGAATAGTGTGAAAACCACGGCATAAATAGGAGCATTGGTATCCCAGTCGACGTTGAAACCGGCGCGGCATACAATGTGGATGTTTATGTAAATCGGGGGACATCTTACTCTCGCTGAAGTCAAATAAAATAATACTTATATTTTTGCATTTTTATATGATGAGCGTCGTCTGTTGGGACCTCTGCGTTGCTGTGATGTTATCTGTGGAACGGTATCGGTATTTGCGGTTCTAGTAATTTTATCGACGACCTGATCGCCTAGTTGGTCGTGACCCTTCCTTCGAAGCTGAAGGTTGCGGATTAATTACTTACTTTTCTTTACGCACAGTCCCTAACATGATATTCAGATAATCTAAATTTTGTATACTTTAAGAATACAAAATTTAGAGCAGAACTTAGTGTATATTAGAATTCTCTGCACACTTTTTACAATTCTAAACTATCCTTGTGCACCTGAGTACTTGAAATCTAAGTTTCAATACTTAGGTGATTCTCATAAGCGCATTCTCCGTTCTTTGGAAAGTCTCAAGTTACTTACACCGTTACACCGTACTGGTTACACATCTAAATCTTTCGCCCTTACGGCTATAAGACTCTGGAATGAAATCCCTCTTGACATTAAAAAAGCTCCCAACATTTTTTCATTTAAAAATAAAGTCCGTGAATACTATAAAATGTTGCAAGTATGAATATCTGATATGGGTATAATTTTAAATCTTCCATGTATTGTCTCCTACTTATATAGTTATGTTGTACGCTTATAGATACGATATAATTTTTGTTTTTCGTCATTTACTATTAACAACATAAATATTCTATGTGTATATATATTCATATGTATTTATATATCTATGTATTGTATAAGTATTAATTTATATATATATATATATATATATATATATATATATATATATATATATATATATATATATATATATATATATATATATATATATATATATATATATATATATATATATATATATATTTTTTTTTTTTTTTTTTCAGTCAAGACACCCGAGTTTGATCCCCAGGTGGCAGGCTCGTACCAATGGGTTTTTCAAAAACTTATGTACGAATTATATCATTTGCTTGGACATAAAGAAGGCGACGGGCTCAACACCGGTCACGTTGTCCCGAAAATATCTTCGGTGGAAGGTGGGTGAAAGGGACTTTATTGTCTAGACTAGATCTCTGTCTACCCCTGTATTGGGAATTGCGTTTTACAGGTGGCAACCTGTTAGGTTGTGTCAAAAAATATCATCGTAATTGGTAAAAGGTGGGTCGAAAGGGTTTAATTTTGTAGATCTCTGTCTATCCCACTGTTGGGAAAATGCTATAAATAAAATATTGTAGTATCTAAATACTGTTAAAAAACTTGGAAAATAACTTAGTTTTTCTACATGTGTTGACCACATGTAGAAAAACAAAGGTTGGTCACCACCATAACCTCTCTAACTCTTCTTGGGAATGGCATGAAGATATTTTTTTAGATTAGGTGATATGTAATATCACACTGAGCTTATGTTAAGGATAATAAAACATTGTGAATTAAAGATACGCGAGGCGTTTGCAATTTCTCAAAGTCACTCAGTATTTTGGCGTGAAAATAATATTAGATATTAAGACGTAGACAAATGGAGGGTTGTAGGAAGGATGAGGGGAAATAATTGTGTTGCGACTAACTTCTGACGTTCTCCTTAAATCATAGATTTTATAAGTGAACTTTGTAAAAATTATGTCTAAACACCATTCGCAATGCTGGGGACAGAGATAGACAGAGGTAAACTATTTATAACAACTCAGCTTATTCGTTTTTTTATTTAAAATATTTTATTTAAAAAAGTCACGGTAGCCGAGTGGTTGGGTGGTCGGAATTTCGAGTCGAGAGACCCGAGTTCGATCGAGTCGACTCGAGTTCGTACCAATCGATTTTTCAAAAACTTACGTATGAATAATATTGTTGGCACATACATAATAAGGGCGACGGGCTCACCACCTGTCACGTTGTCCCGAAAATATCTTCGGTGGAAGGTGGGTCGAAGGGACTTAACTGTCTAGAATAGACCTCTATCTACCCCTGTATTGGGAATTGCGTGAAGATATTTATTTATTTATTATAGCTTATTCGTTAGCGGTCCTACCTTAGACTCTTTTTAAGGAAGGCAGGAATCAGACCGGTGAAGTACACCTTTTGTAGACGTCACAGATGTAGAAAAACTTGGAATATGAAACACAACATGTTTTTTTTTAGATAACACATGTTTTGAAATACAACAATATTTTATTTATATTTTCATACATTTTCCCAATATCGGGGGAGACAGAGGTCTAGACAATTAAGCCTTTTGGAACCATCTTTCATTGAAACCTTTTTGGGATAACGTGACAGGTGGTGAGCCCATCTCCGTCTTAGAGTCCTAGCTAACGGTTCTGATATATATATTCATATAAAGATAGCAACAGCAATGAGTAAAAACATTGCGTGGTGTCTGATATTACAATCGCCAACCTACTTGCCAAGCGATTAATGCAAATTATATATTAGTAGTAAGCAGTACATCACTAAAGATAAAGTTAATTCGATGAAATCCGTATAGTTTGTTTCAGTCTAATATTCCCGTAAAGCAAAGAAATATTTAAGAAGTTCTGCTTAGTAAATGGTATAACAATTTCCATAGTTTCTGTCAATTTCAATATCTAGAAATAGGAGTACCATTAAATATACGCCAGAAAAAGCGCTTACACCAAAAACATTTTTATCTCGTAAAATTATTTCCCACCTTCATGAAGTCGCAATGCATGAAATGAGTTCTTATGACGTCATTAGTTACAAAGACTTGAATAAATTGGGGGTGTCTTAATTTAAAGGTGAAAAGACCGATTAAGTTATTTGACTTGAGAAACTACTATATTAATGTAAAAACGACATACTGATAAGGCTTTTCAGCTTGTACTACATGTCCAGTAATTTCCCTTTGATTTATTTCATTAAAGCTTTATAGAATAGGAATGAAATATTTCGCAAATATTAACACCTATTAAGGGGTTAAAAGCTAAGTCACGAAAACCGAGTGGTTGTGTGATCTTCGAGTAAAGAGACCCGAGTTCGATCCACGGAAAGAGAGCTCGTACCAATGAGTTTTTTCAATAACATATGTACGATTTATATTCATATGTACGATTTCAGTACCAATGAGTTTTTTCAATAACATATGTACGATTTATATTCATATGTACGATTTCAGTAATTTATGCCTTGGGCATAGAGACTGCGACAGGATCACGATGTCACGTTTTCCCAAATACGCTCTAAGAATTGTGTGTGAATTCTTGTATAATGGCATGCGAGACAGATCGTCGATTGTGACTAACCGTCCCTTACAGTGGAGGTCTACGATGTGCTGTAGACGTTTACAGTGGGACGCGACAAGTGGTGAGCCTATCGCCGTTTTATTGTATTGTAACTACTTCTAAAAATATTGTATTCATCTAAATAAAACGAATATTACATTTACGTGATCACGGATGTTGTAAAGTATCCGAAACGTCGGATAGTTTCAAAAACAAAATAAACGGCGACAAAATCCGTAAATAATCATTTCATTTACATGTACATATTCTTTATCAAACATAGTGTTTATCCGTAATCGTGCATAACATACAACTGTAATGGCTGCTAAGAAGTAAAATGTACAGTAATAAGGAAAGTTGTTCTGCTCACGACCTCCCAATCAAAGCGAAACTTATTCGCAAGCGTCGCCAATGAGTCCATACGGGCTCGTTCACGTGATAACCAGGGATTGGCTGGTTATTTCATTTCTGTTTTGTCTGCGAAAAAAAGGCTGGAAACATGGAGCTCGGCTTACATATTTAAATTAGCATTACTGGTAGCAAATATCCCGGGATATTCGCAAAAGAAAATGTCAGTGACAAAAGCTTACGAAGTGTACTTTTATAAAAATGTATGAATTGTATTCTTATTTTTCCAAGAAAGGAGTTCTGCGTATTCATGGGTACATTAAATCAAAATTAACATAGATCGGTTGGAGTATCGACAGAGTCGGATGGATGTCTAAATGTATATATGAATCTTTATCAATGTAAACATGTATTTATTTTGTTTGAGAGTATTTTGTACCGTTAGCTTGGATACTAAATCGGTGATAGGGTCGCCACCTGTCATGTTATTCCAAATAAGTTTCGGTGCTATAAAAAAAGCACTGCTTTTTGACTGTTTGACCTGTTATTTTAATTATATGAAGTGGCTCACTCTTTTGTTTAGTGTAAAATGTTTAATTACTTTAGAAGAATTTCAGTTTCCCTTGTAAAAGTGGAAAGACCTGTCACATATATTACTTAGTTCGACGGTTGGAAAAGTGAGCAAAAATTACGAAACCCAGCTCCAGTATTCAATTTTTTTCAAGCAACGCGTACGTTATAATATTTTCGCCTTAAAACTCCTGTCTGCAAGCGAAATTAATGAACGGATTTTGGGATTAAATTTTTACAATGTTTGCACAAAAATACAGTTGTTTACAACTCTAGGTTATGTAGGTTTACTATACTTATAAATTTATATGTATACCCATAAGTATAAATAGGGTGACCATTGTGATTTTGAGATTAAATTTTTACAACGTTTGAGTAAAAGTTGTTTACGATTCTAAACACAAAAATACAGTTGTTTACAATTCTAGGTTATTTAAGTTTACTATACTTATTAATATATATATATACCCATAAGTATAAATAGGGTGACTAAGCTTTGTTTGAAATCAGTATATGAGGCTTTAACAAATTAAATCAAATATCCTCATACCATTCCCAATACCGGGGTAGACAGAGGTTCATACAATTGAGACCCTTCAATCAACCTTTTACGGACATTTCTCTACGATATTTTTCGGGACTACGTGACAGGTGGTGAGCCTGTCGCCGTGTTTATGTCCAAGCCAACGGCATAAATCGTACATCTTTTGAACCAATTGGTAGGAGCGTAGGTAACATCTGGCGATCGAATTTCGGGTGTTTTGACTCGAATTTCAGCGGCGACTTTATTATAAGTACTTAAGTTATGGAACCATTAACAACCAATACATCACAAACACCCAGACTCAAGAAACTGTCAGTTGAACCCGAAACCAGAGAGCCGGAGAATCCATGAAAACCCACATGGGTTTTCATGGATATACCACACCTCCACGGCGGTCGTAATTTCTCAAAATCCCATTCTACGTATGTTTAGTGTCTTAGGTTACATTTTTTTATAGGAAAAGAGAGGCAAACGAGCAGGTGGCTCACGTGATGGTAAGTGATTACCGCCGCCCATGAACACCCGCAATGCCAGAGGCTTAGTAGATGCGTTGCCTCCCATAGAGTGTCCCCCTCCCCCAAAATTGGGGGAGGGGGTGTGTGGGCCACCGGTTACCTGCACTCACCAGACGAAACGCAGAAGTTTCTCAGACTTCTACTTCACGCCGGTATTCTGTGAGGTCGTGGTACTTCCCCGGTCGAGCCGGCCCATTCATGCAACAACAAAAGCTGATGCGTGGCTCTACCACTGTTTCATAAGTGGTTGCATGCGGCGTCGTAGCTCACGAACGAACTAATTGTGATGAAGAACTAAGTGTTAACGTAGATTAGATTTCTGGTTGATCTGGTTAATAATGTGCATAAGTTTCGAAATAATTCCCTCTAAATATATGTAATAGGAGAATGAGAGATAGCTCGCTTCGACACTGCGTCGCTTTGAATCACGTTCACGGACGAATTTATGTTTCTACGTGATGTAGTTGTTTGTGATCTGTCTGCGATCTATAGATGATCCCTGAATGCAAATAGCTACGGTGAAAGATGTGATGTTTACATGTTCGCGCACTGCAAATTATTTATCATTTGCGTAATCCTCAACCAATAAATACATACATAGATAGTAAAGGAACAAAATTATTATTGCTATGATCCTGAAGTTTGTAGCGAAAGCACATGTGCTATCAAATCGCAAACAACGAACTTACCACAAACACCCAGACTCGAGACAATACCGAAAAAGGGGTTTTCTACATTGACTCTGATCTCATTGAGCTGCGGTGAAAGATGTAATTTTTGCATGTTCGCAAACTCCAAATTATTTATTATTTGCGTAACACACAACCAATAAATGCATACATAGATAAGGAAGAGGTAACATCACATATAGCTCTAATTCCGAAGTAAGTAGATAAAGCATTTGTGTTAATAAATCGCAAATAACCAAAGTTCCACAGATACCCCGATAATGCAGAAAAAAGTGGACAATCTTATATCCAAACCCCGGATCTCAGAGTTCACTATTCCCATATTCCTAATAGGGGAGACAGATGTCTATACAACTAAGTCTCTCGACCCACCTTCCACCGAAAACACTTTTTTGGTACAACATGATAGGTGGTTAGCCCATCGCTGTTTTTATATTCAAGCCAACGATTTAAAACGTTCATAAGTTTATCTAATAACCCATTGGTATGAGTCTTGGAGATCGAACTCGGTCCTCTGGACTCGAATTCCGATCACGCAACCACTGCGCTATCGTGACTATTGTGATTACAGTTCCGTCATTCCATTGTCGAAATTATCGCTAGGAAACGACACGTTGTTTGTGTTAGATCTCTTTTATATATATTTGTTACATTCGTTGTTTCTCACAGGCTTGATTAAAAGCTAACACGAACCCAGTAACGAACCGGTGCATTTTACATGCTTATTGTCCATTGAATCATATGCTTTTATCAGTTAACAAACTACGTGAAATGTGCAAATATGTAACGTGGCATTTGCAACATTCGATATTCAAAAATTATTCGAATTTAGAACACTAATTTCTAAATAAAATACCAACGTGACGCCGGAATAAAGGAATGCGGTCATTTTTTGTAACGTTCTTTTTTACTTCATGCAATTTCAAAATTATACATTACACAGCCAAGAGATTCAACCCAGATAAATTATCAGTTTGTTATCTTTTCACTATCTTTTAATAAGAACTAATTTGGATCATTTTAACTGATGTTCTGAATTTCTTGTAATTGTTTAAATATAAAGTATTAGTCTAATTATGGAAGTCACGATAGCCTAGTGGTTGGGTGGTCAGAATTTCGAGTCAAGTGACCCGTGTTCGATCCCCAGGTGCAGGCTCGTACCCATGGATTTTTCAAAAACTTATGTACGAATTATACAGTTGGCTTAAAGATAGCGATGTGCTCACCACCTGTCTCCTTGTCCCGAAAATACTATGGTGGAAGGTGGGTCAAAGGGACTTAATTGTCTAGACTGGACCTCTGTTTACCCCTGTTTTGGGAATTGTGTAAAGATGTTCATTTATTTTAATTATGGTAATAAAAGAAAGTTAACTGTAATAAAGAATTATCTTCTATTCCATCAACACCATCTTGATGCTTGACATTCCACCATAGTGCATTTTTCGGGGAATTTTCTGCCACGCCCATGAACATCCGCAATACCAGAGGCATAACAGACAGAAAAGTACTTGCACTTTATGGAATGCTGTGCTGTTGTCAGCGGTTTTTCCGGTTCGATACGACTTCGGGACCTTCAAGAAAAGAGCCTATACCTTTCTCAAAGGCCGGCAACGCATCTGTTATGCCTCTGGTATTGCGAATGTTCATGGGCGGTAATCACACAATCACACGAGAAAAATTGTTTTCTCTACATTGACCCGACCGGGAATTGAACCCCGGACCTCAGAGCTGATGATCGCAAAATGTGCGATACTAGATACCTTACACCTTACACGCTGCCGCCGGTCGTGTCTATACAGAGTTTTGACTTCGTGTTTGTCTTTATACTCGATTTATTACAAAATCACTTCTAAAGTAAGTTTAGATTTAAGTATAAGTATAGGGGTAAGTAGGTCTATCTTTACAGGTTGTTGGAAATATACCGTTATATACACATATACTTCTCTTGGATGGGATTACATAATTAAAAAAATATTTATATGTTTCAGATGTATTGATAATAAAACAATAGGTTATAAGTTTATAAAACAATTTCGTGAACTTCTATTTAACATTTATTAAAATATACAAATAATTAGACAAATGACATCATTCTTAAACATAAGTACTGTACCTAATTATTTGGCTACCCATTGTATTTGTACCTCCCGAATTCGCTAATATTTAATAAAAATCCTAGAAAACGACGTGACAGAAAAATAACCAGAAAAATTTTATACAGTGTATAAGTTGTTGCGATGTTATTTATCGAGTTGAAAATAAGCAGCGAAAACATGGAGCGGCCGACTTTCGTTCTAATTTCTCGCGCTTTTCCACCCGTCATGGCGCTAATTTATGTGACAGCTCGTTTTTAGATCACACGGGCCGGTTCTACTTTTCATTGCTTCATTCATATCTACAGTCTATTTTATAAATTACGTTTTTAAGGACATATTTATATGATAATATTTAAAAGTTAATTCTAGCCCCAATAGCGGAGTTGGCAGTGACTCTGCCTAAGAAGTTAAAGGTAGGTTCGAATCCTGCAAATACTTATGTGATGCATATGAATGTTTGTATTCTAGTCATGGACATTTATATGTATATATGAATAATTATCAATGAAAATATTTAATAGTAAAATGGAATGGAAATAAAAAAATTAATGGTTTAAATATTAAATATTTCTGGTGCAAATATGCGACATGGCGTTTGCAAAATTCCATATTTAAAAATTAATTCGAATTCAGAACACTCATTTCTAAATGTAATACCGACGTAACACTGGCATAAAAGAATGCGCACAGTTTGTATCGATTTTAGAAAAAAATCTTTATGCAGTTCCAATATTATATATTACACAGCCAGTCCAGTACATGCAACCCAGATAGGTAATTAAATGGTTAAAAATAAAAAGGTTATAATCATTTCACTACCTTTTAATAAGACCTAGTTTGGATTAATCTAACAGATGAATTTTCTGTAGCTGTTAAAATATAAAATAATTGTTGAATTATGGGAAATTATTATTACCTAACATACATACGTACATAACGGCTTGTGAAATTTCACTGCAGGATATAGGCTTCAACCGTAAGGGAGAATTTCCCACAGTGGAAAGTCTTGGGATCGCTTCCCGAATTAATTAATAGTATCGTATCTTACACTTTGCCACCCGTCAATGCATAATTTTATATTTATCATTTTACGATTACCATATTACATCTTAAATGAGTTTGGATATATTTAAGCTCAAAATTATAACCCTATATCTATAGGTATAGGGTTATAACTTATAGCGCGAAAGTTAATATTAAAAGGTGTCGAGGTAGGCCGAGACTAACTTTCGAAGACAATGTGATGAAATATGTTTCAGGTGTATTTGTTACCTAACAACGATACGTTTAAAATATATCAATACTGAGGTAGACAGAAGTCGAGACAATTAAGCCTCCTAGAGGCGCCTGTTATTGAGCCTGTTTGGAATAACGTTATAGGTGGTGAGGCTATCGCCGTTTTAGAGTCCTAGCAAACGGTACAATATACTTACATAAATAAATCATAACATCGATAAAGATTCATATATAAATATAAACATTCATGAGTATAAATTTGTATTCATCACACCAATTTTTGTTGGTGGCCTTGAACCCCCAACCTCTACCTTCGTAGGCAGGGTCACGGTCAACTGGACTATCGGGTCGGGGCTAAATAAATAACTAAATAAATAAATTTAGTTTTCTTATGTTTTCTTCATTTATATATCTACGTTGTCACTTGTCACGTTGTGTTGGACCAAAAATATCTTCGGTAGAAAGTGCTTCGAAAGGACTCAATTGTCTGTACCTCTGCCTTACCCATTACCCAGCACCAGAAAATGCGTGATATCTTCACGCATTTTCCCAGTAGTGGGGTAAAATAATAAATGAAATATAGTAGTATTTAAATAGTGTTGAAAAAAAAAGTTGAAATGTACAGAAGTTTTTCTAAATGTGAACAAAGGTTGGTCAACACTATGTCTTCTGTCTAAAAAAATATATTTTCACGCCATTCCCAATACTGGGGGTATAGGGAAAGGCGTTACGATATTTTTTTAAGATTGGGTGATATATAACATCATACTGAGCCTATGTTAAGGATAATAAAAACATTGTGAATTAAATATACGCGAGGCATTTGCATATTCTCAAAGTCACTCAGTATTTTGGCGTGAAAATAATATTAGATATTAAGACGTAGACAGAGGTCTAGTCTAGACAAATAAGTCCCTTCGACCCACCTTCCACCGAAGATATTTTCGGGACAACGTGAAATATGTTGAGCCTGTCGCCGACTATATGTCCACGCCAACTGTGTAAACTGTACATAAGTATTGAAATGACCCATTGGTACGACCCTACCACTTGGGGGTCGTCGAACCGGAGTCCCTTGACTTGAATTTCGATCATCCAAACACTCGGCTATCGTGACTTTAACTTTGTATCTAAGACATGCTTTCTCACTTCACACTTAGAAAACAGGAATCAGATCGGCGTGGTGTCTGATGTTTCAATCGCCAACCTACTTGCCAAGCAATTATGGCAAATAAAATATTAGTGGTTAGTACATCGCTAAAGATAAAGTTAATTCGATGAAATCCGTATAGCTCGTTTCAGTCTAAAATTCCCGTAAAGCAAAGAAATATTTAAGAAGTACTGCTTAGTAAATTGGCTTCATGATTTCCATAGTTTCTCTCAATTTCTATACCTGTAGTATTACCTGTATATACCTTTAAATATAAGCTAGAAGTATTTGCTATTACACCAAAAACATTTTTATCTCGTAAAATTATTTCTAAACCTGTTAAAGCCAGAGTGCATGAAATGAATTCTTACTGGTATATATGACGTCATTAAACACAAAAACTTTAATAAATTGGGACTGTCATAATTTAAAGATGTGAAAAGATCGATTAATAATTTGACTTGACAAACTACTGTATTAACACTGTAAAAGCGACATACTGATACGGATACGGACTTTTAGCTTGTAGTACATATCAAGTAATTTCATTTTGATCCTTACATTTTTTTATAGAATAGGAATGAAATATTTCGCAACTATTAACACCGGCAAAATGTTTTCAAAGATTGAGATAAGTTAAGACACGATAGCCGAATTGACGTCCTCTCTGGACGAGTGGTTTACTCGTAAACACCGATTTTCAAAGCGTCGCCATCTCGAGGTCCCGGGTTCGATTCCCGGTCGGGTCAATATAGAAAAACCACTTCATCTACATTTTCTGGGGTCTGGGTTTTTGTGTACCTTCGTTGTTTTCGATTCCCATATCACAAGTGCGTTAGCATCTTACATTGGGATCGGAGCAATTTATGTGTTGTTGTCACTATCTACGAGTATATACGTATTATTTTAATTGTTGGGTGATCTTCGCGTTAAGAGACCAGAGTTCGATCCACAGAAGGAGGGCTCGTAACAATGAGTTTCTTCAATAACTTAGATACAATTTATATAGTTGGCTTGGGCCATAGGATCACGTCACGTTTTCCCAAATTAGCTCTAAGAATTGTGTAGCTACTATTGCATAACATGCGTGACAATTCGTCGATTGTGGCTAAGCGTCCCTTATGGTGGAGGTCTACGATATGCAGTTGACGTTTACAGGTGGACGTGACAAGTGGTGAACCTATCGCCGTTTTATTGTTGTGTAACTACTTCCTAAAAATATTAAATTCATTTAAATTGTAAAGTATCCGAAACGTCGGATAGTTTCAAAAACAAAATAAAAGGCGATAAAATCCGTAAATAATCATTTCATTAACATGTACATATTCTTTATCAAACGCAGTGTTTATTCATAATAGTGCATAACATACAAATATAATGGCTGCTAAGAAGTAAAATGTGCAGTAATAAGGAAAGTTTTTCTGCTCGCGACCTCCCAATCAAAGCGAAACTTATTCGCAAGCGTCGCCAATGAGTCCATGCGGGCTCGTTCGCGTGATAACCTGGGATTGCCTCGTTATTTCATTTCTGTTTTGTCTGCGAAAAAAAGGCTGGAAACATGGAGCTCGGCTTACATATTTAAATTAGCATTACTGGTAGCAAATATCTCGGGATATTCGCAAAGGAAAATGTCAGTGACACAAGCTTACGAAGTAAACTTTTATAAAAATGTATGAATTTTGTTCCTGTTTTTCCAAAAAAGGATTTCTGCGTATTCATGGGTACATTAAATAAAAATTAAATTACATCGGTTGGAGTATCGACAGAGATGGATGGATGTCTATATGCACATATGAATATTTATCTATGTAAACATGTATATATTTTGTTTGATATTTTGTATAAAATACTCTATTTTGTACCGTTAGCGTGGACACTAAAGCGGTGATAGAGTCGCCATAGATTCCCAATACCGGTGTAGACAGAGGTTTATACAATTGAAACCCTTCCATCAACCTTTTATGGACATTTCTCTACGATATTTTTCCAAGCCAACGACATAAATCGTACATGTATAGTTTGAACCAATTGAGCGTAGGTATCAGCAGGGGATCGAACTCGGGTCTCTTGACTCAAATTTCAGCGGCTACCGCGACTTCATCAATATGTCAGTATCTTTAGTCGAAAACAGAAACGAAGATACCATATACACCCAGACTCGAAAAACTGCAATTGAACTCGCGGCCTGAGAGCTGGCGACACTATGAGAACCCATGTGTACGAGTACACCACTCGTCCACGGCGGTCGTCATTGTCAAAAGCCCATTTTATGTATATTGTGTAAATGTTATAGGTTTGATATAAGTGTTTACCTGAATCTAATAATTATCCTGAATATAATTATCCTGAGTAAGATGTGATCGAGAAGGTTCTTAGCTATTTTTTTTAATTTATGATGATCTCTTCACGAGTTGAAAGTTCATCGGAGGTAATTTGGATGACTAATTAAAAGTAGATTAGATTACTGGGTGATCTGGTTTATATTGGGGGTGATCAATGCTCCAGAAAAATTAGTACTTTCGATCCACATTACAACGAAACCTTATTGGACTAAGTCTCAGGGAGTAAGTTAAGTTTGTTGCCGTCTTAATGTTCTTACCAACGACAACAAATGTGCATAAGTTTTGAAAAGATTCCCTCGAAAATATGTAACTGGAGTGCGAGAGATAGCTCGCTTCGACACTGCGTTGCTTTAAATCACGTTCGCAGGACGAATTTATGCTCTGTACGTGATACAGTTGTTTGTGGTCTGTCTGCGATTTATAGATGATACCTGAATGCAAATAGCTACGGTGAAAGATGTTGATTTTTACATGTTAGCACTCGGAAAATTTTTTATCATTTGCGTAACGCATAACCAATAAATAAATACATACATTTGAAAGAGTTAACATCAGGCTCTAATTCCGAAGTAAGTAGCTAAAGCATTTGTGTTATGAAATCGCAAATAACCAAAGTTCCACAAATACCCAGATAATGCTGAAAAAAGTCTATCTTATATCCAAAGCCCGGACCTCAGAGTTCATTATTCCCAAAATAGGGGTGACAGAGGTCTATACAACTAAGTCTCTCGTCCCACCTTCCACCGAAGACATGTTTTGGTACAACGTGACAGGTGGTTAGCCCATCGCTGTCTCTATATCCAAGCCAACGATATAAATCGTACATAATTTTATCTAATAACCCATTGGTACGAGTCTTGGGGATCAAACTCGGTCCTATGGACTCGAATTCCGATCACGCAACCACTGCGCTATCGTGCCCATTGTGATTACAGTTCCGTCATTCCGTTTTCAAAATTATCGCTAGGAAACGACACGCTGTTTGTGTTGGAACCCTTTTATATATTTGTTACATTCGTTGTGTTTCACATAAATATCGGCTCGATAAAAAGCTAACACGAACCCTGTTACGAACCGATGCATTTTATATGCTTGTTGTACGTTAAATCACATGCTTTTATCAGTTAACAAACTACGTGAAATGTGCAAATATGTAACGTGGCGTTTGCAATATTTGATATTCAAAAATTATTCGAATTTAGAACACTCCTTTCTAAATATAATACCAACGTGACGCCGGAATAAAAGAATGCGACCATAAAAATGATTATTAGATCATCATTACAAAAATGTAACGTCTTTTTTATAATTCATGCAGTTTCAAAATTATACATTACACAGCCAGGAGATTCATCCCAGATAAAATAAAAAGTTTGTTATCATTTCACTATCTTTTAATAAGAACTAATTTGGACCATTCTCACTGATGCTCTGAATTTCCTGTAATTGTTTAAATATAAAGTATTAGTCTAATTATGGAAGTCACGATAGCCGAGTGGTTGGGTGGTCGGAATTTCGAGTCAAGAGACCCGAGTTTGATCCCCAGGTGGCAGGCTCGTACCCATGGGTTTTTCAAAACCTTATGTACGAATTATACAGTTGGCTTGGGCTTAAAGACGGCGACGTGCTCACCACCGGTCACGTTGTCCCGAAAATACTATGGTGGAAGGTGGGTCAAAGGGACTTAATTGTCTAGACAGGACCTCAGTTTACCACTGTATTGGGAATTGCGTAAAGATGTTCATTTATTTTAATTATGGTAATAAAAGAACGTTAACTGCAATAAAGAATTATCTTCTCTTCTATCTATGTCTATAGATAGGGACAACATCACATTCATTGTTCTGATCCCAAAGTAAGCAACTTGAGCACTTGTAATATAGGATCAGAAACAACGTACACACCACTAACACCCAGATCCGAGAAACGAACATCGAGAAAAATTTTATTATCATTGTACATTGACTCGATCGGGAATCGAAACTGGGATACTTTTTGAGCTATAAAGCTAAGTAATATATGTGACAGGTCTTTCCACTTTTACAAGGGAAACTGAAATTCTTCTAAAGTAATTAATCATTTTACACTAAACAAAAGAGTGAGCCACTTCAAATAATTAAAATAACAGGTGAAACAGTCGGAAAGTACTTTTTGGGATAATATGAAGTGGCGACCCTATCTTAAGATGGGGATTCTCAAAAATATGTCTTAGAATAATAGTTAATATTGATAAAATGATAAGTTGCAAACAATATTTCATCGAATTAAACTTATTAACCCTTACATCCATGTACATTTTCGAGGTAAGTTTGTTTATGAAAAAGAACACGTATCTTTTTCCAAAAAATATTCTCGTCCAGAAAATCTGAGACCACAAAATAGACTAGACAGACCATTTTCTTCATTAAAATTGTATCATTCAGGTCCTTATGCAATGACAATTAAAATTTACAACTAAAACAATTAAAATGATGACCAAAAGTTTAAATCATTATTAAAAAGATATTTAATAAAAAATGTTATTACTCATTACATGAATTCCTTGAAGAACAATTTTTAACTGTAATGAGACTACTTGTTAATTACGTCCCTTTAATATGCTATTACAATTGTTATCAGTACTTATTATAGCTGTGAATTAGATTTTTATTGTTTTAGTTTTAATAAATATGAAACATAGTTTTAATACTAAATTAATAATAATAAGATAGTAATTAATTAAGTCGAGAATGAGATATAGGTAAAGTTTTTTTTATATTTTAATAATAAAACTAATATTTACTGATAATATAAATTTAGTTTTAAGATCAAAAAATTGTATAAGAAATTGCTGTGCCCGGTAATTGTTGCTGTATCCGGGCACATAAATTATGTACACGTTGATACTAACATGTTATTTTAAGAACCTTCGGTACACACATGGGAACGCAATAAATTATTGAGTATTGAGTATGAATGAACCAATGAAAAGCAGAACCACCCGGGTGATCTAAAAACGAGCTGTAACATAAATTAGCGGCCATGAAAGAAAGAAAGAAAGAAGAAAGAAAAATATTTATTTACTACTACTTAACAAATCAAACAAATAATAAAAATGTTGCTAGTTAAACTAAGAAAAAAATATATAATTAAATGGTAGATCTGGTAACAATAATAAGAAAAGTAATACAAAATGAAAAAAAAAGAAGGAAAAAATAATAATTTAAGTAGTATGTGAAAAGGACAACCAACTCAGCAATTAGCTGCAGCTAATTTGAAAGGCGATAAAATACGTAAATTATAATTTCATTTAAATATACTTATACATATTCTTTATCAAACATACTCTTTATCCATAATCGTACATAACATACAATTGTAATGGCTACTAAGAAGTAAAGTACTCAGTAATAAGGAAAAAAATAAACTTTTGCAAAGTTTTTGAGCTCGCGACCTCCCAATCAAAGCGAAACTTATTCGCAAGCATCGCCAATGAGTCCATGCGGGCTCGTTCACGTGATAACCTAGGAATGGCTGGTTATTTCATTTCTGTTTTGTCTGCGAAAAAAAAGGCTGGACACATGGAGCTCGGCTTACATATTTAAATTAACATTACAGGTAGAATGTCAGTGACAAGCCTTACGAAGAAAACTTTTATAAAAATGTATGAATTGTGTTCTTGTTTCTCCAAGAAAGGATTTATGCGTATTCATGGACACATTAACTACAAACTAACTTAGATCGGCAGGAGTATCGACAGAGTCGTATGGATGTCTATATGTATATGTGAATCTTTATCTATGTGAGCATGTATTTATTTTGTGTTAGAGTATTTTGTACCGTTAGCTTGGACACTAAAGCGGTGATAGAGTCACCACTTGTCTTGTTATCCCCAATAAGCTTCGGCGATATAAAAAACAGTAACTGTTATTATAATTATTTGAAGTGGCTCACTCTTTTGTTTAGTGTAAAATGTTTAATTACTTAAGCAGAATTCCAGTTTCCTTTGTAAAATGGAAAGACCTGTCACTTATATTACTTAGCTTGACGGCTGGAAAAGTGAGCAAAAATTACGAAACACCATTTATTGTTTTCAAGCGACGCGTACGTTATAATATTTTCGCCTTAAAAATCCTGTCTGCCAGCGAAATTAATGAACAGATTTTGAGATAAAATTTTTACAATGTTTGCGCAAAAATACATTTGTTTACAGTTCTAAGTTATGTAGGTAATATATATATATATATATATATATATATATATATATATATATATATATATATATATATATATATATATATATATATATATATATATATATATATATATATATATATATATATATATATATATATATATATATATATATATATATATATATATATATATGTATGAGTATAAATGGGGTGACTAAGCTTTGTTTGAAATCAATGTATGAGGCTTTAACAAATTTAAAATAATATCTTCGTACCATTCCCAAAACCGGTGTAGACAGAGGCGGTTATACAACTGAAACCCTTCAATTAACTTTTATGGACATTTCTCTACGATATTTTCGGGACTACGGGATAGGTGGTGAACCTCTCGACGTCTTTATGTCCAAGCCAACGACAAAAATCGTACATGTATAGTTTGACCCAATTGGTAGGAGCGTAGGTATCAGCAGGGGATCGAACTCGGGTCTCTTGACTCGAATTTCAGCGGCTACCGCGACTGCATCAATATCTAAGTAGCTTACTAAGTAGTATTTAAGTTGGAATCAGAAAAGAAGATACCATAAAAACCCAGACCCTAAAACAGTCAATTGAACTCACGACCTGAGAGCTGGCGACACAATGAAAACCCATGTGTACGAGTATACCACTCATCAACGACGGTCGTCATTTCTCAAAAGCCCATTTTATGCATGTTTTGTAAGTGTTTTAAATGTGTGTAAGGTTTGAAATAAGTTTTTAACTGCGGCATTGTAGCTCACGAACGAACTGATTACGATGCGGTTTCTTTTATTAGGAAGCTGATGTGATCGAGAAGGTTCTAAGCTATAATTTATGAAGATCTCGTCAGGCGTTTAAAGTTAATCGGAGATAATTCGGATGACTAATTAAAAGTAGATTAGATTACTGGTTGATCTTTATTGGGGTGATCAAGGCTCTAGGAAAATTAATCCTTTCGATCCACATTATAACGTAACGTGTACGCCACTCTTCTACAGAGGTCGTCCAATTAATAAACAAAGTATTGAATCACCGACGGACTGAGAAAATGGTTCCTTACGTACCAAGGACAAAAGATGCGACAAAAGGGAAAGTCTTAAAAATACCGTTAGCTACAAACAGATGGCGGAATAACCATCTCGAAAAATATGATTATAAAATATGAAAAATGATAAATAAGATAAATATGAAAAATAAGAGGAGGGTGGCAGTTGTTAGCAAGCGTGACGATAGTGACGAATCTTATTTTCGGGAGAGGTCTATTTCCTGCACTGAATTCTTATTCAGGGCCCTCTGTGTTCATGTACGATTAGTGATATTTCCAACTAAGCATATTTAGTGTGCTATATAACAAAATTCTTTCACGTTTCGTCATTCCAATTTCGAAATTATTGCTAGAAAACGTCATAAAATAGACACTGTTCCTATTGGAACCCTTCTATATATTTGTTAGATTCGTTGTGTCTAACAGGCTCGATAAAAAGCTAACACGAACCCAGTAGCGAACCGATGCATTTTATATGCTTGTTGTACGTTAAATCACATGCTTTTATCAGAAAACAAACTACGTGAAATGTGCAAATATGTAACGTGGTGTTTGTAACATTCAATATTCAAAAATTATTCGAATTTAGAACACTTATTTCTAAATATAATACAAACGTGACGCCGGAATAAAAGATGCGATAATTTTTTGTAACGTTCTTTTTTTACTTCATGCAGTTTCAAAATTATACATTACTGATTTTTTTTTCTGTAACCCAGTTTAAAGCACCTTAACAATATTTATCAGGTTGACTGGCAGAGAATGCATAAAGGCATTAAGTCCGCCCTTTGTATAACTTTCTTTGTAAGGTTTGCAATAAAGTGTAAATAAATAAATAAATTACACAGCCAGGAGATTCAACCCAGATAAAATAAAAATTTTGTTATCATTTCACTATCTTTTAATACTAACTAATTTGGATCATTCTAACTGATTTTCTGAATTTCCTGTAATTGTTTAAATATAAAGTATTAGTCTAAGTATGAAAGTTATGATAGCCGAGTGGTTGGGTGGTCGGAATTTCGAGTCAAGAGACCCGAGTTCGATCTCCAGGTGGCAGGCTCGTACCCATGCTTATGTATGAACTAATGTATGAATTAACAGGTGGCTTGGACTTAAATACGGCGACGTGCTCTCCACCTGTCACGTTGTCCCGTAAATACTATGGTGGAAGGTGGGTCAAAGGGACTTAATTGTCTAGACTGGACCTCTGTTTATAGCGTTTATACCTTACACCTTATATGCTGTCTATACAGAGTTTTGGCACGTCTTGTCTATACAGAGTTTTGGCTTCGTGTTTGTCTTTATACTCGTATTATTACCAAATCACTTTTAAAGTAAGTTTAGATTTAAGTATAAGTATGGGGTATGCAGATCAATATTTACAGGTCGATGGAAATATACCGTTATATATATATATATATATATATATATATATATATATATATATATATATATATATATATATATATATATATATGTATGAGTATAAATGGGGTGACTAAGCTTTGTTTGAAATCAATGTATGAGGCTTTAACAAATTTAAAAATAATATCTTCGTACCATTCCCAAAACCGGTGTAGACAGAGGCGGTTATACAACTGAAACCCTTCAATTAACTTTTTATGGACATTTCTCTACGATATTTTTCGGGACTACGGGATAGGTGGTGAACCTCTCGACGTCTTTATGTCCAAGCCAACGACAAAAATCGTACATGTATAGTTTGACCCAATTGGTAGGAGCGTAGGTATCAGCAGGGGATCGAACTCGGGTCTCTTGACTCGAATTTCAGCGGCTACCGCGACTGCATCAATATCTAAGTAGCTTACTAAGTAGTATTTAAGTTGGAATCAGAAAAGAAGATACCATAAAAACCCAGACCCTAAAACAGTCAATTGAACTCACGACCTGAGAGCTGGCGACACAATGAAAACCCATGTGTACGAGTATACCACTCATCAACGACGGTCGTCATTTCTCAAAAGCCCATTTTATGCATGTTTTGTAAGTGTTTTAAATGTGTGTAAGGTTTGAAATAAGTTTTTAACTGCGGCATTGTAGCTCACGAACGAACTGATTACGATGCGGTTTCTTTTATTAGGAAGCTGATGTGATCGAGAAGGTTCTAAGCTATAATTTATGAAGATCTCGTCAGGCGTTTAAAGTTAATCGGAGATAATTCGGATGACTAATTAAAAGTAGATTAGATTACTGGTTGATCTTTATTGGGGTGATCAAGGCTCTAGGAAAATTAATCCTTTCGATCCACATTATAACGTAACGTGTACGCCACTCTTCTACAGAGGTCGTCCAATTAATAAACAAAGTATTGAATCACCGACGGACTGAGAAAATGGTTCCTTACGTACCAAGGACAAAAGATGCGACAAAAGGGAAAGTCTTAAAAATACCGTTAGCTACAAACAGATGGCGGAATAACCATCTCGAAAAATATGATTATAAAATATGAAAAATGATAAATAAGATAAATATGAAAAATAAGAGGAGGGTGGCAGTTGTTAGCAAGCGTGACGATAGTGACGAATCTTATTTTCGGGAGAGGTCTATTTCCTGCACTGAATTCTTATTCAGGGCCCTCTGTGTTCATGTACGATTAGTGATATTTCCAACTAAGCATATTTAGTGTGCTATATAACAAAATTCTTTCACGTTTCGTCATTCCAATTTCGAAATTATTGCTAGAAAACGTCATAAAATAGACACTGTTCCTATTGGAACCCTTCTATATATTTGTTAGATTCGTTGTGTCTAACAGGCTCGATAAAAAGCTAACACGAACCCAGTAGCGAACCGATGCATTTTATATGCTTGTTGTACGTTAAATCACATGCTTTTATCAGAAAACAAACTACGTGAAATGTGCAAATATGTAACGTGGTGTTTGTAACATTCAATATTCAAAAATTATTCGAATTTAGAACACTTATTTCTAAATATAATACAAACGTGACGCCGGAATAAAAGATGCGATAATTTTTTGTAACGTTCTTTTTTTACTTCATGCAGTTTCAAAATTATACATTACTGATTTTTTTTTCTGTAACCCAATTTAAAGCACCTTAACAATATTTATCAGGTTGACTGGCAGAGAATGCATAAAGGCATTAAGTCCGCCCTTTGTATAACTTTCTTTGTAAGGTTTGCAATAAAGTGTAAATAAATAAATAAATTACACAGCCAGGAGATTCAACCCAGATAAAATAAAAATTTTGTTATCATTTCACTATCTTTTAATACTAACTAATTTGGATCATTCTAACTGATTTTCTGAATTTCCTGTAATTGTTTAAATATAAAGTATTAGTCTAAGTATGAAAGTTATGATAGCCGAGTGGTTGGGTGGTCGGAATTTCGAGTCAAGAGACCCGAGTTCGATCTCCAGGTGGCAGGCTCGTACCCATGCTTATGTATGAACTAATGTATGAATTAACAGGTGGCTTGGACTTAAATACGGCGACGTGCTCTCCACCTGTCACGTTGTCCCGTAAATACTATGGTGGAAGGTGGCTCAAAGGGACTTAATTGTCTAGACTGGACCTCTGTTTATAGCGTTTATACCTTACACCTTATATGCTGTCTATACAGAGTTTTGGCACGTCTTGTCTATACAGAGTTTTGGCTTCGTGTTTGTCTTTATACTCGTATTATTACCAAATCACTTTTAAAGTAAGTTTAGATTTAAGTATAAGTATGGGGTATGCAGATCAATATTTACAGGTCGATGGAAATATACCGTTATATACACATACACTTCTCTTGAATGGGATTACATAATTAAAAAAAATCTATATATGTTTCAGATGTATTTATAATATAACAATAGGTTATTAGATTATAAAACAATTTCGAGAATTTCTCTTTAACATTTATTAAAACATACAAATAATTAGACAAATGACGTCATTCCTAAACATAGTATTGTACCTAATTATTTGGCTACCCATTGTATTGTAACTCCCGAATTCGCTAAATTTTAATAAAAATCCTAGAAAATGACGTCACAGAAAAATAACCAGAAATATTTTACGAGGTGTATAAGTTGTAGCGATGTTATTTATCGAGTTGAAAATAAGCAGCGAAAACATGGAGCGGCCGACTTTCGTTCTAATTTCCCGCGCTTTTCCACCCGTCATGGCGCTAATTTATGTGACAGCTCGTTTTTAGATCACACGGGCAGGTTGTGCTTTTCATTGGTTCATTCATATCTGCAGTTTAATTACAAATCACATTTTACGCACATATTTGTATTTGAGTTGATAGAGACCCTGCCTTAGACGTTAAAGATAGGTTCGAGTCCCCCTGGGAGAAAACATTTATGTGATGAATATGAATGTTTATAAACCAGTCATGAATGTTTATTATGGTATAAAGTCACGATAGCCGAGTTGATGGGTGATCGGAATTCGAGTCAAAAGACCCGAATTCGATCACCAGGTGATAGGCTCGTACTGTCTTTCGCTGTATTGGGAAAAACGTGAAAATTTTTAGGTTATAAGTACGTATTACAGGTTTTTACAACTTTAATTTTAAAGATTTATCCGGACCATTGAAACCATTGAGTAATTTTTTTTATATTTTCTGCTCGACCTCCATAAAAAAAGATTACGTAGGGCCGTTGTAAGCTGTTACATACACGCGGCTTTTGAAACGTTATGGGTGTTGTAAAGTTTTTATATCCCTATTTATTAGCAACCTTTTTTGTAATTTGTACAAATAATATTTAACAAGATCCCTTTTTGTGAGTTCTGCAGTTGTTGATCTTTATATTATGTTACATAAAACATGAAGTAAACATTTGAGTGATGAATATAAATGTTTGTAATCGTGTCGTCGTTTATATGTATGCATAGATATTTATAAATTTAAAATATATTTGCCATTACAACAGCGTTTGGCTCATCACTAGTCATAAGATTAATTGAAAAGAGAGTCGAAAGGACTTTATTGTCTAGACGTCTGCCTATCTCGGTGGAGAAAATAGCGTGAAGATAAACAAAGACCTTTGTTTATACATTATATGTCATTACGACTGCCGTAAGCTGATCTCTGCTTTGAAGACGCAAATAACATTTTTATAGAACATTTATAATACATTCATACATAACTGTGAAAGGTAGATTTGCCATAATTGCCACGCTTGGCAAGCGGATTGGTGATCGTAGTACCAGACACACAGCAAGTTAGACGTTGTTGCCCGTCTCCGGTTTGCTTATTTTTGATCTTGTATTTTCGAGACAGTCTTTCGTAATCTATGTCACTACGGTATTGAAGGCTTGTCGCTGTCGGAGGCAGGATGTCGTTAAATTATCTCGGTGGTGAGTTTTTCTATATTGAGACCTTGTTTCTAAAAAAATCATGATTCTGATTTGATTATTTATTTGTTTAAACTTTGATGCACAAATTAGTACGGCGGACCTTATGTGGCATTATCTAGCAGTCAAACATCATGTTAAAAGAGATGAAATGTAAAAGAAGTGCTGTAGAATAGAGAGCGTTCGAATTTTGAATCACGATAGCCGAGTGGTGGTCGGAATTTCGAGTCAAAAGACCTGAATTCGATCACCAGGTGATAGGCTCGTACTGTCTTTCGCTGTATTGGGAAAAACGTGAAAATGTTTAGGTTATAAGTACGTATTACAGGTTTTTACAACTTTAATTTTAAAGATTTATCCGGACCATTGAAACCAGTGAGTAATTTTTTTTATATTTTCTGCTCGACCTCCATAAAAAAAGATTACGTAGGGCCGTCGTAAGCTGTTACATACACGCGGCTTTTGAAACGTTATGGGTGTTGTAAAGTTTTTATATCCCTATTTATTAGCAACCTTTTGTGTAATTTGTACAAATAATATTTAACAAGATCCCTTTTTGTGAGTTCTGCAGTTGTTGATCTTTATATTATGTTATATAAAACATGAAGTAAACATTTGTGTGATGAATATAAATGTTTGTAATCGTGTCGTCGTTTATATGTATGCATAGATATTTATAAATTTAAAATATATTTGCCATTACAACAGCGTTTGGCTCATCACTAGTCATAAGATTAATTGAAAAGAGAGTCGAAAGGACTTTATTGTCTAGACGTCTGCCTATCTCGGTGGAGAAAATAGCGTGAAGATAAACAAAGACCTTTGTTTATACATTACATGTCATTACGACTGCCGTAAGCTGATCTCTGCTTTGAAGACGCAAATAATATTTTTATAGAACATTTATAATACATTCATACATAACTGTGAAAGGTAGATTTGCCATAATTGCCACGCTTGGCAAGCGGATTGGTGATCGTAGTACCAGACACACAGCAAGTTAGACGTTGTTGCCCGTCTCCGGTTTGCTTATTTTTGATCTTGTATTTTCGAGACAGTCTTTCGTAATCTATGTCACTACGGTATTGAAGGCTTGTCGCTGTCGGAGGCAGGATGTCGTTAAATTATCTCGGTGGTGAGTTTTTCTATATTGAGACCTTGTTTCTAATAAAATCATGATTCTGATTTGATTATTTATTTGTTTAAACTTTGATGCACAAATTAGTACGGCGGACCTTATGTGGCATTATCTAGCAGTCAACCATCATGTTAAAAGAGATAAAATGTAAAAGAAGTGCTGTAGAATAGAGAGCGTTCGAATTTTTGAATCACGATAGCCGAGTGGTGGTCGGAATTTCGAGTCAAGAGACCCGAGTTAGATCCCTAGGTGGTAGGCTCGTACTAATGAGTTTTTCAAAAACTTATTTACGAAATATATCGTAGGCTTGGACTTGAAGACGGCGACGGGCGCACCACCTGTCACGCCTAGGAATCATCGCAGTTTGGCGTCATAATTATCTAATATTTCAAACGTCTAGTAAAATGACTATCGAAAACAGTTTAGCCGTTTCCAATATTAGTAATAACAAACAGAAAAAATACATCGACTTTTTAAATATTAGAAGCAGACCATTGAAGGAATTAAAGCTTGGAGATGACCAACAAAAGATAATGAAAACATTGTCTATTACATATACGCGAGGCGCTTGCAAGTCACTCAGTAGTTTGGAGTGAAAATAATATTAGATATTAAGACGTAGATAAATGGAGGGTTGTAGGAAGGATGAGGGGAAATAATTTTGTAGCGGCTACCTTGTGACGTTCTCCTTTAATCATTGATTTTATAAGTGAACTTTGTAAAAAAAAAACTTCTATACTGCGATCGAAGCCACCTTTCATCGAAGACATGTTTTTGCGACAACGTGACTGGTAGTGATCTTGTCGCCGGTTTTGAGTCCTAGCCAACTATATTAACTGTACATAAGTCTTGAAAAAAGAACAATTGGTACGAGCTAACCACCTAAGGATCGAACTCGAGTCTTTTGACTCGAATTCCGATCAACCAACCACTCTGCAGGATAAAGACTTGACTCTTTCTAAGGAAGACAGGAATCTGTTCTTCTCTTCGGACCAGGTAGCATATACCTTTTATATTTTCATGCGAAGGGTTGCGAAGTAATTTTTAAATAACAACTTTAGATCGCCTAGTGTCACGATCCTTCATACTTCTTTCGTTCCTTTTATAACTACTACTTAAATATTAAATTAATTCATATAAAAGGATTATTATTACATATACGCGAGGCGCTTGCAAGTCACTCAGTATTTTGGAGTGAAAATAATATTAGATATTAAGACGTAGATAAATGGAGGGTTGTAGGAAGGATGAGGGGAAATAATTTTGTAGCGGCTACCTTGTGACGTTCTTCTTTAATCATTGATTTTATAAGTGAATTTTGTAAAAAAAAAAAAAAACTACTATACTGCGATCGAAGCCACCTTTCATCGAAGACATGTTTTTGGGACAACGTGACTGGTAGTGATCTTGTCGCCGGTTTTGAGTCCTAGCCAACTATATTAACTGTACATAAGTCTTGAAAAAAGAACAATTGGTACGAGCTAACCACCTAAGGATCGAACTCGAGTCTTTTGACTCGAATTCCGATCAACTCTGCTGTCATGACCATAACTCTATAGCTAAGATATGATTCCTCACTGTCCTAAAATTCCTCTGCAGGATAAAGACTTGACTCTTTCTAAGGAAGACAGGAATCTGTTCTTCTCTTCGGACCAGGTAGCATATACCTTTTTATATTTTCATGCGGAGGGTTGCGAAGTAATTTTTTAAATTACAACTTTAGATCGCCAAGTGTCACGATCCCTTCATACTTCTTTCGTTCCTTTTATAACTACTACTTAAATATTAAATTCATTCATATAAAAGGATTATTATTACACATATACGTGATCGAGGCTGATGTAAAGCACTCTAAACGTCTTGGAACGTTTTAAAAAACTAAATTAAAATAAAATTTGTAAATAATAATTTCATTTAAATATTCATATTCTTTGCCAAACCTAGTCTATATTTGCAGTCGTGCATTATACGATGTAATGGCTACTTAGAAGTAAAATGGACAGTAATACGGAAAGAAATAAACTTTTGCAAATTTTGTCTGCTCGCGACATCCAAATCAAAGCTAAACTTATTCCCAAGCATCGCCAATGAGGCTCGTTCACGTGATGACCTGGGATTGCCTCGTGGTTAGCGTTAGTTAGGACACTAAGGCGGTGATAGGATCGCCACGTGTCATATTAGTTATCCTGTAGTTATCCCAAATAGGCTTCGGAGATATAAAAAACAGTACGTTTCGACTGTTTCACCTGTTATTTTAATTATTTGAAGTGGCTCACTGCTCACTTGAAGTTTAGTGTAAAATGTTTAATTAGTTTAGAAAAAGTGTTTGAAAGATGACCTTGTCACAAAAATGTATAAGGGCGTGCTTCTATGGTTTGGGCACGTTGAGCGAATGAGTGAAGACCGAATGGTGAAGAAAATATATAGCGCGAAAGTTAACACTAAAAGGGGTCGAGGTAGACCGAAACTAACTTTCGAAGACCATGTGAGCAAATTGCTCGAAGAGGGGAGTGTCAAGAGTACTCGGATACCTCGACGTGCATGTGTGAAGAAGATGATGAATCTGAAAGAAGCGAAAGAGGTATGTAGGGATCGTGACACTTGGCGATCTGTTCTCTCTGGCTACCCCGTCAGGGATTGTGCGTGAAGAAAAATATTTAAATAAACCTTAGAAGAATTTCAGTTTCCCTTGTAAAAGTGAAAAGACCTGTCACACATATTACTTAGCTTGACGGCTGAAAAAGTGAGTAAAAATTACGAAACCCAGCTCCAGTATTCATGGTTTTTAAGCGACGCGTACGTTATAATATTATCGCCTTAAAAATTCTGTCTGCGATCGAAATTAATGAACGGTTTCAAGTTCAAGAATCAAGTTTTTACAATGTTTGCGCAAAATAAAGCTGTTTACAATTCTAAGTTATAAAGGTTTACTATACTTATTGATATATATGTATACTTTGTTTGAAATCAAAACATGAGGCTTTAACAAATTTAAAAACAATATCTTCGTAACATTCCCAATACCGGGGTAGACAGAGGTTTATACATTTGAAACCCTTCGATCCACCTTTTGGGATATTTTTCGGGACTACGGGATAGGTGGTGAACCTCTCGTCGTCATTATGTCCAAGCCAACGACATAAATCGTACATGTATAGTTTGACCCAATTGGTAGGAGCGTAGGTTATCGCTGGGGATCGAACTCGGGTCTCTTGACTCGAGTTTCACCGGCTACCGCGACTTCATCAATATCTAAATAGCTTTAGTACTTAAGTTGGAACTAGAAACGAAGATACCATAAACACCCAGTCTCGAAAACTGTCAATTGAACTTGCGACCTGATTGCTGGTGACACCATGAAAATCCGTTTGTATACCACTCGTCCACGGCGGTCGTCATTTCTCGAAATTATTTTATGTTTGCTTTCTAATTGTCATAGGTTTAATAAGTGGTTGCATGCGGCGTCGTAGCACACGAACGAACTAATTGTGATGAAGAACTAAGTGTTAACGTAGATTAGATTACTGGTTGATCTGATGAATATTGGGGTGATCAAGGCTGCAGAAAAATTAGTCCTTTCGATCTACGAGTACATTACAACGAAACCTTATCGCACTAAGTCTCAGGAATTAAGATTGTTGCCGTGGTAGTGTTCTTACCAACGGTAGCAAATGTGCATAAGTTTCGAAAAGATTCCTAAATATATGTAATAGGAGAGCGTGAGATAGCTCGCTTCGACACTGCGTCGTTTTAAATCAAGTTTGCAGGACGAATTTATGCTTTGTACGTGATGCAGTTGTTTGTGGTCTGTATGCGGTTTATAGATGATGACAATGCAAATAGTTTCGGTGAAAGATATAATATTTATATGCTCGCGAATTGCAAATTATTAATTATTTGCGTAAGGCTCAACCAATATACATATATAGGAAAGGAACAACATCATTATTGCTATGATCCTGAAGTTTGTAGCAAAAGCACATGTACTTTGAAATCGCTAACAATGAACGTACCATAAACTCTCAGACTCGAGACAATGCGGCAAAAGGGGTTTTCTACATTGACTCGACCGGGAAATGAACCATACGGGACCATAAGGTCCCGAGTTCATTTCCCGATCGCTAGCTATAAAGCTAGCGACACTTTGAAAATCAGTGTGTACGCCACTCGTCAGATACTGAAACCGACGGAGTGAGAATATAGCATTTCCCTTTTGTCATTACAGGTCACAAGATGCGCCAAAGGAGAAAGTCTTGAAAATACCATTAGCTACCAACAGATGGCGGGATAACCATCTCGAGAATTATACCACTATTCAGTAAACCGGCGACGGGGAGGCAGTTGTATGCCAAGCTTGGCAGTGATGGCGAATCTTACTTACGGGAGAGGCCTTCCCGCATTGAACTCTTATTCAGGGCCCTCTGTATGTGCTCATACGATTTGTGATCTTTCCAACTTAAAATATTTATGGTGCTATAACAGAAAATTCTTTCACGTTCCGTCTTTCCAATTTTCCAAAATTATCGCTAGGATAAGTCAAAGAATAGACACAGTTTGTGTTAGAACTCTTCTGTATATTTGTCACATTTGTTACATGCTTTTATCAGCTAACAAACTACGCGAAATGTGCAATATGTAACGTGGGGTTTGCAACATTTGATGTTCAAAAATTAATTCAAATTTAGAACATTTCTTTCTAAATTTAATGCCAACGTGATGCAGGCATAAATGAATGCTAACATTTTATTTCTTCGATCACCTATTATTAATTCGATCACCAGATGGTAGGGGCGTACTGTCCATTCCTTGTGTTGCGAATGCCGTGAAGATATTTATTTTTAGGTTATAATAACCTATCACTGGTTTCTCCAACTTTTATTTTAAAGATTTATGAAAACCATTCAAAACAATGAGTTATTTTTTTGATATTTTCTGCTCGACCTCCATAAAAAAAGATTATGTAGGGGTATTACATATATTTAGATATCCCAGGCACGATCTGTAACAGAAAATTTCAATACTAGCGAAAAATCGTGAAATTGTATCAAACCGAGGTACACCATTAAACTGGTAAAGCCCCGAAATCTAGAAAATAATCTCTAAACACTTCACACAATCGTCTTTTTGGTCTTAATTCATAGAAATAATTTAGTTTAGTCATTTACTATTAGTTTTTAGGCTTTTTAACGCTGTTCTATATTGTAAAATAATTATTTTCTCGTTTTTCTTAATTCCATTGTAACGTAATTTTATAATAATTTTTAAAATTTCACCAATTTTGTTGTTTTCACTCTCAAATAGTGTCCATCTTGTCTGTTCTGCACCCAAACCGATATCCCAGGCACGACATGTAACAGAAAATTTCAATATGAGCGAAAATACGTGAAATTGTATCAAATCGAGGTACACCACTACACTGGTAAAGCCACGAAAATTTCCCGCGCTTTTTCACCCGTCATTGTCGCTAATTTATGTGACAGCTCGTTTTTAGACCACACGGGCGGGTTCTGCCTTTCATTGGTTCATTCATATCTACAGTCAATTTTATCACTTACGTTTTTACTCACACATTTATATCAGAATATTTAAAAGTAAATTTTAGACCCAACAGCGGAGTTGATAGTGACTCTGCCTTAGAAGTTAAAGGTAGGTTCGATTCCCGCTAAACATTTATGTGATGCATATGAATGTTTGTATTCGAGTCATTGACGCTTATATGTATATATGAATAATTATCGCTGTAAATATTATATTATATTATTGTAATATGCATATTGCACCAGTATCTTGGACACGTAAGCCAACGATGGGCTCCTCACCAGTTATTATCTTCTAAATATGTGGATCGAAAGGAAAATATGTTGACAATGTGTTTTAATGGTATTGAGAGTCTACTCCAATAAATTACGTTAAGACAAAAAAAATTTTAGAATTGAAACTACGATACCCCAGAGGTTCGATGATTTGAATAGTAATAGACTCACACGGCTAGCAAGCGTCATTAAATCTACAGCCAAACCAAACTAAAGTCCACTCGGGACGATGTTTACAGTTCACGTACGTACGTACAGACAGACGTAGCTCATGACATAGGTGACGTCACGTCACTCGGGGAATGTATTCTGCAGGCTTAATTAAAAGCTTTCCCGCACTGTCAATGCGAAATAAATAAAAATGTTCTATTACGCGTGTATAGATATACAAATAAAAGAGCTGATGTAGCCTTGTGGCTAGGTTGTTCGCTTTAAGACACGATTGGCCCAGTCTCGATGCCGTGTCTGGGGTATCTACATTGTTAAACAATTTTAAATGTTGACAACCCGATGGACTACTTGTTAGAGGCTTTGTCTTCGAAGCTAAGTGGTGCGAGGTCGAATCCTGCTATGTGCTGACATGTGTGATTGTGTGATGACATTTGAGTACAATTAAGTATTGGATAAATTTAAAAGGATGCGGAATATGGATCGCGATAGCCGAGTCGTTGGGTGTCCGGAATTCGTATTAATGAGACCCGAGTTCGATCCCCAGGTTGTAAAGAGCGTACTGTCTATCCCTATATTGGGAATGACGTGAAGAAATTTATTTTTAAGTTCTAAGTACATATTACTGGTCTCTCCAACTTTAATTTCAAAGATTTGTACAAACCGTTTAAAACAATGAGTTATTTTTTTATATTTTCTGCTCGACCTCCATAAAAAGATTATGTAGGGGTATTACATATATTTAGATATCCCAGGCACGATCTGTAACAGAAAATTTCAATATTAGCGAAAACTCGTGAAATTGTATCAAACCGAGGTACACCATTACACTGGTAAAGCCCCGAAATCTAGAAAATAATCTCTAAACACTTCACACAATCGTCTTTTTGGTCTTAATTCATAGAAATAATTTAGTTTAGTCATTTACTATTAGTTTTTAGGCTTTTTAACGCTGTTCTATATTGTAAAATAATTATTTTCTCGTTTTTCTTAATTCCATAGTAACGTAATTTTATAATAATTTTTAAAATTTCACCAATTTTGTTGTTTTCACTCTCAAATAGTGTCCATCTTGTCTGTTCTGCACCCAAACCGATATCCCAGGCACGACATGTAACAGAAAATTTCAATATGAGCGAAAATACGTGAAATTGTATCAAACCGAGGTACACCATTACACTGGTAAAGCCCCGAAAATTTCCCGCGCTTTTTCACCCGTCATGGTCGCTAATTTATGTGACAGCTCGTTTTAGATCACACAGGCAGGTTCTGCTTTTCATTGGTTCATTCATATCTACAGTCAATTTTATCACTTACGTTTTACTCACACATTTATATCAGAATATTTAAAAGTAAATTGTAGACCCAATAGCGGAGTTGATAGTGACTCTGCCTTAGAAGTTAAAGGTAGGTTCGATTCCCGCTAAACATTTATGTGATGCATATGAATGTTTGTATTCGAGTCATTGACGCTCATATGTATATATGAATAATTATCGCTGTAAATATTATATTATATTATTGTAATATGCATATTGCACCAGTATCTTGGACACGTAAGCCAACGATGGGCTCCTCACCAGTTATTATCTTCTAAATATGTGGATCGAAAGGAAAATATGTTGACAATGTGTTTTAATGGTATTGAGAGTCTACTCCAATAAATTACGTTAAGACAAAAAAAATTTTAGAAGTGAAACTACGATACCCCAGAGGTTCAATGATTTGAATAGTAATAGACTCACACGGCTAGCAAGCGTCATTAAATCTACAGCCAAACCAAACTAAAGTCCACTCGGGACGATGTTTACAGTTCACGTACGTACGTACAGACAGACGTAGCTCATGACATAGGTGACGTCACGTCACTCGGGGAATGTATCCTGCAGGCTTAATTAAAAGCTTTCCCGCACTGTCAATGCGAAATAAATAAAAATGTTCTATTACGCGTGTATAGATATACAAATAAAAGAGCTGATGTAGCCTTGTGGCTAGGTTGTTCGCTTTAAGACACGATTGGCCCAGTCTCGATGCCGTGTCTGGGGTATCTACATTGTTAAACAATTTTAAATGTTGACAACCCGATGGACTACTTGTTAGAGGCTTTGTCTTCGAAGCTAAGTGGTGCGAGGTCGAATCCTGCTATGTGCTGACATGTGTGATTGTGTGATGACATTTGAGTACAATTAAGTATTGGATAAATTTAAAAGGATGCGGAATATGGATCGCGATAGCCGAGTCGTTGGGTGTCCGGAATTCGTATTAATGAGACCCGAGTTCGATCCCCAGGTTGTAAAGAGCGTACTGTCTATCCCTATATTGGGAATGACGTGAAGAAATTTATTTTTAAGTTCTAAGTACATATTACTGGTCTCTCCAACTTTAATTTCAAAGATTTGTACAAACCGTTTAAAACAATGAGTTATTTTTTTTATATTTTCTGCTCGACCTCCATAAAAAAAGATTACGTAGGGCCGCTTTAAGCTGTTACGTACACGCGTACGTTTGAAACGTTATGGGTGTTGTAAAGTTGTTATATCCCTATTTATTAGCAATCCTTTGTGTAATTTGTACATATATTGCGAAAAACTATCTCGAAAATACAAGATAAAAAATAAGAAAACAGGAGTCGGGCAACGACGTCTAAGTTGCTGAGTGTCTGGTACTACGATCTAATCTACCTTACTGGAGAGGCCCCGTGTCCTGCAGAACACTTTCACAGACCGTAATGTATGAATGTATTATAAATGTTCTATAAAAATGTTATTTGCGGCATTAGTCAAAGCAGAGATCAGCTTACGTCAGTCGTAATGACATATCCTGTATAAACAAAGGTCTTTGTTTATCTCCACGCTATTTTCTCCAACGTGATAGGCAGACGTCTAGACAATGAAGTCTTTCGTTGCGATGTTATTTATCGAGTTGAAAATAAGCAGCGAAAATATAGCGCGGCCGACTTTCGTTCTAATTTCCCGCGCTTTTCCTCCCGTCATGGCCGCTAATTTATGAGACAGCTCGTTTTTAGATCACACAGGCAGGTTCTGCTTTTCATTGGTTCATTCATATCTACAGTCTATTTTATAAATTACGTTTTTACGCACACATTTATATCAGAATATTTAAAAGTAAATTGTAGACCCAATAGCGGAGTTGATAGTGACTAGGCCTTAAAAGTTAAAAGGTAGGTTCGAATCCCGCTAAATATGAATTATTATCTCTGTAAATGTATTGCACCATTATCTTCGACACGTAAGACAACGACAAGCACTCCACCAGTCATTTTCTTGCAAATTAGTGGATCGAAAGGACTGTATGTTGATAATGTGTTTTAACGGAGTTGGCTGTGGCCTACACTATCAAAATACGTTAAGACCAAAAAATATATTTAGAAGTGAAACCACGATAGCACAGAGGTTTGATTTGAATAGCTCTACTGAATATTGATCTGGTATTTTTGAGATGGTTATCCCGCCATCTATCGGAAGCCAATTGCATTTTTTTGGGTAATTCCCTTAGTCGCCTCTTATGTCATGCACTCTTAGGACAGAAGAACGGAGAAGGTATGTTCTTTCACCGTAACCACTCGGCACCTCAGGTACTTTGGTAACTGAGGTGTTCCATTGTTTTCTGTTTCTTAAGGTTTTATATTATTTAAAAAGTAAATCTATCTTGAAATTTATTTAGGATTCATGCAAATAGATAACCAAAAATTTGTATCAAAATCTTGTCTACTGGTAGAACCAATTATGAAAGCTAGGATATATGAAGCTCGGGTAGTCAGAGGTCTAGGCGAATTAGTCCCGGCACAGGAACAGGGTGCGAGCCTCTTGCCTTCTTAGTTCCCAAGCCGATGCTACAATATACTTATATAGACAGTTTTTATATAAACATTAATGATTCGATCGGTGTATATGAGGTGACCCCTGTCCTACCAATATTAGAAAAATGCATGAAATTAAAAACTCAAAACGTCACGACGTGTGACCAAATACGACAAATACGTGACGTCACAATAGCCGAGTGGTTGGGTGGTACGAATTTCGAGACAAGAGACCCGAGTTCGATCCCCAGATGGCAGGCTCGTACCAATAGGTTTTCCAAAAACTTATGTACGTATTATATCGTTGGCTAGGACATAAAGATGGCCAAGGGCTCACCACCTGTCACGTTGTCCCGAAAATATCTTCGGTGGAAGGTGGGCGTAAGGCACTTAATTGTCTAGACTAGACCTCTGCCTACCCCTGTGTTGGGAATAGCGTAAAGATATTTATTTATTTTTTTATTTATTTAACTCAAATACACAACACCTATAATGTAAGGCTAGCTAGCGTGATTAAATCTACAGCCCAACCCAAGTCCACTCGGGACGTTGTTTACAGTCCGTTCACGTACATACGACACAGACAGACGTATCTCATGACATAGGTGACGTCACATCACTCTGAAAATGTATCCTGCAGGCATCATTGAAATCATCCCGAACTGTTAATGCGAAATAAATAAAAATGTTCTATAACACGTGTATAGAGATACAAATAAAAGAGCAGCCTAGTGGCCAAGGTATTCGCTTTAAGACACGATTGGCCCAGTTTCGATGCCCGGTCCGGCGCCTCTACATTGTTAAGCAATTTTAAATGCTGACAACCCGATGGACTACTTGGTAGAGACTTGGTCTTCGAAGATAAGTGGTGCGAGGTCGATTCCTACCAGTTGCTGACATTTGTGTTTGTGTGATGACATTTGAGTACAATTAAGTAATGGATAAATTTAAAAGGATGCGGAATATGGATCATGTTAAAAGTCGCGATAGCCGAGTGGTTGGATGTTCGGAATTGGAGTTAAGAGACATGAGTTCGATTCCCTGGTTGGAAATGGCGTGAAGATATTTATTTTTAAGTTATAAGTATATATTACATGCATAGTGCATGTTCTTCAACTTCAATTTTAAAGATTTATAGAAATCATTCAAAACAATCAGTTATTTTTTTGATTTTTTCTGCGCGACCTCCATAAAAAAAGATTACGTCGGGCCGTTGTAAGCTGTTATGTACAGGCGTGTATTTGAAACGTTGTAGGTGTTGTAAAGTAGTTATATCCCTATTTATTAGCAACCCTTTGTGGATTTTGTACAAAATAATATTTAACTGGATTCCTTTTTGTGAGTTCAGCAGTTGTTGATCTTTATATTATATCATCTTTCTTTGGCGACACGATAACCGATATGGTAGTGACATTGCGTTCGAAACTAAGGTTGGCGGGTTCAAATCCCGCTAGTAGCAAACATTTTTGTAGTCGTAAGTAAAAAAATAAATATCTTCACGACATTCTCAATACAGGGGTAGACAGAGGTCTAGTCTAGACAATTAAGTCCCTTCGACCCACCTTCCACCGAAGGCATTTTTCGTGACGACGTGACAGGTGGTGAGCCCGTCGTCATCTTTATGTTCAAGCCAACAATATAATCGTACACAAGTTTTTGAAAAAAAAAAACCTATTGCTACGAGCCGTTCACCTGGGTATCGAACTCGGGTCTCTAGACTCAATTTCCAACTAAAGCGCCCCTTCTTATTAAAAAAAAAATTAATTACAATCCCGCTATTTTTATGTTACATTAAAATAGAATGCTGTGAAAACCACGGCATAAATAGGAGCATCGGTATCCCAGTCGACGTCGGAACCGGCGCGGCATACAAAGTGGATGTTTATGTAAATCTGCGGCCATCTTACTCTCGCTGAAGTCAAATAAAATAATACTTATATTTTTGCATTTTTATATGATGAGCGTTGTCTGTTGGGACAGCTGCGTCGCTGAGATGTTATCTGTGGAACGGTATCGGTACTTGAGTTTCTTGTAATTAATAGATGACCTGATCGCCTAGTTGGTCGTGACCCTTCCTTTGAAGCTGAAGGTTACGGATTAATTACTTATATTTCTTCACGCACAGTCCCTAACAGGATAGCTAGAGAGAACAGATCGCCAAGTGTTACGATCCTTTCATACCTCACAAGATTCTATCAAATTCATATTTGTTTCCATACATTTATGTGATTAATAATTTAAAAGAGTATATTGGATCAAGATGTTTTTTCATTTCATTTACTTTAAGTGAAAGTTAGGGAAAAATGAATTGTGGTGTCGACATAATAATAATGTCACCTCCTGTCTTCGCGTAGGTGTCGTAAGAGACAATAAAGAACTCTAAAAATACAAGAACAAAATAAATTGGACCTTATCTCTTATTTAATAGTTAAATATAAATTCTGTAAAATCCTTTTCAAGGGAGAGTCATGTGTCCTACAGCGGATTTTACAGGCCGTCAGGTAGAAAGTGAAAGTTGAACTCGATAATCTTCACGTAATTTAAGGGGTAGGCAGAGGTCTACACATTGAAGTCTTTTCGACCTACTTTTCACCGGAGGTTTTTTTAGGACAACGTGACAATTGGTGCGCCTATCTTTGTGTCTAAGCCAACAGTACAATATATATACAGTAGATAAATGCTCATATATATTTACTTATAAACATCCTTCATTCAAGTAAAACCATTGCTATAACTAAAAAATTATTTTAAAACCTCGACTATCAGATAGTAAAAAAATATCGTATAAAAATATGTTATTTAAATAAAAATACGGAATCTGTATGTTTGTGGCCGCAAAACTCGAAAGGTAGAAAACGGATTAACTTCAAATTTTGACTTGATTTGAATTTTGACATTCTGCAAGAATGTCTGCAAATTATTTGAATACTAAAGTTCCCATGAAACTGGAAATACTTTCTTAAAATTCTGCATTAAAGATTTGTAATTTGCTTATATACTGCTATGGTAACACCGAGCTATTATATTCACTGTGATTGTGACCGACGCTGATGTCTGAAAAATCATATTTGTGATATCATCACGAATTATTAGATAATATCAGATCAGTGCTCCGAGAAATTGTTCGGATTAATCCCAGCCGCTGAATTTCACCATCGTACCTTACGGCACAGTCAAAACTTCCATCAACACTATCTTGATGCTATGCATTCCACCACAATGCGTTCTTCGCGGAATTTTCTGCCACGCACTTGCACTTTATGGGATGTGCTGCCGTCAGCGGGTTTTCCGGACCGATACGACTTAGGGTCTTTCAATAAAAGAGCCTATACCTTTGCCAAAGGCCGGCAATGCATCTGCTATTACTCTTTTTTCATAAAATTTAAATTATTAAAATGTTTCTTTATTTATATGTATGTGTAAATACAAGATTAGGTTCTACGTACTTGTTACGTTGATTCAAAAGTGCCATTGTTGGTAAAAGGTGGGTCGAAAGGGTTTAATATTCTAGACCTCCGTCTATCTCACTATTGGGAAAATGCTAGAAAAAAAATTGTGGTAAGTATTTAAATAAATAAATATCTTCACGCAATTCCCTGTACAGGGATAGACAGAGGTCTAGTCTAGACAATTAAGTCCCACCGACCCACCTTCCAACGAAGACATTTTCGGGAAAACGTTTTATTTTTTAGTTTAGGTGATATGTAACATCGTACGGAGGATGTTAAGGATAATAAAACATTGTGAATTAAAGATACGCGAGATTGCAAACACGCAATTTCTCAAAGTCACACAGTATTTTGGCGTGAAAATAATATTAAATATTAAGACGTAGACAAATGGAGGGTTGTAGGAAGGACGAGGGGAAATAATTGTGTTGCGACTAACTTCTGACGTTCTCCTTAATAAATAATTTTATAAGTGAATTTTGTAAAAAATATCTCTAAACGCAAATGGCGTTTAGATATATTTTTTTACAAAGTTCAATACTGTTGGCGTACAATACTGGAGCAGACAGAGGTAAACTACTTATAACGATACAGCTAATTTGTTAGCGGTGTTACCTTCGAAGTCACGGGTTGGGTGTTCGAATCCCGCTAGGAGTTAACATTATGATAAATATGGTTATTTGTACACAAGTCATAAATATCTTTACGCCAATCCCAAAACTAGGGTAAGCAGTGGTCTAGACAATTAAGTCAACACACTATTCAGACGTGACGTGTGCAGCCTGTAGCCGTTTTTATGTCCTAGCCAACTATATAAACCGTATATAAGTATTTTAAAATTACGTTGGTATGAAGCCTTCCACCAGGGGTTCGAAATAGGGTCTCTTGAATCGAATTGCGATGACCCAACCACTCGACTATCGTGACTTTAATTTTGTAGTTAAGACATGCTGTCTCACTGTGATAAAACTCCGCTGCAGGATATGGAGATGACTCATCTTAAGGCAGACAGGAATCAGACCGGTGCGGTGTAATGAGCACCCTAAGTTGCGTGGTGTCTGATATATACGTACTAGGAAATAATACATACCCATACCTTTAAACATTGGCCAGAAAAGTATCTGCCATTACATCAGAAACATTTTTATCTAGTAAAATGATTTCTCATCACCATAAAGTCAGAGTGCATGAAATGACTACTTACATGGCATATAGGATGCCATTAAATACAAAAACTTGAATAAATTGGATCTGACATAATTTAAAATGATATTAATCTTGAGAAACTTATAAAAGCGACATACTGATACGTATAGCAAATTCTAGCTTGTAGTATATGCAAAGTAATTTCACTTTGATTAAATTCACTAATGTTTTTTTTATAAAGTCACGATAGCCGAGTAGTTGGGTGGTCGGAATTTCGAGAGACCCGAGTTCGATCCCCAGGTGGCAGTACCAATGAGTTTTTCAAAAACTTATGTACGAATTTCATCGTTGGCTTGGACATAAAGGCGGCGATGGGCTCACCACCTGTCACGTTGTCCCGAAAATTCTTCGGTGGAAGGTAGGTCAAAGGGACTTAATTGTCTAGACTTGACCTCTGTCTACCCCTGTATTGGGAATTGCGTGAAGATATATTATATATATTATATTTTTTTTATAGAATAGGAATAAAATATTTCGCAACTATTAACTTCTGCAAAATGTTTTCTAAGATAAGACTCGAAAGCCGAGTGGTTAGGTGATCTTCGTGTGAAGAGACCCGGGTTCGATCCACAGAAAGAGTGCTCGTACCAATAGGTTTTCTTAAAAACCTATGTACGATTCATATCGTTGGTTTGGACATAAAGATGGCGACGGGCTCATCACCTGTCACGTTGTCCCAAAAACATCTTCATGAATACATTAAATACAAATTAACTTAGATCGGCTGGAGTATCGACAGAGTCGGATGGATGTCTATATGTATATATATATATATATATATATATATATATATATATATATATATATATATATATATATATATATATATATATATATATATATATATATATATATATATATATATATATATATATATATATATATATATATATATATATATATATATATATATATATATATATATATATATATATATATATATATATATATATATATATATATATATATATATATATATATATATATATATATATATATATATATATATATATATATATATATATATATATATATATATATATATATATATATATATATATATATATATATATATATATATATATATATATATATATATATATATATATATATATATATATATATATATATATATATATATATATATATATATATATATATATATATATATATATATATATATATATATATATATATATATATATATATATATATATATATATATATATATATATATATATATATATATATATATATATATATATATATATATATATATATATATATATATATATATATATATATATATATATATATATATATATATATATATATATATATATATATATATATATATATATATATATATATATATATATATATATATATATATATATATATATATATATATATATATATATATATATATATATATATATATATATATATATATATATATATATATATATATATATATATATATATATATATATATATATATATATATATATATATATATATATATATATATATATATATATATATATATATATATATATATATATATATATATATATATATATATATATATATATATATATATATATATATATATATATATATATATATATATATATATATATATATAATATGTAAGTAGCTTACTAAGTAGTATTTATGTTGGAACCAGAAACGAAGATACCATAAAAAACCAGACCTTAAACTGTCAATTGAAATCACGACCTGAGAGCTGGTGACACTGTGAAAACCCATGTGTATACCACTCATCAACGGCGGTCATCATTTCTCAAAAGCCCATTTTATGCATGTTTTGTAAGTGTTATAGGTTTGAAATAAGTGTTTACCTGCGGCATTGTAGTTCACGAACGAACTGATTACGATGCGGTTTCTTTTATTAGGAAGCTGATGTGGTCGAGAAGGTTCTAAGCTATAATTTATGAAGATCTCGTCAGGCGTTTAAAGTTAATCGGAGGTAATTCGGATGACTAATTAAAAGTAGATTAGATTACTGGTTGATCTGGTGATCATTGGGGTGATCAAGGCTCCAGGAAAATTAATCCTTTCGATCCACATTACAACGAAACCTTATGGAACTAAGTCTCAGGAAGTAAGTTAAGTTTGTTGCCGTTTTAATGTCCTTACCAACGACAGTGAATATGCATAAGTTTCGAAAAGATTCCCTCTAAATATATGTAAGAGGAGAGCGAGAGATAGCTCGCTTCGACACTGGGTCGCTTTAAATCACGTTCGCAGGACGAATTTATGCTTTGTACGTGATGCAGTTATTTGTGGTATGTCTGCGATTTATAGATGATCCCTGAATGCAAATAGCTACGGTGAAAGATGTAATTTTTACATTATTTATCATTGGCCTAACACACAAACAGTAAATAATATATCTATAATAATATAGATAGGAAAGGAACAACATCACATTTTGCTGTGATCCAATTAGATGTAGATAATCGAATTCTATAAATAATCAAATTCGAATTATAGCTACTGCAACTGATGTTATTCATTCTTGAACTATTCCTTCCTTAGGAGTAAAAATTGATGCCAATCTTGGACGTTTAAATCAAACTAGATTTTTTATTAATCGTCCTGGAATTTTCTGCTTCTGGCTACCCAGTTAGTGTTTATGCGAGAAGAACTAATTAAAGACATAAATAAATAGTACTCAGCTATCGTGTCTTAATTTTTGCTTCTCTATACATCGAAAAAGAATATTCTGAATCAATGAAACGTACAGTATTTCGTAAGACAGAAATTTTAAGTGTACGCAGTCTATGTAACTCCATTTTAATATACATATCTAGTGTAATTGGCAGCATGAGCTAGGCTGAATGTCTTGAGTACGTACTTAACAACTTGGCACCGCTTGTAATTGGGCTCAAGTGCATGAATGGGCCGGCTCTACCGGGGAAGTACCGCGACCTCACAGAATACCGACGTAAAGTAGAAGTTTAACAAACTTCTGCGTTTCGTGTGGTGAGTGCAGGTAACCGGAGGCCCACATACCCCCCTTCCCCAAAACATGGTAGCGGCAGAAAAAAATCTACCCCAGGGGGGTACCAGCACCACCGGTGCTGGAGAATCCCCCTCTGGGCACCCGCGCTCGGGCAACCAATCGCTGCCCGAGTGTGGATGCTCAGGCTGCCCCTCGTATTCTGGGGGGGGGGGGGCAAAGTTCCGCTCTGCTCCCATATTGTTCGAGGCAAACGAAGCAATAAACCTTCTGCACCCACTTACCACGCTAGCCGAGGATTTCTGCAATATCAGGGGACTCCATTCCAATCTTGATGCCGTCCACTACCATCTAGAGAGGGAAAAGCCGGCCTTGCTCTTTCTTACCGAGACGCAGATATCCTCTCCGGCGGATACCTCTTATCTTTCCTACCCGGGGTACAAGCTAGAACATTCTTTTGTGCCTCGGGCCGGAGTTTGTATGTACGTCAGAGAGGATATATGTTCTCAACGCCTCGGCAGTCTTGAAGGTCCACCCTTTGGCTACGCATAGACAGCGACGACCACCCTCGCGTCTATGGGTGCCTCTATAGGTCCCATAGTGGTAATGCCGAAACTGACCGACTCATCGAACACATCCAAATGGCTGCAGATTCCCTGCTACAGCAGATCCCATCCGCAGAGATCGTGGTACTCGGCGACTTCAACGCCCACCACGCCGAATCGCTACGATCTCGAACCACTGATCATGCGGGGAGATCTGTTTTTGACTTTGCCCTAGCATATGATCTGACACAACTGGTTACTTCGACAACGCGGGTTCCGGATGTGGAGGATCATACACCTTCCCTGCTGGATCTTCTGCTGACCTCTCATCCGGACGGCTATGTGATCTCCGTTGTTGCCCCTTTGGGTTCGTCGGACCACTGCTTGATCCGGAGTAAAGTGCCCATCATGTGCCCATCGTGGTCGCGATATTCAGGCCACCGCCGTGTGTGGCACTAAAGGTCGGCGGATTGGGAAGGGATGCGGTCTTTCTTTGCATCCTACCCATGGGGGCAGGTTTGCTTCTCGCTAGTCCTGACGCCGTTGCTAATTCCGTCGCCGATGTGGTGCTCCAAGGAATGGAACTCTTCGTTCTTTCCTCAGTGGTGCCCATCGGTGGCAGCTGCAGAATGGCATCTCGCCGCATTGCAAAGCAGCATTGCTACCGGGCCTGGATTAAAGCATTGGCGTCTCGGGATTTAAAAACTAGCGTTTATAAGAAGGAGTATAACTCTGCCGCCAGGTCCTTCAAAAGAGTAATTTGCGTCCAACTAGATTGTCGATGACAGGGGGAACTCACCGCCGACCATCCCGTGCAGTGAGTGCTCTATGCCGGACATCCGGTTCTTTCAGAGCTCATGGAAGACAGCTTTGGTGCACTCGATCCCTAAGAAAGGCGATCGCTCAGATCCAACTTCAGACCGATCACTATCACTTCCTTGTTCTGCAAAATAATGAAGTCCATCATAAACTGCCAGCTCTTGAGGTACTTAGAGGAGCACCAGTTGATCAGTGACCGCCAGTACGGCTTCCGTCGGGGTCGCTCGGCTGGTGATCTTCTTGTGTACCTCCCTCATCGATGGGCGGAGGCAGTAGAGAGCAAGGGCGAGGCCCTGGCAGTTAGTTTGGACATAGCGAAAGCCTTTGATCGGGTATGGCACAAAGCGCTTCTTTCAAAGCTTCCGTCATATGGGCTTCCGGAGAAATTTTGCAATTGGGTCACTAGTTTTCTAACAGACCGGAGCATCAAGGTCGTAGTTGACGGAGCATGCTCGGACTCCAAGTCTGTGAATGCTGGTGTCCCATAAGTATGTGTGCTATCGCCAACCCTGTTTCTTCTGCATATCAATGATTTGTTACAAATTAGTAGCATTCATTGCTATGCAGATGTCAGCACTGGTGATGCCCTTTATACCGGCCGTGCCAATATTTCTCGGGAACACGTCGACGAGTACCGGAACAAACTTGTGTCTGAAGTCGAGATTTTGTTGGACAAAATCTCGGACTGGGGTCAACTAAATTTAGTCCAGTTCAACCCTAAAAAGACACAAGTTTGCGCGTTTACCGAAAAAAAGAAACCCTTCGTCGTATCACCTCGTTTTGAGAGCACTCCCCTAGTTACCTCAGCCAGCATCGGAATCCTTGGCGTCGACATATCGAGCAACGTTCAGTATCGCGGTCATTTGGAAGGAAAGGCCAAATTGGCCTCTAAAAAGCTTGGCGTGCTCTACTGAGCACGACCGTACTTCATGCCGGCCCACGGCTTGCAACTTTATAAGGCGCAGGCTCAGCTTCTTCCATTTGACCATATCCAAAGAAGAGCGGCTCGAATTTTCGACGAACATACTCTATCCGATCGGCTAGATCCCCTGGCTTTGCGAAGAGATGTTGCATCTCTTTGCATTTTCTATAAGATCTACTACGGGGAGTGCCCCGAGCAATTGATCGTATTAATCCCTGCCGCTGAATTTCACCATCGTACTTCATGCCGGCCCACGGCTTGCAACTTTATAAGGCGCAGGCTCAGCTTCTTCCATTTGACCATATCCAAAGAAGAGCGGCTCGAATTTTCGACGAACATACTCTATCCGATCGGCTAGATCCCCTGGCTTTGCGAAGAGATGTTGCATCTCTTTGCATTTTCTATAAGATCTACTACGGGGAGTGCCCCGAGCAATTGATCGTATTAATCCCTGCCGCTGAATTTCACCATCGCACCTTACGGCATAACCAAATATTTCATCAACACCACCTTGATGCTTGGCATTTCACCACAGTGCGTTTTTCGAATTTTCTGCCACGCACTTGTACTTTGTGGAATGAGCTGCCGTCAGTGGTTTTTCCGGACCGATACGACTTAGGGACCTTCAAGAAAAGAGCCTATACCTTTCTCAAAGGCCTGCAACGCATCCGCTATCCCTCCGGTATTGCAGATGTTCATGGGCGGCGGTAATCACTTACCATCACTTGTGCCACCTGCTCGTTTGCCTCCCTCTTCTATAAAAAAAATGTTGTGTTGTGTAATAATAAAACAAACAAAAATGTTTTTTAAAACAAAGGTGTTGTGTAATAATAAATACATATATAGATAGTGACAACATTACATACATTGCTCCGATCCCAGTGTAAGATGCAAAAGCACTTGAGGTATGGGAATCGGAGACAACGAAGGCACCACAAACACCCTGACCCGAGAAAATATAGAAAATGTGGTTATTCTACATTGACCCGACCGGGAATCGAACACCTTTGAAACCGGTATTTACGCCGCTCGTCCACGGAGGTCGTCAAAAGTACTTACTAAACTTATATTGGGAATATTCGAGCATCTTCGTGAACCTGACTCACCAGTATTCATGGTGACGCCAGTTCTGTAGTTCCGGATTCGATTTCCGGACGGTCAATGAAAAAAGCGCTTTTTCTGCTTTGGCTCGAGTCTGGATGTTTGTGGTGCCTTCATTGTTTCTGATTCTATAACATAAGTATTCAAGGTCCTTACTCTGAAAACAGATCAATGTATATAATGTTGTCCCTATGTATGTATCTATGTATATAACAATATGCCACACTGTAATTGTCTTATTCAAAGTATTTTTACCTAACCTCTTTATAAAAATTCGCTATATTACAGAGCTGATGCTTACGGGTAATTTATTTCACTTGGCAGGGGAGAAGGAAACGTAGGCCAGACCGGCTTACTGTGCGTTATTTAAATTTTTTCCACCTGTCATGACCTCTAATATATGTGACGGGTGTTTCCTGCAGAGCAACCGCAGCCTCCTAGGATCGGATTTAAAGAGCAAGAGAAAAATAAATAACATACGAAAAAAATGTTTATATGCGTTGAATATTTTTGAAGGGATAAGAGTGAATGTGGTGATCGCACCCAAGATAAATAAATAAATAAAATAAATATCTTCACGCAATTCCCAATACAGGGATAGACAGAGGTCTAGTCTAGACAATTAAGTCCCTTTGACGCACCTTCCACCAACGATATTTTCGGGACCACGTGACAGGTGGTGAGCCCGTCGCCGTCTTTATGTCCAAGTCTACGATGTAATTCGTACATAAGTTTTTGAAAAACTCATTGGTACTGCCACCTGGGGCAATTTCAAAAGAGGGTTACGTATGAGTGATCACTTCCGAGGAATAAGATAGAATGCCGCATTGCCATTAATCACACCGGCTCTCCATACTCTTCAAACCGGAACACGAAAGTTCCAAAATAAAGCTTCGAAGGACCTCGTAGACTTCTAGACAGAGAGAGAGTTAGCCCACTACACGTCGTAACGTGTGGGACACATGTGTGGTATCAGCGTAATAATTTACCACCACCTTCTTGCCATTGGCATCGTAAGAGGAGACATTTGTCGGGAAACCTATAAATACTAGGATTTACTACCTAAATTTACTGATATGAATATCGCAATTTACCTTACTGGTATAGACAGAGGTCTGGACAATGATATCTGTCGACCCACTTTTCTCCGAACCATCTTTGGGACAACGTTACCAGTGATGAACCTATCACCGTCTTTAATTTAATAGTGTAATATACTTACATAGATATATATTTTAAATAGGAATAAGTATTTACTACCTGTAGTTAAGTCCCGTTGACCTACACTCATGTATGACAAGAAACAAGGTCTCATAGCACCAGAGAAACATTGAGAAAAAAATACCACCAAGATGTGTTTATTCAACCTTAGTCGCACCTTAAGACACCCAGCCTCCGACAATAAAAAGCCTTTAGGACCACAGTGACATAGATTGCGAATAACTATCTCGAAAATACTAGATCAAAAAAAAAGCAAACCGCAGACGGGCAACAACGTCTAAGTTGCAGTGTGTCTGGTATTGCGATCACCAATCCGCTTGTCAAGCGTGGCGTGGTGTCCTGCCGAACACAAACTGCCTATGTACGAATATCGTTATGTACGAATGTATTATAAGCGTTCTATTAAAATGTAATTTGCGTCATTAGTCAAGATTAGCTTACGTCAGTCGTAATGACATATCCTGTGTAAAAAAGGTCTTTGTTTATTTTCACACTATTTTCCACACCGGAATAGGCAGACGTCTAGACAATGAAGTCCTTTTGGCGCTCTTTTCAACGAATCTTGTAACAACCTGACAAATGATTCGGGACAACGTGACAGGTGGTGAGCCCGTCGCCATCTTTATGATATATGCCAACGATATAATTCGTATATAAGTTTTTGGAAAACCCATTGGTACCAGCCTGCCACCTGGGGATCGAACTCGGGTCTCTTGACTCGAAATTCCGACCATCCAACCACTCGGCTATCGTGACGTCACGTATTTGTGGTATTTGGTCACACGTCGTGACGTATTTGAGTTTTTTTTAATTTCATGCATTTTTCCAATATTGGAGGAGACAGGGGTCACCTCGGACTCACCGATCGAATCATTAATGTTTATATAAAAACTGTCTACATAAGTATATTGTAGCATCGGCTTGGGAACTAAGAAGGCGAGAGGCTCGCACCCTGTACCTGTGTCGAAAGAAACAAGTCGTCTAGACCTCTGACCACCCGAGTTTCTTCTATTATTTTAAATCTTAGCTTTCATAATTAGTTCTACCTAATAACCCAAGGGAATAACCCAAAAAATGTAATTGGATTCCGATAGATGGTGGGATAACCATCTCAAAAATACCAAAGCAATATTCAGTAGACCTATTCAAATCACCCAACTGTCGTGTTTCACTTCTAAATATACTTTTTTTGGTCATAACGTATTTTGATGGATTAGGCCACTGCCAACGCCATTAAAACACATTGTCAACATATTGTCCCTTCGATCCACTTATTTGGAAGCAATTTCCTGGTGGTGAAAAACGAGCTAACGTACCATCTGAATGTAAGTAGCCACAGTTTTTAACACCTAAAAACTACTCGTATTTCATAAGAAGGTTACGTATGAGTGCTCACTCCCGTGGACTAAGATGGAATGCTTCATTGCCATTAATGACAGTTTTTACTCTGTTATTTGGCGCCAAATACAGCTTCGCGGGACCTCGCAGACTCCTACACGGAGAGAGTTAGCCCACTTCACGCTGTAACATGTGGGACACATATGTGGTATCAGCGTAATAATTTACCAACACCTTCTTCTCATAGCACAAGAGTAACGAAGAGAAAATAAATACCACCAAGATGTGTTGATTCAACCTTAGCCGCACCTTAAGACACCCAGTAAGCCGAAAAGCCTTCTATACCGGTGGATCGAAAGATCTAATTTTTCTGGAGCATTTGTCACCCCAATATTAACCAGATCAACCAGTAATCTAATCTAGTCTTAGTTCTTCATCACAAATAGTTCGTTCGTGAGCTACGTCGCCGCATGCAACCACTTATGAAACCTATGACACTTAGAAAGCAAACATAAAATAGTTTCCAGAAATGACGAACGCCGTGGACGAGTGGTATACACATGGATTTTCTTGGTGTCACCAGCAATCTGGTCGCGAGTTCAATGGACAGTTTTTCGAGTCTGGATGTTTATGGTATCTTTGTTTCTGGTTCCAACTTAAGTACTAAAGCTATTTACATAGTGATGAAGTCGCGGTAGCCGCTGAAATTTGAGTCGAGAGACTCGAGTTCGATCCCCAGCTGATACCTACGCTCCTACCAATTGGTTCAAACTATACATGAACGATTTATGGCGTTGGCTTGGACATAAAGATGACGAGAAATTCACCACCTATCCCGTAGTCCCGAAAAATATCGTAGAGAAATATCCAAAAAATGTTTCAACTGTATAAACCTCTGTCTACCGCGGTATTGGGAATGTTACGAAGATATTGTTTTTAAATTTGTTAAAGCCTCATGTATTGATTTCAAACAAAACTTGGTCACCTTATTTATACTTATGTGTATACATATATATTAATAAGAAATACATTTATAATAATTGTAAAATTTTTATCCCAAAAACCCTTCATTGATTTCGCTAGCAGACAGGATTTTAAGGCGAAAATATTATAATGTACGCGTCGCTTGAAAACAATGAATACTGGAGCTGGGTTTCGTAATTTTTCCTCACTTTTCCAGCCGTCAGGCTGGATATGTGACAGGACTTTCCACTTTTACAAGGGAAACTAAAATTCTTCTAAAGTAAGTTCTTCTAAACAATTTACACTAAACAAAAGTGTGAGCCACTTCAAATAATTAAAATAACGGGTGAAACAGTCGTAACGTACTGTTTTTTTTATATCTCCGAAGCCTATTTGGGATAACATGACACGTGGCGATCCTATCACCGCTTTAAGAAAGAAAGAAAGAAAGAAAATATTTTATTCGTTACCACAATACACAATTGAAAAAAAAAATCAAAAATAATACATAACTAATACAAACTTTTGCATTGCGGCCACGAAAAGGTGGCCGACTCAGCATGCTACAGCCAAAAAGCCGCAGCGCTGATATTCTGCCAGCACCATTGACAGAAGGTCCTACGGGCAGCTGTCGAGCAGTAATATTTTTAGTAAAACAAAGAAAAAAGAAAGAAAAAGAAAAGTCACCTAGTGACCTAGCTAACGGTAACCACGAGGCAATCCCTGGTTATCACGTCAACGAGCCCGCATGGATTCATTGGCGATGCTTGCGAATAAGTTTGGCTTTGATTTCGACGTCGCGAGCAGATAAACTTTGCAAAAGTTCTGTTCTTATTACTAGTTAGTTCTTTTCTTATTACCGTCCATTTTACTTCTTAGTAGCCATTACATCGCATAATGTACGACTGCAAATATAGACTAGGTTTGGCAAAGAATATGAATATTTAAATGAAATTATTATTTACAAATTTTATTTTAATTTAGTTTTTTAAAACGTTCCAAGACGTTTAGAGTGCTTTACATCAGCCTCGATCACGTATATGTGTAATAATAATCCTTTTATATGAATTAATTTAATATTTAAGAAGTAGTTGTACTACACTAAAAAGTGGATGAGCTTGCCACTTATCGTGTTGTTCCGAATAGTCTTCAGTGAAAGGTGGATCAAAATGACTTATTGTCTAGACCTCTGTCTACCCCAGTAGTGGGGAATGCGTGCATATATATGAAGTAGTTAATAAATAATGTATAATATATCTTCACGCCAATATGGTTTAGACAATTAAGGTGTTTCCACCCACCTTCCACCGAAGATATTTGGGGACAACGTGAGTGATGAACCCTTCGCCGTCATAATGTCCAAGCCAACGATATAATTCGTACATACCATACATTCATACATATTGGAAAAAACCCATTGGTACGAGCCTGCCCCCTGGGGATCGAACTCAGATCTCTTGACTCGAATTAAGACCATCCAACCATAAGGCTATCGTGACTAAGTAGTAAATACATAATATTTTAAGAAAGAAGTTTGTATAAAATACAATGTATTTTGTTGCGCTACAATTGACATAGCAGAAAGAATGTAATATTTAACCAATGTATTTATTTCGCAATGAGTTTATTTATCGCCGTAACAATTTGCGACCTCTTTTTTGTACATGGGTGTTATAAGAAGCCACTAAGCATATTTAGTATCCAGCTTTAAAAATAGGAATGAATAACGGCTTATGGCGGGATACATACATATGCAACGGCTAGTAAAAGTGCATAGCAGATCGCCTCTTCCGTCAGGCACGGTCAGCCCCAATCACCAAACTGTGCAAACTGTCATCTACTGCGAATAAGGAGTCGCCTCTTACGACACCCATGGTAACAAAGATATCAAGGGTAACTACACGGCGGAATAATATATCAAAATACCTAGAGCCTAACAAAACCTCTTTAACCTTCTTATTTTGAAACTTTTCTTCCGGTTTCAGAGGTTTAGTTTTTTACCAGTTAAAACACAAGCACATCTTTAACTCCGCATTTAAAAAATGTGAAATTAATCAACTTGAAGTTACTGCAGTATAGAAAAATCCTCTTCCCAATTAGTTAAATTTAGCTTTTAATTATATAATATTATATTACATATTTTTTATACTTGATCCCTGAAACCACTATACTAACTACAGGGTCAAATAAATAAGTAAATAATCTTCACGCAATTCCCAATACAGGGGCAGACAGAGGATTTGTCTAGAGAATTAAGTCCCTCTGACCCACCTTCCACCGAAGGTATTTTCGGGACAACGTGACAGGCTGTCGCCGTCTTTATGTTCAAGCCAACGATATAGTTCATACATAGGTTTTGAAAAAGGGTCAAATAAGGGCCAAATAACATAAAATTAATCGGTCTTTTCGGTATGAAGAATAAATTGAAAGTAAATGAACTGATGTATTTAAAAAAAGCGAAAGAGGTAGAATTCGGGGTAGCATTTAACGGACTACGCGATGAGATGTTTATTTATTTTAATTTTAACCCCTCTTTTCGCATCTCTAAATCATGACAGCCTCAATTTATACAAGTCGTTGTATTTAACGACATCATATATACCATATAAGAACTTATTTCATGCACTGTGACTTCATGAAGGTGAGAAAACATTTTACGAGATAAAAACGTTCGTTAAGACGTTTTAATCCAACGACGTATAGTTTTCTGGCTTATGTTTAAAGGTAAGAGAGTACATGTATTCCTTTCATGTAAGTGAGAAACTGTGGGGAACTATGGATATTCCGATGTCATTCACTGAGCAGAACTTCCTATATTTATCTTTGCTTTACGTGAATCTTAGACCAAAACAAATTTCACGTATTTTACTAAGTTAACTTTATCTTTAGCGATATATTACTAACTACTAATATTATATTTGCTATAATCTCTTGGCAAGTAGGCTGGCGATTGTAAGATCTGACCGGTGACGTGAAGTCTGAGTTCAGAAGTGTGTTCTGAACTCAGACTTCACGTCACCGGTCAAATTCCTGTCTTCCTTAGGAAGAGTCAAGTCTTTATCCTGCAGAGGAATTTTAGGATAGTGAGAAATCATATCTTAGCTATAGAGTTATAGGCACGACAGCAAAGTGGTTGGTTGATTGAAATTCGTGTCAAAAGACTCGAGTTCGATCCCTAGGTGGTTAGCTTGTACCAATTGTTTTTTTAAGACTTATGTACAGTTAATATAGTTGGCTAGGACTTAAAACCGGCGACAAGATCACTACCAATCACGTTGTCCCAAAAACATGTCTTCGGTGAAAGGTGGGTTCGATCGCAGTATTTTTATTAAAGGAGAACGTCACAAGGTAGCCGCTACAAAATTATTTCCCCTCTTCCATCCTACAACCCTCCATTTGTCTACGTCTTAATATCTAATATTATTTTCACTTCAAAATACTGAGTGACTTGCAAGCGCCTCGCGTATATGTAATAGACAATGTTTTCATTATCTTTTGTTGGTTACCTGGCTTTAATTCCTTCAATGGTCTGCTTCTAATATTTAAAAAGTCGATGTATTTTTCTGTTTGTTATTACTAATATTGGAAACGGCAAAACTGTTTTCGTTAGTCCTTTTATTAGACGTTTGAAAACATTAGATAATTATGACGCCAAACTGTGGGACTAACCCCGATGATTCCTAGGTGTGACAGGTGCCGCCTTTAGGTGCAAGCCAACGATATATTTCGTACATAAGTTTTTGAAAAACTAATTAGTACGAGCCTGCCACCTAGGGATCTAACTCGGGTCTCTTGACTCGAAATTCCGACCACCACTCGGCTATCGTAATGCAAAAATTCGAACGCTCTCTATTCTACAGCACTTCTTTTACATTTTATCTCTTTTTAACATGATGGTTGACTGCTAGATAATGCCGTTTGACATAAGGTTCGCCATACTAATATGTGCATCAAAGTTTAAAAAAATAAATAATCAAATCAGAATCATGATTTTATTACAAACAAGGTCTCAATATAAAAAAACTCACCACCGAGATAATTTAATTTCAATACCGTAGTGACATAGATTACGAAAGACTATCTCGAAAATACAAGATCAAAAATAAGCAAACCGGAGCCGGAGTTTCTGGTACTACGATCACCAATCCGCTTGCCAAGCGTGGCAATTATGGCAAATCTATCTTTCACAGGCCGTTATGTATGAATGTATTATAAATGTTCTATAAGAATGTTATTTGCGTCATTAGTCAAAGCAGAGATCAGCTTACGGCAGTCGTAACGACATATCCTGTATATACAACCAACTAGGTTATCGTGTCGCCAAATAAAGGTCACAACTGCAGAAACAGCTGCAGAACTCACAAAAACGGATCTTGTTAAATATTATTTGTACAAATTACACAAAAGGTTGCTAATAAATAGGGTTATAACAACTTTACAACACCCATAACGTTTCAAACGCACTCGTGTACGTAACAGCTTACAACGGCCCTACGTAATCTTTTTTTATACAGGTCAAGCAGAAAATATAAAAAAAAATTACTCACTGGTTTCAATGGTTTGTATAAATCGATAAAATTAAAGTTGGAAAAACCAGTAATATGTACATATAACCTAAAAATTTTCACAGGGAAAGACGTGAGAATCTTTCCCAATACAAGCCTATCACCTGGTGATCGAATTCGGCTCTTTTGACTCGAATTCCGATCACCCAACCACTTGGTTATCGCGAATTTTAACATGATCCATATTCCGCATCCTTTTAAATTAATCCATTACTTAATTGTACTCAAATGTCATCACACAAACACAAATGTCAGAACCTAGCAGGATTTAGCTTCGAAGACAAAGTCTCTATTGACTATAGACAAGTAGTCCATCGGGTTATCAGCATTTAAAATTGCTTATTAATGTCTTCTATATTGTTAAGCAATTTTAAATGAGACAAGCGATGAAGAGAATAAAACAAGAGTGAGAGACAAATAAATAGAACTCCTCGGCCACAAGTCTACATCAGCTCTTTTATTTGTATCTTTATACACGCTTAATAGAATATTTTTATTTATTTTGCATGTATAGTTCGGAAAAGCTTTAGATTATGCCTGCAGTATACATTCCCAAAGTGATCTGACGTCGGCACGAGCCTAGGAGGATCGAACTCGGGTTTCTTGACTCGAATTACGATCAACCATCAACTCGGCTATCGTGACTTTATACCATTACCAACAAGATGATAGTGCAATGTATTTATAAAGATAAATATTCATATTTTATATAAACATTCATGACTGGTTTATAAACATTCATATTCATCACATAAATGTTTACTCCCAGGGGGATTCGAACCTATCTGTAACGTCTAAGGCAGGGTCTCTATCAACTCAAATACAAATATGTGCGTAAAATGTGATTTGTAATTAAACTGTAGATATGAATGAACCAATGAAAAGCACAACCTACCCGTGTGATCTAAAAACGAGCTGTCACATAAATTAGCGCCATGACGGGTGAAAAGCGCGGGAAATTAGAACGAAAGTCGGCCGCTCCATGTTTTCGCTGCTTATTTTCAACTCGATAAATAACAAGTTATACGACACATAAATTTTTTCTGGTTATTTTTCTGTGTCGTCATTTTCTAGGATTTTTATTAAAATGTTGCGAATTCGTGAGTTACAATACAATGGGTAGCCAAATAATTAGGTACAATACTATGTTTAGGAATGATGTCATTTGTCTAATTATTTGTATGTTTTAATAAATGTTAAAGAGAAGTTCACGAAATTGTTTTACAAACTTATAATCTATTGTTATGTTATAAATACATCGGAAACGTATATAGAACTATTTTTTAAATTATTTAATCTCGTCCAAGAGAAGTGTATGTGTATATAACGGTATATTTCCGACGACCTGTAAAGATTGACCTACATAACCCTATACTTATACTTAAATCTAAACTTACTTTAGAAGTGATTTGGTAATAATACGAGTATAAAGACAAACACAAAGCCAAAACTCTGTATAGACATGACGGGCAGCAGCGTATAAGGTGTAAGGTTTACAGTGGTAGAGCCACGCATCAGCTTTTGTTGTTGCATGAATGGGCCGGCTCGACCGGGGAAGTACCACGACCTCACAGAATACCAGCGTGAAGTAGAGGTCTAACAAACTTCTGCGTTTCGTCTGGTGAGTGCAGGTAACCGGAGGCCCACACCCCTCCCCCAATTCTGAGGGGGAGCGGCACTCTATAGGAAGCAACGCATCTGCTATGCCTCTGGTATTGCGGGTGTTCTTGGGCGGCGGTAATCACTTACCATCACGTGAGCCACTATGATAAGATGTGTGAAGCTATAAATATTACCATGTGATATCGCCGTAAAAATTAACCACCCTCTGTCTTTCCGAAGATGTCGTAAAAGGCGATTAAGGAAAAAGCCTTTATAATGACAAAGCCTGCCGACAGGCTGACATGGCAGGTCAAGTATCAAGGTGTAATCAATCCTCGATCTTTTTTAAATACAGACTTGCTTAAAGCTCTTGTGGACGTCAAAAACTACACCAGTTCGCAAAGTCAATTATTTATAGTTATTTCTTTTATAATTTCATTCTATCTTTTATAAGTTCCAAAAAAAATTTCTTCAGTAGAAGGTAGGTCAAAAACTTACTTACACTTAATTGTCTACCACAGTACTGGGAATGGCAAGAAGATATTTAACTAAGGTATTAGGTCTCTTAGTCTCTGCTAACGTAAAACGTTTGGTACATAATAAAGAAAACAACACACATGGTTGGCAATTCAATAAAACCGCAATGATTTTTATCTCATGACACCGTCAACATTTTTGTAACTACATTTATATACAAATAAATTGGGTTGAACTGTACTGAATGTTAAAAAAATATCTTTACGCAATTCCCAATACAGGGGTAGACAGGGGTCTAGTATAGACAATTAAGTCCCTTCGATCCACCTTCTACCAAAGATATTTTCGGGACAACGTGACAGGTAGTGAGTCCGTCGCCGTCTTTATGTCCAAGCCAACGATATAATTCGTACATAAGTTTTTGAAAAACCCATTGGTACGAGCCAGCCACCTGGGAATCGAACTCGGGTCTCTCGACTCGAAATCTCGACCACCCGACCACTCGGCTATCGTGACTTATATACTTGATATAATTTTTTCTATTGATTTATTTTTATCGTCTTTAAAAATGTTATTATGACAAAGACACAGATAAATTTTACATACTCGTTTAAAATTCAAAGGATTATTATTCTTTGGGGTAACGTTATGTCAACTATAAAGGGGCGAGGGAGGGGAGAACTATTATTAAAGATAAACTCTGCCTCCTAAATATTTGACAATGATATACCGCTTCAATCTAACAACGTCACGAAATGTTAATCTTACAGTGTAGGTCGAGTGGATTGCGTGAACTGAAATTATTTTGTTTCTTGACTGTATTGCTCTAGGGACGAGTGATTTTGGGAAGTTGATGTTTATTAAGTTCTATGAATAAATTATGAATACAATTTTCTTATTTGAAGAGAAAACTTATTTAGGGCTGTGATCTGAAACTCTATGAAAAGAAAGAGCTACACTAGACAGAGATGAAATTAATTATCAGCGAAAGGTGTTTTCGAAAGAAGACTTCAACTAGTTGTAAAATTTCGTCAGATAATAACAGCTTTGGCAAAATAATTTGTAGTGCTCCTTTTTTCCTGAAAAAAGAAAGTAACTAAGTTTATCTACATATGTGTATTACCTCTAAGAAAATATGTCTACAGGAAAAAGAAGTCTTCTTGATGAAGCTTGTTCACTGAGGTTCTGAATTGGACGATAGTGTGAATAAACCAAATAAATAATCTTCTTCTTCTTTCTTTTTCACAGCCTATCAAGAGTCTACTGCTGAACACAGGCCTCCTCTAAAACGTTGTTCTCTAAAACTGTCCTCTAAAACTTGTCCATCGAATAACCGCAACATTTTGCAAGTCTTCACTCCAACACTGCGTTTTCCTGTACATTGCTGCCACTCGAGAACCTTTCTTCCTTCTTGCCCAACGGTTCTAAGTTCTACGAGCTTTCTGGCTGGCCCATGCCACTTCTACGTGCCGATCCTTACGGCTATGTCGGTTACCCTGGACCTGCTGCGGAATGGCAAGAAGATATTTAACTAAGGTATTAGGTCTCTTAGTCTCTGCTAACGTAAAACGTTTGGTACATAATAAAGAAAACAACACACATGGTTGGCAATTCAATAAAACCGCAATGATTTTTATCTCATGACACCGTCAACATTTTTGTAACTACATTTATATACAAATAAATTGGGTTGAACTGTACTGAATGTTAAAAAAATATCTTTACGCAATTCCCAATACAGGGGTAGACAGGGGTCTAGTATAGACAATTAAGTCCCTTCGATCCACCTTCTACCAAAGATATTTTCGGGACAACGTGACAGGTAGTGAGTCCGTCGCCGTCTTTATGTCCAAGCCAACGATATAATTCGTACATAAGTTTTTGAAAAACCCATTGGTACGAGCCAGCCACCTGGGAATCGAACTCGGGTCTCTCGACTCGAAATCTCGACCACCCGACCACTCGGCTATCGTGACTTATATACTTGATATAATTTTTTCTATTGATTTATTTTTATCGTCTTTAAAAATGTTATTATGACAAAGACACAAAGATAAATATTCATATTCATCACATAAATGTTTACTCCCAGGAATTCAACCTATCTGTAACGTCTAAGGCAGGGTCTCTATCAACTCAAATACAAATATGTGCGTAAAATGTGATTTGTAATTAAACTGTAGATATGAATGAACCAATGAAAAGCACAACCTACCCGTGTGATCTAAAAACGAGCTGTCACATAAATTAGCGCCATGACGGGTGAAAAGGAAATTAGAACGAAAGTCGCCGCTCCATGTTTTCGCTGCTTATTTTCAACTCGATAAATAACAGGTATACGTCACATAAATTTTTCTGGTTATTTTCTGTGACGTCGTTTTCTAGGATTTTATTAAATGTTGCGAATTCGAGTTATAATACAATGGGTAGCCAAATAATTAGGTACAATACTATGTTTAGGAATGATGTCATTTGTCTAATTATTTGTATGTTTTAATAAATGTTAAAGAGAAGTTCACGAAATTGTTTTACAAACTTATAATCTATTGTTATGTTATAAATACATCGGAAACGTATATAGAACTATTTTTAAATTATTTAATCTCGTCCAAGAGAAGTGTATGTATATAACGGTATATTTCCGACGACCTATACTTATACTTAAATCTAAACTTACTTTAGAAGTGATTTGATAATAATACGAGTATAAAGACAAACACAAAGCCAAAACTCTGTATAGACATGACGGGCAGCAGCGTATAAGGTGTAAGGTTTACAGTGGTAGAGCCACGCATCAGCTTTTGTTGTTGCATGAATGGGCCGGCTCGACCGGGGAAGTACCACGACCTCACAGAATACCAGCGTGAAGTAGAGGTCTAACAAACTTCTGCGTTTCGTCTGGTGAGTGCAGGTAACCGAGGCTCACACCCTCCCCAATTCTGAGGGGGAGCGGCACTCTATAGGAAGCAACGCATCTGCTATGCCTCTGGTATTGCGGGTGTTCTTGGGCGGCGGTAATCACTTACCATCACGTGAGCCACTATGATAAGATGTGTGAAGCTATAAATATTACCATGTGATATCGCCGTAAAAATTAACCACCCTCTGTCTTTCCGAAGATGTCGTAAAAGGCGATTAAGGAAAAAGCCTTTATAATGACAAAGCCTGCCGACAGGCTGACATGGCAGGTCAAGTATCAAGGTGTAATCAATCCTCGATCTTTTTTAAATACAGACTTGCTTAAAGCTCTTGTGGACGTCAAAAACTACACCAGTTCGCAAAGTCAATTATTTATAGTTATTTCTTTTATAATTTCATTCTATCTTTTATAAGTTTGCTTTAATAAATGCCTTAAACTATTTAATGGACAGGGTTTGCAAATTTACTGGGACTTTGTTTTAGCAGCGTACATACATCATATGAACGAGTTACTGTTTTAATTTGCGAGTACCTATGTTTGTGTTTGTGCAATGTTTCATTAAGTTGTGTGTATTATAACAGATATCATGTATCAATTTTAGCATCGTGCAGTCTCCATAAAAACTTTAACTGTATCAAAACTCACACTCTTTGGTGCCGGCAATTCGTTAAAAAAAATGCAAATTTTTCTATTCACTCACCAATATAAAGTTTATAGAAAATACATTTTACGGCGCAAATATTTTTTTCATATTGACATGTGACTTGACAAAAGAAATTAAGGACTAGTTTTTTTAATCTTACGAATATTACCCGAGAATTCTGTACTACATACCTTGCATACAAACACAAAATAAAATAAATAAATAAATAAATATCTTCACGCTATTCCCAATACATGGTTAGACAGAGGTCTAGACAATTAAGTCCCTTTGACCCACCTTCCACCGAAGATATTTTTGGGACAACGTGGCAGGTGGTGAGCCCATCGCCGTCTTTGTGTCCAAGCCAACGATATGAATCGTACATAGGTTTTGAAAAAACCCATTAGTACGAGCCTGCCACCTAGGGATCGAACTCGGGTCTCTCGACTCGAAATTCCGACCACCCATCCACTCGGCTATCGTGACTTTTAAATTTCGAAATTAAAAAAAATTATCGAAATTAAAAATTTAACAAAGGTGATCAAACAAAATTGATCATTACATATTAATAAATATCATGCGAGCGATCAAGGCATTCCCAGGTGTTAATGTCACTAATTTAATCACATATATTACAGTTACTCTTTTTATAAAGTTTCCCTTTAATAAATGCCTTAAACGATTTAATAGACAGTGTTAGCAAATTTACTGGGATTTTGTTTTAGCAGCGTACATACATCCTACGAACGAGTTACTTTTAATTTGCGAGAACCTATGTTTGTGTTTGTGCAATGTTTCATTAAGTTGTGTGTATTATAACAGATATCATGTATCAATTGTAGCATCGTGCAGTCTCCATAAAAACTTTAACTGTATCAAAACTCACACTCTTCGGTGCCGGCAATTCGTTAAAAGTTGTGCAAATTTTTCTCTTCACGTACCAATATAAAGTTTATACAAAATACATTTTATGGCGCAAATATTTTTTTCATATTGACATATGACTTGACATAAAAAATTAAAGACTAGTTTTTTTTATCTTATGAATATTACCTGAGAATTCTGTACTACATACCTTGCATACAAACACAAAATAAATAAAAAAAATAAATATCTTCACGCAATTCCCAATACAGGGGTAGACAGAGGTCAAGTCTAGACAATTAAGTCCCTTTGACCCACCTTCCACCGAAGATATTTTCGGGACAACGTGACAGGTGGTGAGTCCGTCGCCGCCTTTATGTTCAAGCCAACGATGAAATTCGTACATTAGTTTTTGAAAAACTCATTGGTACTGCCACCTGGGGATCGAACTCGGGTCTCTCGACTCGAAATTCCGACCACCCAACAACTCGGCTTTCGTGACTTTACAAACACAAAATAGAATTATTACTCTTAAATAATAAATAAATATCTTCACGCAATTCCCAATACAGGGGTAGACAGAGGTCTAGTCTAGACAATTAAGTCCCTTCGACCCACTTTCCACTGATGACATTTTCGGGACAACGTGACAGGTGGTGAGCCTGTCGCCGTCTTTATGTCCAAGCTAACGATATAATTCGTACAAAAGTTTTTTTTTTTTAAAAACCTATTGGTTGGGTGGTAGGAATTTCGAGTCGAGACACCCGAGTTCGAATCTCGGGTGGCAGAGTTATTAAATAAAAGAGACAATAAATTTATATTAAATAAATAAATTATTATTAAATAAATAAAAGACATAAAGACGGTGATGGGATCGCCACCGGTCATGTTGTCCCAATAAAATGTCTTAGGTGGAAGGTGTCCAAAGGACTTAATTGTCTAGACTAGAAGTCAAGACAATTATGACCTCTATCTACCTTAGTATTGAGAATGACCTTGACATGTGTCACTGACGTGATATTTAAAAATAAATCTCAGGAGTCGACCGTTTATCAGGTGCTCCTTCACGTAACTCGGCAACTTGTATTTAAGGTTGTTATTTGAGACAGAGTCTCGAGCCGATAGTGAGCTACGGTTTTAATCTGACAACGTCAGTGTACACCAAATGTATCATTGTACTCCAATTACGTTACGCACTCGTAAATTTTAGCTTCAATTAACGTTCATGAGATTGAAAACTACAAACACTAAGTATAGATATACGTAAATACGTAAAGTATACTCGAAAGAGGAAACGTATCAAGGAGAAGCTCTGCGGTTCCGGGTTCGATTCTCGTACCGGTTCTCGGGTCGTGGTATTTGTGGTACCTTTGTTGTCTCCGATTCCTTAACTTAGTTGGGAATCAGAGCAATATTTATGTTAAAAGGTGTAACATCAAATACATTGCTCTGATACTTACATTTTTGGCTATGACAACCAACCACGTGCTGGTGACTGAGTTACAAGTCCTCCTATATATCTTATACGCCCTTTACAGTACAAGCAGAGTACTTTGTTAAGGTAAATTACTTATCGGCTTCACAAACGTGGCGATTACGGAAAACCTTCGCGTATAAGCCTATATTCCGCAGAGGACTTTTACTGACCGCTATGATGGTTAAATGACTAAAAGAGAAATGTCATCAAGTTTAATGTGATTTTTTTGGTTTGAATGTCAATCTCTTCAACCCTTTAAAGATCATCAGCTCTTCACTTGTAGATGCAGGCAAACAGGGTTATATTCCACTTGATTAGTAGAGGTAAATTAAAACATTTAGACAAACTTAACATTAAAATTTTAGGCATTTCTATAAACTTTAGACATTAATAACTTATATCGAAGAAGATTCCTGATGCGTTACCGCTTCCCAGGACTAAATTGAAGAGACTCATAGACCTTAATATTCGTGTAGTTTAAACGAACAAATCTTAATTATGGCTTTATTGATGAATTGGTTTTCTAGAAACTCATACTGTAAAGATAATTATAATAATAAATAATGAATAAGTACATATATAAATAGGAACATCGTCACTATCTTGCTCAGATCCCAATGTAAGAAGCTAAAGCACCACCACCCAGACCCGAGACAATGTAAAAAAGTGTTTTTTTTACATTGTCCTCGGACCTCCAGATGGTGACACCTTGAAAACCGGTGTGCACATTACTCGTCCATGGAGGTCGACAGGTTATTACAGACTGACAATTTATTCAATTATTTTGATAGTTTTTTAAATTCCAAGTTCTTCAGGATACGACACATGATATCCATTTTTTTATATTTTTACACTCTTCGCAATACTAAGTAAGAGTCACGATAGCCGAATGGTTGGATGGTCGGAATTTCGAGTCAAGAGACCTGAGTTCGATTCGCAGATGGCAGGCTCGTACCAATGGGTTTTTTCAAAAACTTATGTATGAATTTATCGTTGGCTTGGACATTGAGTTGGCGACAGGCTCACCACCTGTCACGTTGTCCCGAAAATATATTCGGTGGAAGGTGGGTCGAAGGGACTTAATTATTTAGACTCGACCTCTGTCTACCCCTGTATTGGGAATTGCTTGAAGAAATTTATTTATTTATTATTTTTTATTCGCAATACTGGAGTAGAATAAGGTCCAGACAATGTGTCAAATAAGATGAGTCAAAAGTACTCAGCTTTGGACTCACCTTTCACTGAAAACATTTTTGGGAAAGTCAACGACATAAATCGTATATAAAGCGAGTAATGATGTCACTGAAGACTCCGCGGTAGAGAAGACGAAAAGGGAGAAGAAACCTTTGGGTGAGGAATGACTTATTCGAGCCGCTTAGATTCACAAAACGACTGCTGCACCCCAACGACAACTTTCATCCGCATATGTTGTTCACTCGACATTAAAACGTGTCGCGTGCCCCGTCTCGTAAACATCGAGGGTAAAATTTATGAAGTTCAACTTGATAAAACATTCTAAAGACAACTCTCATGGTTCTTTGTCAGTTATTCTCACATATAACTCAAAAACTTGCCTCCGGAGGCTCTGGTTAATGCCAGTTTAAAACCATCTGCTGCGACTTGCTTAAGTTCAACGCAAAAACAAGGTAATATAGTTAGTAGCTATGGGCTTGTAAATAATATTTTATTTAATGTATGAAGAAAATAATGATTTGAAAGAAGCTAAAAAACAGTATGTAAAGATACACATAGCGACAGGTTACACTCGGCGATCTGTTTTTTCTTGCTACCCAGTCAGTGACTATGCGAGAAGAACTAATTAAAGACATAAATAAATAGTACTCAGCTATCGTGTCTTAATTTTTATTTCTCTGCACATCGAAAAAGAATATTCTGAATTAATGAAACGCACAGTATTTCGTAAGATAGAAATTTTAATTGTACGTAGTCTATGTAACACCATTTTAATATACATATCTAGTGTAATTGGCAGCATGAACTAGGCAGAACGTCTTGAGTACGTACTTAACAACTTGGCACCGCTTGTAATTGGGCTCTAGTGAGCGAGCAGTTGCCTAATCGGCCTAAAGATTACCAACTTGGTAAATATTCGCTACGTTGCTGGTTTTCATTTCAATTATCAATATAAATGTTCTGTTTGATAATTTGAGATACAATGTTGAAAAATGTAACTAAGCGATGTCTGTAGTATTGCGATTCAAATTAAAATGTATATACTACATTATAAATTACTTTTTTACAGTGGGAGAGCCACGCATCAGCTTTTGCTGTTGCATGAATGGGCCGGCTCGACCGGGGAAGTACCACGACCTCACAGAATA